>JAKSXO010000059.1:2495355-2537855 GCA_024509115.1 Crotalus helleri
AAGCTTTTCGGATTAAGATTTGGTGGAATATTCAAAAGATTTTTAAGAGAAAGATAAAAGTTTACTCCGCAATTATTTTTGTTGGGTATTATTGTAGATTTGGATGTTGAAGAAATCAATTTGATGTTGCATCTTATAACAGCTGCAAGATGATTGGTGGGGCAATATTGGAAGAAAAACTCACTGCCTACTTTGGAAGAATGGATACTTAAGTCAGTGTTTCCCAAACTTGACAATTTTAAGGCATGTGGACTTCAACTCCCAGAATTCCACAGCCAGCGTTGCTGGCTGTGGAATTCTGGGAGTTGAAGTCCTCATGCCTTAAAATTGTCAAGTTTGGGAAACACTGACTTAAGGTGTCCAATTTAGTAGAAATGGCGAAAATCTCCACCTATTTGAAGGACCATTCACAAGAAAGATACATTATGGTTTGGAGAAGATGGATTGATTATATTCAAAAGAAATATGAAATTGAAAAGTATTACCTTGCCTTTGAGTAGATTTTAGATAATTATTAATAGTTTTAATTATATTATTATTTTTGTTTCAATTTGTTAATATTTGTTTTGAGAAGGAGTTAAAGTGTGTTATGGTTTTGATTGGTAGTGTAGTTGGTTTATGTTAGTTAGATTATGTTTGTTTATTTGTTACCCTGTAATCAGCTCTGGGAAGTGGGGAAGGGGGGAAGGGGTTATATTGTAATAAATTTGTAAAGCTTTTAATAATAATAAAAAAGAATTGCTGGCTGACCCATCTCTGTTTGGCCTCCCTTCCCAGCGAGGGCGAATGGGATTTTTACTGGTGTGACGTCCGCTGGCTGCAGGAGAACTTCGACCATACCTACATGGACGAGCACGTCCGCATCAGCCACTTCCGCAACCATTATGAGGTGGGCAAAACTGGGGCAGGGAGAAGGGGGAGGGTGGGGTGGTGGTGGTGTCAGCCAAGACAGGTGAGCAGGTTGGGTAGGGGTCCAGGAGAGTGGGGTGTCTTGGAAGCCACTGTCCTCATTGTGACCTCATTGTGCCACTGGTGCTGTGGTTATGATGTACGTAACGGAAGGACAGAGTTGGAAGGGACCTCAGAGGCTGTCTAGTCCATCCCCCTGCTCAAACAGGAGACCCTAGACCAGTGATGGCGAACCTTTTAGAGACCGAGTGCCCAAACCCCCACCCACCCCCACTCTGGCCTGCCTGCTGGGCCACCCACCACCTCCACGGCCCACCACAAATCACCCAGGCAGCACAGCAGCGCCATGGCGGCCACGCCCTCCACCCATGCCCCACAGCATCATCTGTGCACGTCGGGGTGCAAGGGCGGAGTCTTCTCCCCACCGCCCGGCTACCATGTCCCTGGCTGCGCTGCTTCGCCTGGGCTGCACCTGGGGGCGACTCTCCTCTGGGGGGGCTGGTGGTGAGGAGGGGGCCGTGGGAGGAGGTGGGGCTGGGGCGACGGTGCGTGTGCCCACAGAGAGGGCTCCGAGTGTTGCCTCTGGCACGTGTGTCATAGGTTCGCCACCACTACCCTAGATCAAGGTAGGCAATCTTGGCTCTTTTAGGACTGGTGGACTCCAACTCCCAGAATTCCTGAGCCAGCCACGCTGAGGGGAAAGGGAGAGGGTTCCATGCTGAGCCATGCTGGCTCAGGAATTCTGGGAGTCCACGAGGGGGCCATAGTACCCCCATGCTGGCTCAGGAATTCTGGGAGTTGAAGTCCACGAGTCATGAGGGAGCCATAGTTCCCCCACGCTGGCTCAGGAATTCTGGGAGTTGAAGTCCACGAGTCATGAGGGGGTCATAGTTCCCCCATGCTGGCTCAGGAATTCTGGGAGTTGAAGTCCACGAGTCATGAGGGAGCCATAGTTCCCCCATGCTGGCTCAGGAATTCTGGGAGTTGAAGTCCACGAGTCATGAGGAGGCCATAGTTCCCCCATGCTGGCTCAGGAATTCTGGGAGTTGAAGTCCACCAGTCATAAAAGAGCCAAGGTTGCTGACCCAATACTAGACGTACCCAATCAGGGTATTAAGCCGAGACCTGCTAGCCTAGGAAATCATGGCATTAACCCCTTGACCTCTCCCCCTCCAGATGCAAGATTATGGCTGGTGGGGGGGGGGGGAAGATTCCTAGAACCTGCTCCAGTTCAGCTTCTTTCCCAAATGAAGAACAGTGTGGAATGAGCTTCCGTCGAGAGCCGGTTCTGACCCAGATGGGACTGAGCCGGGGTACCCTTGGCTGAAAAAGTTCTCCTGTCCGTCTCCCCCCCCCCCCCGCAGCTGACTCGCAAAAACTACACCGTGAAAAACCTGAAGCGCCTCCGGAAACAGCTGGAGAGGGAATCCGGGAAGCTGGAGGCCACCAAGTGTGACTTCTTTCCCAAGACGTTCGAGATGCCCTCGGAGTATCACCTGTTTGTGGAGGAGTTTCGTAAGAACCCTGGCATCACCTGGATCATGAAACCGGTAAGGGGGGGGGAAGGAGGAGGAGGAGGAGGAGGAGGAAGGGAGATGGAAATAGAAAGAAAAGCAGTGGGAGAGAGGAGTGAGTTTTGCCCCGTTTTACGGCCCGTTTCTTGCCAGGCGTGTTAATAACACTGCAGTTCTTACGTTAGTAACACGGTCATTAAGAAGGTCGCCGATCATGTGACCCACCGGGACATTGCAACTGTCAGAAGTACATGCCAGTTGCCGAGCGTCTGAATTTTGAGCACGTGACGGGGAAGATGCTGCGACGGTCGTTAAGTGTGAAAGATGGTCCTGTTACTTTTTTCAGCGCCGTTGTAACTTCCAACGGTCACTAAGCGGACTGTTGTTAAGTCGAGGATTCTCTGTATGTCTGAATTAGCCATGTTTTGTCTGAAATGGTATAGGGTTTCCTGCAGGGGGTTGGGCTAGATGACGTCCAAGGTCCCTTCCAACTTCTATCTATCTATCTATCTATCTATCTATCTATCTGTCTGTCTGTCTGTCTGTCTGTCTGTCTGTCTATCCATCCATCCATCCATCCATCCATCCATCCATCCATCCATCCATCCATCCATCCATCTATCTATCTATCTATCTATCTATCTAGGTCTTTGGTTATTCAGATTTTCTCCCGCGTAAAATTGGAAGTGTCTTGGCGACGTTTCGACAAAGTCCCATTCGTCATCTTCAGGCTGGTGTTTTCGGCTTCGTGCTTCTAGGTCAGTGGTTCTCAACCTGTGGGTCGGGACCCCATTTGGAGTCAAACGACCATTTCACGGGGGTCGCCAAACAACGCAGTCCGCCATTTTTTTCCCCTTTTACTTAACTGTGCTACTCCCTTTTATTCTATTGGCTTTTGAAAGCCAATAGAATAGACTCTCTTGAATAGAGTCTAATTCTATTGGCTTTCAAAAGCCAATAGGAATTGTCCAGGCTGTCTCTGCCCTGCTGAGCCCACCAAAAGTCCCATTCTGCAAACGGTGCTGCACCAGTTGAATAGTCCTTGATTTACGACCGGTTGAGTAGTCCTCGATTTACGACCGGTTGAGTAGTCCTTGATTTACGACCGGTTGAGTAGTCCTCGATTTACAACCGGTTGGGGTCGCGGCATTAAAAAGGTTGAGAACTACTGTTCTAGGTGCTTCTATCTATCTATCTATCTATCTATCTATCTATCTATCTATCTATCTATCTATCTATCTATCTATCTATCTATCTACCTACCTACCTACCTACCTACCTACCTACCTACCTATTATGAAGGTGAGTGACTCTCTTCTTTTGTCTCCCTCAGGTTGCCCGGTCTCAAGGGAGGGGCATTTTCCTCTTCCGGAAACTCAAGGATGTGATTGACTGGAGGAAGGTGAGATGCTTCCTTCTCCTTCTTCTCACCTCTGAGGAAGGGACTAGTTGGGAAAAGCCCACCTTGAAGCTCGGCTCAGTGAGCGGCCCTGTGGGCTTCAGCTGCTCCATTTTTCTTTTGGCCCTTAGATCCAGGGCTGGTCCACCATGGAAGTGGGGCTGTCCTCCTGAGCTTCTGTGATGGAGCCACCAGCCCACGTGGACCTTCTCAGGTTCTCCATGGCTGAACGGCTTCTGGTCTGGAAAGGATGCTTGTCCTTTCTTCACTTGGCTGGCATCTCAGGTGGCTTCCCGTGCTGTCTTATCCGAGATCGAAGCTCTTGAGGTGCTGAATGGAGGAACGTCATCTTCTCCTCCAGCCTCTCCAGAAGGCTCCTAAGGGGAGAGGCAGCAGCAGGAGGTGGTCAGATGGATCCATCTGTTTGGAGAACCCATTGAGACCATCTCTCCAAAAGGCTTCTGGGTTGACCATGGTTGGGAAGGAACGTAGACCCGACTTTGGGAAGAGGAGAAGAGATGGGACCATTAAGGAGGAGAAAAGTCAACCGGGTCCCAGGAAACAGGAAGGTGCAAGGAAGAAGCCCACCACCTTGGTTCTGTTAGGCGGAAGAGGACAAGTTTCACAATTCTGTTCTTCTGTCTTCCCCAAGACAAAGCATGAGCACAACCCATGCCATTCCTGGTTCTTTATCTAGCCCAGTGGTTCTCAACCTGTGGGTCGGGATCCCATTTGGGGTCGAACGACCATTTCACGGGGGGTCGCCAAACAACGCAGTCCGCCATTTTTTCCCCCTTTTCCTTAGCTGTGCTACTCCCTTTTATTCTGTTGGCTTTTGAAAGCCAATAGAATAGACGCTCTTGAATAGAGTCTAATTCTATTGGCTTTCAAAAGCCAAGAGGAATTGTCCAGGCTGTCTCTGCCCTGCTGAGCCCGCCAAAAGCCCCAGTCTGCAAACGGTGCTGCACCAGTTGAGTAGTCCTCAACTTACGACTGGTTGAGTAGTCCTTGACTTACGACCGGTTGGGGGTCGCGGCATTAAAAGGGTTGAGAACCACTGATCTATCCTATCTCCAAGGGTTCGTGGTGGTTCTCCATACCTATGTCCCCCTGAAACCAAACCACGTAAAGATCAGCCTAGTGGGGGGTCCGTTTTACGTGACCCCTTGGGGACAGCGGGATGGGTTGTTCTGCATCAGCTGGGGCTCTTGCCTCACCAAAGATCTCCTGGCAATCCTCCACCTTGGTTCCTCACAGCCATCTCTGGGCTTCTCAGAAGCTCTGATGATCTAGAACAGGGGTCTCCAACCTTGGTAACGTTTAAGACTTGTGGACTTCGACCCCATGCTGGTTGAAGAATTCTGGGAGTTGAAGTCCACAAGTCATAAAAGGGCTATAGTTCCTCATCCCTGACCTAGACGGTCCAAGGAGCAGACTCCTGATCTAGAAGCTGCTCCTTCTTTGACAATCTAGAAGGGAACTTTGCTGCGCCTTTTGTGATCTAGAAGGCTCCTCTGGTCGTCTAGAACAGGGGTGTGGAACTAAGGCCCTTTTGTGACCTGTGGACTTGAACTTCCAGAATTCCTGAGCCAGGCACAAGTCATATAATGGCCCCCACCCTGATCTAGATGATCAAAGAAGGAGCAGACCCCTGATCTAGGAGGAGCTGCTCCTTCTTTCATGATCTAGAAGGCTGCTTGGCTGCTCCTTTTTTGATCATCTAGATCAGGGCAGGGAACTATGGGCCTTTTATGACGTGGGGCTGGCTGAGGAATTCTGGGAGTTGAAGTCCACAGGCCATAAAAGCCCCGTAGTTTCCCACCCCTGATCTAGAAGCTTTGCTGGTCCTTCTAGATCAGGGGTCTTCAAACTCATTTTTTTCTCCTGTTCCTGGTTGACATGTTAAACCAGAGGTCTTCAAACTTGGCCCTTTTATAACTTGTGGACTTCAATTGAAGTCCACAAGTCATAAAAGGGCCAAGTTTGAAGACCCCTGTTCTAGATCCTGGCCAGATAACAGGGCCATCCACAGGTGGTCACAAAGTCAAAATGGAGGCTGCAACCGTGGGATCCTGCACACATGGACAAAGGTCAGGTCTTCGATGGCGCCATCTTGGCTTTTGACCCCTCCCCCCCGATATCTCCCTGCAGGCCCTGGTTTTGTTCTTCTTCCTAACCCCACCAGGACCCCCGCTTTCTTCCCCAGGATGCCGTGCGCCCCGATGATCAGAAAGATGACATCCCAGTGGAGAATTACGTGGCTCAGCGTTATATTGAGAACCCGTACTTAATAGGTGGTAAGTTGCCCGTTCCCAGGACCCGGAGGCTGGCAGTCCTCGACTTACGGCCGAAATCGGGACCCAAATGTCCGTCACTAAATGAGACACTCATTAGCTGAGTTTTGCCCCATTTTATGACCTTTCTGGTCACTTCTAACCTCTTGTTAGAAGGTCGTGAAAGGGGATCACTTGACCCCAGGACAATGCAACCGTCGTAAGTACGAACCACTTGCTAAGCGGCCGAATGTTGATCACGTGATCAGGGAGATGATGCCAAGGTTCTCAGTGTGAAAAACGGTCGTACGTTGCTGTGGTCACTTTGAATGGTCACTAAACAAATCATTATTAAGTTGAGGACTACCTGTATAAAAGGGGGTCAAGTGACCCCGGGATGCTGTGACCGACGTAAGTATGAACCAGTTGCCGAGTGTCCGAATTTTGACCGTGTGACCCTGGGAACGCCACAACGGTTGTCAGAATAAAAAACAGTCCTAAATCATTTTTTTTCCAGTCCCTTGTAACTTTGAGCGCTCACTAAATGAATGGTTGTGAATGGAGGACCACCTGCACATCCAGTTTCCTAGCTAGCCCTGTCCTGAGTTCAAATTTCTTGAACAGCATCTACTGTCGGGAGCAAAGAACCAAGAATGACACTTAAGAGTTACTTCTGAGTAGTTCCTTTATTGCTGTTCACCTACACCAGGGCTTTTCAACCTTTTATTTTTATTTTATTTTATTTTTAAAATTTATAAGCCGCCCCACTCCCAAAGGACTCTGGGCGGCTAACAATAAAAAACACATAAAACATAACAAAACAAACAGTACAAAGACAATCATCCAGGGGTTAGGTTTTATAAACCCCAGGCTTTCATCCACTGTACCACTTTTAGGATATGGCAACATCCGAGGACCACCAGTCGCCTAGCAAGGGGTCAAAAACTTGATGACCAAAAAAAAAAAAAAAAAAAAAAGGAAAAAAGTGATAAAGTACAGGTAGTCCTCAACTTACAACAGTTCGCTTAGTGACTGTTCAAAGTTACAGTGGCACTGAAAAAAGTGCCCCCCAAGTCACAGCCGAGCAAGACACCTGCCTGCCCGCCTGGTGGCGCTCTTCCTCCTGTCCGTGGTTTTCATTGTTGTGAGCATTTCTGTTGAGGATTGGCAGTGGAAGTGGGGGGGGGGTTGGTTCCCCCCCCCGTCTGCTGGGTGGTTGCAGCAGGTTTTGGTCACTTCACATGACCCTGGGACACTGTGACCGTCATAAATAGGAATCAGTTGCCAAGCCTCTGAATGTAAATCACAAGACCTTGGAGAGGCTGCAACATTCCAGCTGATCGATGCTTCTTCTGGGCTCAGCAGAAGTGCCAGGATTAGTTCCAAGCTCCAGCTGGCGCTTCCGCTGAGCCCTGACAGCCCCGAAGAAGCGTCGATCAGCTGGAGCCTAGCACTGATCCTGGGGCTTCCGCTGAGCCCTGACAGCCCTGCAGCTCCAGCCGTCTCTCGCTCAGGCTTGTGCGGTGCTGCCACCAGTTCAGCTCATTCCCTTCCCCCGCTACCCCTTTTCTAGGATGGTCGCGTCCCACCTGCCAGGTGCCAATGTACTACAGGTAGTACCCGTACCACGGGTTGAAATGCCTTGACCTACACCAGGGGTAGGCAACCTTGGCTCTTTTATGACTCGTGGACTTCAACTCCCAGAATTCCTGAGCCAGCCATGCTAGCCCAGGAATTCTGGGAGTTGAAGTCCACAAGCCATGAAGGGGCCATAGTTCCCCCATGCTGGCTGAGGAATTCTGGGAGTTGAAGTCCACTAGTCATGGGGGCCATAGTTCCCCCATGCTGGCTCAGGAATTCTGGGAGTGGAAGTCCACGAGTCATAAAAGAGCCATGGTTGCCTACCCCTGGGTTAGGGTTAGAATCAGAATAACCGACTTGGAGGGGGACTTGTAGATCATTTAGTCCAACCCCCGCCTAAGCAGGAGACCCTACACCGGGTGTTCGAGACCCCCGGATTGAAGACTTGTCGTATCACAACGGAGCGTTTAATGAATTGATTTCTCTCTGGTTCGCAGGTCGGAAATTCGACTTACGTGTCTACGTTTTGGTAACGTCGGTGAGCCCCCCTTCCTTTCTCTTCCCAGCCCAGTGGGAAGGCTTTTCAACCAAACCCAAGGGAAAGGAATTCTGGGAACACAGGTAGTCCTCGGCTTATGGCCAGAATCGAGCCCAAATTTTCTGCTGTTAAGCGAGACCTTTGCAAAGCGTCTTTTGCCCCATTTGACGACCTTTCTTGCCATAGTTTGGTGAATCCCTGCAGTCGTTAAGCGAATCCAGCTTCCCCCGTTGACTTTGCTTCTTGGAAGGTCGCCAGAGGGGATCATGTGACCCCGGAACCCAGCGACCGTCGTTAAGCGTGAACCAGTTGCCAAGCCTCTGAATTTTGATCACACGACCATAGTTACTACAAAGGTTGTAACTATTAAAAAAACGGTCCGGTCGCTTTCCTTGCTGCCATTGTAATTTTGAACGGTCACTAAACGAACCGTTGTAAATTGAGGACTTCCTGTACAGAGTCCTCAGCGTGTGACCATTGATGGAGAATGCCCGTTATGGACATAGGTCACCGCTGATCCAATTGTACGACTTTCTTTATGGCCGTCGTTAAGCAAAGACAACAGCCCGTCATAAAGTGAACTCCGTGGTTCTGGTGGCTTCCTCCACCCACTTTGGGGGGGGTGTCACGTGACTGAGTTTGGGGCGCTTAGCAACCAGGCTGTTGATTCCAGGGTCTTGCATCATGTGTTAGTGGCGTGTGACATTTTTGCCCAAAATAGATGTTTACTTCTGATTTGTGTTAAAGATGCCTCACAGCAAGCAATGGCTTCGCTTAATGACTGCAGTCATCACTTAATGACTGTGGTGCTTGCTTTATGACCTCACATTCAGTTAGTGGTTTGCTGCAAACCAATGGTCGTAAAATCAGGCTGGACTCATGACCTGCTTTAAAACCATCAGGACTTATGACCTTAAGAGGCTCCATTACTGTTGTAAGTTGAGGACTACCTTCATGCTGGCTGGGGAATTCTGGGAGTTGAAGCCCATTCATCCTAAAGCATGCTGGATAGGGAATTCTGGGAGTTGAAGTCCACCCACCTTAAAGCATGCTGGCTGGGGAATTCTGGGAGTTGAAGTCCATTCATCCTTAAGCATGCTGGCTGGGGAATTCTGGGAGTTGAAGTCCATTCATCCTTAAGCATGCTGGCCAGGGAATTCTGGGAGTTGAAGTCCACCCACCTTAAAGCATGCTGGCTGGGGAATTCTGGGAGTTGAAGTCCATTCATCCTCAAGCATTCTGGCTGGGGAATTCTGGGAGTTGAAGTCCACCCACCTTAAAGCATGCTGGCCAGGGAATTCTGGGAATTGAAGTCCACCCACCTTAAAGCATGCTGTCTGGGGGATTCTGGGAGTTGAAGTCCATTCATCCTCAAGCATGCTGGATAGGGAATTCTGGGAGTTGGTCCACCTATCTTAAAGCTCTGGGACGATCCTGGCTCCGATAACCAACTTCTCTTTCCGCAGTATCTCCCTCTCAAAGCGTGGTTGTACCGAGACGGTTTTGCTCGCTTCTCCAACACGCGGTTCACCCTGAACACCCTGGATGATCAGTGTATCCTGCTTCCAGAGAGACCTGGGGGAGGGCGCTACTGGGGAGGGGGAGGCAGGGACGATACACGGGGTGGGTGGGATCCCAACCGAACTGCAGGAAGTCCCTCTTGCTGGCTAGAAAATCCAGGAGAATCCACATCCCCCAATTTAACAAACTGCAGTGATTCGCTTAACGACGGTCGCACAGTGAAGCCAAACTCGCTTAAAGTCTCGCTTAGCCACGGATGTTTGCGGTTCAATTGTGGTCGTTGAGCCGAGGACTGCCTATAAAGCTGGCACCAAACGCTGAATTAAAAAAAAACCTCCCTCGGTTATGGCTTTGGGTTCAAACGCAGACAAGGCCTGGAAGCGCCTTCGTCGTCCTGGCAACTGCCCCGAGGCCTGCTGGGAGAGGCTAGCCCACCCATGTCCTGGGCCCTGGGTGGGCGAAATGGGGTCTTTCCTCTTAAGAAGCAATGCTGCCAAGGAAGTCATAAGCAGACAGGTACCTGTACCCCGAGGAATTCTGGGAGTTGAAGTCCATTCATCCTCAAGCATGCTGGCCGGGGAATTCTGGGAGTTGAAGTCCACCCACCTTAAAGCATGCTGACTGGGGAATTCTGGGAGTTGAAGTCCACCCATTTTAAAGAGGCCTAAGTTGGAAACCACTCATTTAATACGCAGCAGGGGCATTTGCTAGGAAGGATTAAAACAGTGGTTCTCAACCTTTTTAATGCCGCGACCCCCAACCGGTCGTACGGCGAGGACTAAACCGGTCGTAAGTCAAGGACTACCCAACCGGTCGTAAGTCGAGGACTAAACCGGTCGTAAGTTGAGAACTAAACCGGTCATAAATCGAGGACTACCCAACTGGTCGTAAGTCGAGGACTTTCCCTGCCCGGGAGCGCCGCGCATGCGCGGTGCCACCCCCTGCGTCGGCCGAGGCGTAGCTGGCAAGCGGCAGAGACGGAGCAGGCCGACCACCGGCTGGGCCACCAGCTGGCCCAGCCCAAGGGAGGTAAGGCACCCTCCGGAAAAGGGGAAAAAAATGGCGGACAGCCTTGCTTGGCGACCCCCGTGAAATGGTCGATCGACCCCAAATGGGGTCGCGACCCATAGGTTGAGAACCGCTGGATTAAAAAAAAAGAACAATAATAGAAAAAACATCCCAGAGTTTTCTAACCAATCCCAGAAGGGCAAGGTTGAGAAAGAATACCTTAAGGCAGGTGGGGGGAACCATGGCTCTTTTGTGACTGGTGGACTTCTACTCCCAGAATTCCCGAGCCAGCCAATCCACCAGTCATATGGTTCCCCACACTGCCTTAGAGATTGAAAGAGATGTGCAATACTGGCCAATATCTCTAGCTTGGGTGTTGGATGAGAGTGAAGTTTCGTTCTCCGAGCTTATGGGTTGGTTTCAGAGCATTTCGTTACATCTTCAGTGGCGCTTAGGGCAGGGGTCTCCAACCTTTTGGGCGTGGTTTTGTGTGCTGCCTGCATCCTGCGGATAGGGCTTTGCTTGTTTTTGCGGCCTGTTGTTGGCATGCCGCAGCCCAGTAGCGGTCCACTGACCAGGGATTGGGGACCCCTGAACTAAGGCAGTGGTCCCCAACCTTTTGGGCACCAGGGACCAGTTACGTGGAGAGGTTTTTCCGTGGACCAGAGGGTGCATGGTTTTGTGTGCTGCCTACATCCCGCGGATAGGGATTTGCTTGTTTGTGTGGCCTGTTGTTGGCATGCCGCAGCCCAGTAGCGGTCCACTGACCAGGGATTGGGGACCCCTGAACTAAGGCAGGGGTCCCCAACCTTTTGGGCACCAGGGACCAGTGACGTGGAGAGGTTTTTCCGTGGACCAGAGGGTGCATGGTTTTGTGTGCTGCTTACATCCCACGGATAGGGATTTGCTTGTTTGTGCAGCCTGGTTACTGGCATGCCGTGGCCCAGTACTGGGGGTTGGAGACCCTTGGTTTAGGGCAGTGGTTCTCAACCTTTCTAATGCTGCGACCCCATAATACAGTTCCCCATGTTGTGGTGACCCCCAACCACTTATACATCACCAGGTGCCAGGGGCATGGCCGAAGAAAAGGGGAAAAAAATGGCGGACAGCCTTGTTTGGCGACCCCCGTGAAATGGTCGTTCGACCCCAAATGGGGTCCCGACTCACAGGTTGAGAACCACTGGTTTAGGGGATGTTGGCATCAAGGGCTTCAGGGGTAGGTGTGTCTAATGAGGGTCTTGTGATGGGTCTGGCAATTCCATCAGCAGACACACTGACCTACAACCAGCCTGCGAACCCCTCAGAGTCCAAATCAACCGCACCCTCAACCATCCCGCGCAGTCCCCCATCTCTCATCAGTTCACCTCCCAAGAATCTTGAGCTGATGTAACCTCATTACAAGACCCATCACAAGCCTCCCACTGATGACTCACACCTGACCCATCACAAGATCCTCAACAGGCCCCTACCCGAAGCCCTTATAAACAGAAGGACACCGACACCCCCTCAACTTGGCTGGAGATGTTACCCTAGCCTGGTAACGAAACGCTTCGGAAACCAACTCACAAGCTCGGAGAACGAACTCTTCACTCTCATTAAAAGAGATGCACAACTCCTTGAGGTGGTGTGTAACTGGATGTCTCCTCTAGTCCCGTGTCAACGCAAAGAGACCCTCTGTGCAGAGATCCACAGGGATGCTGAAGGAGGCAGCAGAGAAGTCAACAACGGTGAGGCCGGTCGCTCTTGCAGGAATCACGTTTTCCGTGCCGTTGTAACTCTGAGCGATTGAAAGTCGAGGAGTACTTGTGCGGTTTTTTTGTCCATTCGCACGATCCTTAGCTCCAACCCCGATGCCAGATATTCACCTGACCAACGTCGCTGTGCAGAAGACAGCCCCCGACTACGATCCCGAAAAAGTAAGCCTTTTTTTTTTTAAAAAAAAGTTCCCTTTATAGCTTTTGATTCCTCACCTTATAAGACCATAGAGTAGTTGTCCCAGCAGTTGGCGAGACTCCCGTTTTTAAAATTAGGCAGAAAATAAGAACAGAACTCCAAGGCAGCTATTTGTTATTTTGACACCCCCCCCCCAGTCCTCATCCTCTTCCTCTCCCCTGCGAACCCCATTCCCTTCTAGCACTGATGATGTTCCCTAGCTGGGTTATGAAACGTCTGCAAGAAAACCACCAAGCTCAGAAAGCATCAAGAACCCCACAGTCTTTTTCCTCCTCCTCCTCCTCCTCCTCCCTTCTAGCACTGATAATGTTCCCTAGTTGGGTCATGAAATATCTGCAAGAAAACCACCAAGCTCAGAGAGCACAGGGACCCCACAGTACTCCTCCTCCTGCCTGCAAACCCAACTCCCTTCCAGCACTGATGATGTTCCCTAGTTGGGTCATAAGATGTCTGCAAGAAAACCACCAAGCTCAGAGAGCACCCAGGACCCCAGTCTTTTTCCTCCTCCTTCTCCTCCTTCCTTCCTTCCTTCCTTCCTTCCTTCCTTCTAACACTGATGATGTTCCCTAGTTGAATCATGAAATGTCTGCAACAAAAACCACCAAGTTCAGAGAGCACCAAGGACCCCCCAGTCCTCCTCCTCCTCCTGCCTGCAAACCCCACTCCCTTCTAGCACTGATGGTGTTCCCTAGTTGGGTCATAAGGTGTCTGCAAGAAAACCACCAAGCTCAGAGAGCACCAGGGACCCCACAGTACTCCTCCTCCTGCCTGCAAACCCAACTCCCTTCCAGCACTGATGATGTTCCCTAGCTGGGTCATAAGATGTCTGCAAGAAAACCACCAAGCTCAGAGAGCATCAAGGACCCCACAGTCCTCCTCCTCCTCCTCTCCACAAACACCCCTCCCTTCTAGCACTGATGATGTTCCCTAGTTGAGTTATGAAATGTCTGCAACAAAAACCACCAAGCTCAGAGAGCACCCAGGACCTCACAGTCCTCCTCCTCCTCCTGCCTGTAAACCTAACTCCCTTCTAGCACTGATGATGTTCCCTAGTTGGGTCATAAGATGTCTGCAAGAAAACCACCAAGCTCAGCGAGCACCCAGGACCCCAGTCTTTTTCCTCCCCCTCCCCCTCCCCCCTCCTCCTCCTCCCTTTCTTCCTTCTAGCACAGATGATGTTCCCTAGTTAAATCATGAAATGTTTGCTAGAAAACCACCCAGCTCAGAGAGCACCAAGGACCCCACAGTCCTCCTCCTGCCTGCAAACCCCACTCCCTTCTAGCACTGATGATGTTCCCTAGTTGGGTCATGAAATGTCTGCACCAAGCTCAGACAGCACCCAGGACCCCACAGTCCTCCTCCTCCTCCTCCCTACAAACCCCACTCCCTTCTAGCACTGATGGTATTCCCTAGTTGGGTCCTAAGGTGTCTGCAGGAAAACGACCAAGCTCCAAGGACCCCACAAATTGACCGGTAAAGTGTGAAATAAACCCCCAACTCTGGGGATGGGGTGACTGGCAGAGACAGCAGCAACGTTACAACGCCAAAGAAAGAGAAGCAACTTGGAGGGGTGGGGGGTTTCCCATTTCTGGAGAGGAACCTCAGACCTGATCTTCCCTCCGGTGCTCCTCGGCCCGAGGCGAAGATCGTCCTCCACGCCTGTCGGCGTTCTTCCCTGGCAGGGCTGCAAGTGGATGATCCAGCAATTCCGCCTTTACCTGACAGCCAAGCACGGGGCCGAAGCTGTGGAGATGCTCTTCTCCGAGATGGACAACATTTTCATCAAGAGCCTTCAAAGCGTCCAGAAGGTCATCATCAGCGACAAGCACTGCTTTGAGCTCTACGGTTACGACATCCTGATCGACCAGAACCTCAAGCCGTAAGGAGGGCGGGAGCAGGAGGGTGGACTTCCGATAGCCTCTCCCGACCTTTGGCCTGTCGAGGCAGGGGGACTTCAACTTCCCAGAGTGCCCCAGCCAGACAGCAAGGCGATAACCGACTGGCTTAGCGAGGGAAATGCTGATCCCGATTGGCGTCGTAAGCCGAGGGCTATTTGGCTCAACGTGGGTGAGCGAGTGGGTGCCTGGTGCTCTCCGATCTTCGTTGCTTTTCTTTGCAGACGTTTCGTGACCCAGCTAGCGAACGTCATCAGGGCTAGGAGGGAGGGCAGTTTCAAGCCCTGATGATGTCCACTAGTTGGGTCATGAAATGTCTGCGAGGAAATCACCAAGCCCAGACAGCACCAAGGACCTCACAGTCCTCTTCCTCCTCCCACTCCCCCTCTCAATTCTAGCACTGCTGATGTTCCCTAGTTGGGTCATAAAACGTCTACAAGGAAACAATCAAGCTCAGAGAGCATCAGTTCTCCTCCTCCTCTCCCTTCTAGCACTGATGATGTTTGCTAGTTGGGTCATAAAATGTCTGCAAGAAAACAACCAAGCGTAGAGACTTCCAGGGACCCCACAGTCCTTCTCCTCCATCTCCCTTCTAGCACTGATGATGATGCTCTCTACTTGAAAACAAGAGAAAACATCTAAGCTCAGACATCCAAGGACCCCAGACCTCCTCCTCCTCCTCCTCCACACAAGCCCACTCCCTTCTAGCACTGATGATGTTCCCTAGTTGGGTCATGAGACGTATGCAAGAAAACAACAAAGCTCAGAGAGCACCAGGAACCCCACAGTTGTCGTCGTCCTCCTCCTTCCTTCCAGCACTGATGATGCTCCCTGGTTGGGTCACGAAACATCAGCCAAAAAAGAACTCCACAATTCCAAACAATTGGATTAGATCCATCTCCAGCTTCCCGTCCAAGCTTAGCATGTGATGAATGCTCTTTTATCTCTGACCTTCTTTGCGCTGTCCTGCACAGGTGGCTGTTAGAGGTCAATGCCTCGCCTTCTCTGACCGCTAGCAGCCAGGAAGACCACGACCTCAAGACACGCCTCTTGGAAGACACACTGAACATCGTGGACATGGAAGCCCGGTGAGTAGAGCACGGAGACAGCAGGGGAGCGTTTCCCCCCAGTTTTCCCACCCCTGACATCAGGAGACACCAAGAAAGCTTTCAAAACATTGAACCAACTTCGTGGCTGCCCCGTTGTTTCTTGCATTAAACCAGGATCTGACCATAGATGACCAGTCAGGCTGGCTATCTTCAACCTGGTCTTTTCCAGCTAGGCAGAGGGGGCCAGGTTGTTCACCAAAGCACCGGAGGGCAGGACGAGAAGCAACGGATGGAAACTGATCAAAGAAAGAAGCAACCTGGAATCAAGGAGAAACTTCCTGACGGTGAGGACAATCAACCAGTGGAACAGCTTGCCACCAGAAATCGTGGGCGTTTTTATTTAGTTGATAACAATAAGGATTGTACTACTATTGGACAAATGGTTGCCCAATCTCTTCTTGAAGACTTCCAGTGATGGAACAGCCACAACTTCTGAAGGCAAGTCATTCCACTGGTTATTTGTCCCCACTGTCAGGAAGTCTCTCCTTGTTCCAGGTTGCTTCTTTCTTTGATCAGTTTCCATCCATTGCTTCTTGTCCTGGCCTTTGGTACTTTGGAGAAGAGGTGGACCCCCCTCCTCTTCTTTGTGGCAGCCCCTCCAATATTGGAACTCTGCTATCTGGTCATCCATAGTCCTTCTTTTCAATAGACTTTGTTGTTGTTGTTAATTGCGAAGTCGTGTCCGACCCATCGCGACCCCATGGACCACGTTCCTCCAGGCCTTCCTGTCCTCTACCATCTTCTGGAGTCCATTGAAGCTCACGCCTGCTGCTTCAGGGACTCCATCCAGCCACCTCCTTCTCTGTCGTCCCCTTCTTCTCTTGCCCTCCTCTGCTTCTTCAAAATCCATCCTGTACTTCTGGTGGTTCTCGATCCACATACTGCTGGAGTCTAGCTTGTAGGATTTTAAGCATAACTTTACTAGCATGTGAAATGAGTGCAACGGTGCGATAGTTTGAACATTCTTTGGCATTGCCTTTCTTTGGAATTGGAATGTAAACTGACCTTTTCCAATCCGGTGGCCACGGTTGAGTTTTCCCAATTTGCTGGCAAATTGAGTGTGGCACTTTTACTGCATCGTCTTTTAAGATTTTGAATTCCTGTGACCGTTCTTTGTATGTTTCAGCCTCCAGTCCCCTGATCATCTTTGTGACTCTTCTCTGCACTCTTCCTAGAGCAGTGGTTCTCAACCTTTTTAATGCCATGATCCCCAACTGGTCATAAGTCGAGGATTACTCAACCGGTCGTAAGTTGAGGACTACTCAACTGGTGCAGCACCGTTTGCAGAATGGGACTTTTGGCGGGCTCAGCAGGGCAGAGACAGCCTGGACAATTCTTATTGGCTTTTGAAAGAGTCTATTCAAGAGAGTCTATTCTATTGGCTTTCAAAAGCCAATAGAATAAAAGGGAGTAGCACAGCTAAGGAAAAGGGGGGGAAAAATGGCGGACGGCGTTGTTTGGCAACCCCCGTGAAATGCTCGTTCGATCCCAAATGGGGTCCCGACCCACAGGTTGAGAACCACTGTTCTAGAGTCTCAACATCTTTTCTATATCATTCTATATTCTATTCTAAACATGGAAGATGGATGGCTACACAGACTCCCTTGCTCCAGAATGAGAGTTGGAAGGGACCTTGGAGGTCTTCTAGTCCAACCCCGAGAACCCTATACCAGGGTTCCCCAACCCTGTACCAGGCCGCGGCATGCCAGCAACCAGTCCGCACAAACAAGCAAAGCCCCATCCGCGGGATGCAGGCAGCACTCAAAACCACGCACCTCTGGTGCGCAGAAAAACCTCTCTCCATGTAACCAGTCCCTGGTGCCCAAAAGGTTGGGGACCTCTGCCCTATACTATTTCAGACCAATCTTTTCTTAAAAACTTCCGGTGTTGGGAGCACTCACAACTTCTGGTGGCAGGTAGTTCCACTGGTTGATTGTCCTCACTGTCAGGAAGTTTCTCCTTAGTTCCAGGTTGCTTCTCTCCTTGGTGAGTTTCCATCCGTTGCTTCTTGTCCTGCCTTCAGGCGCTTTGGAGAATAGCTTGACTCCCTCTTCTTTGGGGCAGCCCCTGAGATACTGGAAGGCTGCTATCGTGTCTGCCCCCCCCCCAGTCCCTCTTTCTTTCATTCTTTGTCCTTACAGTTTGACAGGGAAGGAAAAGCGCGTCGGAGGCTTTGATCTCATGTGGAACGATGGGCCGGTGAGCAGGGAAGACGCCAATCTGGATACGCCAATGAACGGCTTTGTGGCAAACACACACCTAGGTATGGCACCGGAGGGCTGTGGGGAGCATTAATGATGTGGGAGGCTTAGGCTTTGGAGCAGGGGTCTTCAAACCTGTCAACTTTAAGACTTTTGGACTTCAACTCCCAGAATTCCTCAGCCAGCCCTGAGGGCTGGCTGAGGAATTCTGGGTTGAAGTCCACAAGTCTTACAAAGTTGACACGGTTGGAGATCCCTGTCCTACACTAGTGTTTCTCAACCCTGGCGACTTTCCAGGTGCATGGACTACAACTCCCAGACTTCATATGCTGGGTAGGGAATTCTAGGAGTTGAAGTCCACCAGTCTTAAAGTTAACACAGTTGGAGACCCGTCCTACACTAACGTTTCTGAACCCTGGTGACTTTCCAGGTGCATGGACTACAGCTCCCAGAGTTCATCTGCTGGTTGGGGAATTCTGGGAGTTGAAGTCCACCAGTCTTAAAGTTGCCACGTTTGAAGACCCCTGTCCTACACTCGTGTTTCTCAACCCTGGCGACTTTCCAGGTGCATGGACTACAACTCCCAGACTTCATCTGCTGGCTGGGGAATTCTAGGAGTTGAAGTCCACCAGTCTTAAAGTTGCCACGGTTGAAGACCCCTGTCCTACACTAGCGTTTCTCAACCCTGGCGACTTTCCAGGTGCACGGACTACAGCTCCCAGAGTTCATCTGCTGGCTGGGGAATTCTGGGAGTTGAAGTCCACCAATCGTAAAATTGCCAAGTTTGAAGAGGCTGGCGAAACAGACGGGTGGGATGTGCCCAATACAGTCCTTGCCTTACGACTATCCCTTTTAATGACCGTTTGAAGTCACAAGGACGCTGTAAAAGGTGACTTACGACGGGAGCCCACCTGAGGACCCCGTAGTCACGTGATCAAAACGAGGCCGCTTGGCATGCGGCACCAATTTACAGTGGAGACACAGGCAATTTCTTCCTCCAGAAGCTCCTGATCTGCGGAAAGACGAGGGGAAGAACGGGTCCTTGGCGAGCTTTAAAGCCCACGCTGGCGTCCGCTGGAATTAATTCAATTAATTAATTCAAATTAATTCAGGTAGCCCCCCCCTCCCTCACACACACACACACACTTACAGCCCTTCGTTTAGTAGCCGTTCGAAGTTGCAATGGCGCTGGAAAAACTGACTTACGACTGGTATTCACACCTATGACCCCGCGGTCACGTGATCCAACTCCAGAGGCTCGGCAACTGGCATGTACTTAGGACGGTTGCCGGGTCACGTGACCACGGGGTTTGGTAACCTACCCAGCCGGCTTCCGACGAGCAAACACAACGCAGGCAGTCCTCGGCTTACGGCGGTTCGCTTAGTGACCGTTCAACGCTACAAGGGCACTGGAAAAAAAGGGACTTAGGACCCTTTTCACACATACAGCCGGGGTCGCGTGATCCAAACTCAAGACGCTTGGCAACTGACTCGTGTTTATGATGGTTGCAGCGTCCCTGGGGAGGTCACGGGATCCCCCTTTTACGACTTTCTGACCAGTCAACGAGGCAAGCCGGATTCACTTAAGAACCGTTGTTGCTAATTGATCAACTGCAGCGATCCACTTAACAAACGGAGGCAAGAGAGGTCGTAAAACGGGGCAAAATGCCCCTCGACCAACGTCTCGCGCTTGCCGGCAGAAACATCGGGCTCACCTTATGGCCGTTAAGTCGAGGACCGCCTGTAGCCAATGCCAGATTTGCTTCACTTAACGACGGCAGCGATTTGCTTAAAAGCACGGTGTCAACGCTGCTAACATCGGATGTTCTCGCTTTGACAATATATGAAGATGCAGCCATTTTCTCTTTAACCTGTGTCTTACTTTTAGAGTTAGAATTAGAGGATGCTGGGGGGGGGAGAGGGGGAAGAATGTGTATGGGGATTAGTTAGACATAACATCACACTAGAGTATTCTTCAAGGTTTGTTTGAAATAAGAGATGATAAGGAATGGCGGGTTATGGAATTGGAGGGAAAGTCTGCATTTCAAACTAATTGGAGAATGTGATTTATGACTGTTAACTGAAGGAGGGAATTGTGCTTTGATACTGTATGCTCAGGGGAGGGGAATTCAGATTTTGGCTTCGGCTATGTACATGCCGATGCTATGCTGCTCAATTAAAGATTCTTTAAGGTAAACAATGCCTCGAAGTTCTTTGAAGAGTTTCATCTTTCGGAACCATGACATCAGGTTTAAAAAAAGTAAAAGAAAAAGGTTGCAAAATCGGGCACAGCTGCCTCGCTTAGCAATGCAAATTCCGGTCCCGATCGCGGTTGTTAAGCCAAGGACTGCCTATATCCTTTTTTTACAATGTGACCTTGTCTTCTCCCCCCCCCCCCCGCTGCAGGTTATAGCAACGACAGAAAGAAACAGCTGAAGCAACTTTTCAAGTCGTGTCAGGCGCAGCTGAAAAATTAAGGCTCAGCCCGAAAGTGGCTAGATTTAAAAAAAGAAAAAAAGGACCTGAAGTCGGAGATGGGATGGGAGGGTGGGGAGCTCCCTGCTTTATAGAGCTAAACCAGGAACTGATTCCAGGGTTTTCCTGCCTTCACCCATGTCAGCTGGGTGTCCCTTTTGCTTTGGAAGAGGATCCTGTCTTTCGAACTTGAAGGAGTTCTGACAGGCAGGCTGACCACGGGCGCCAAATGGACGAATGGCAAGATGTCTCCGCTGTGGAGATGCCTTCCGGAGGCAGGCTGGCTGCAAAACGTGGGGGGAAGTGTGTAAAATGTTTTGAGCTATTGAGTAGGCAGAGTTGTCACCCTCTTGTTGCACCAAAGCCGGGCAGAAAGAGGCATCTTAGCCAGAGCCACTTCTGCTACCCTGGTTCCGATTCAAATCGTCTGAAATGAGCATGAATCATAAAAGAATGCCTTTGTACTCCAAAACGTTTAAAAACCTTCTTTTTTGATCTTACTGGCAAATAGTACCAAGGATAGAAGGTGGGGTGTGTCCTTGGTGCCCTCTGAGCTGGGTTGTTTTTTTGGAGATAATAATAATAAGAATAGGCTCCTTAAGTGCAATCCCAAAACAACTGGAGCACCACTTGAACACCATTGGCATTGACAAATTCGCTATTAGTCAATTGCAAAAGGCGGCCTTATTAGGAACTGCTTCCATCCTGCGACGATATCTGTAATACCATCAAACATCCACATCTGCCTATCCCAGGTCCTGGGTAAGGACTCGATAGGTAGACAAAATGCCAAATCCAGTCTGAACATCTGGCTGACTGTGTGATGATGATTAATAATAATAATAATAATAATAATAATAATAATAATAATAATAATAATAATAATAAAGTTGGAAGGGACCTTGGAGGTCATCTAGTCCAACCCCCTGCTCAGGCAGGAAACCCTATGCCATTTAGGACCAATGGCTGTCCAGTCTCTTCTTAAAAACTTCCAGTGTTGGAGAATTCACCACTTCTGGAGGCAGGTTGTTCCACTGGTTAATTGTTCTAACTGTCAGGAAGTTTCTCCTTAGTTCCAGGTTGCTTCTCTCCTTGATTAGTTTCCATCCGTTGCTTCTTCTCCTGCCTTCAGGCGCCTTGGAGAATAGCTTGACTCCCTCTTCTTTGGGGCAGCCCCAGATATTGAAATACTGCTATCATGTTCCCCCTCGTCCTTCTCTTCGTTAAACTAGATATCCCCAATTCCAGCAGCCGTTCCTTCTATGTTTTAGCCTCCAGTCCCCTGATCATCTTTGTTGCTCTTCTCTGCACTCTTTCTAGAGTCTCAACATCTTTTTCATTCCATTTAGAAAATCTAGGTAATGGCATCGGTGCTACGAGGGAGGGTGGGTTGGGGTGGTGGAGGAGGATTGTGGGGTCTTTGGTCCTCTGATCTTGGATGTTTTCTTGCGGACCTTTCATGATCCAACTGGGTAACATCATCAGTTCTAGAAGGGAGTGGGGTTTGTGGCGAGGAGGAGGAGAAGGAAGTGGAGGAGGGGGAGAGGGAGGAAGAAGGGGAAGAGGACTGAGGTGTCCTTGGTGCTTTCTAAGCTTGGTGGTTTCCTTGCAGACATTTTGAGACCCAACTAGGTAACACCATCAGTGCTAGAAGGGAACGCGATTTGTGGAGAGGAGGAGGAGGAGGAGGAGGAGAAAGAAGAGGAGGGGGAGGAAGAAGGGGAAGAGGAGAAGGACTGAGGAGTCCTTGGTGCTCTCTAAGCTTGGTGGTTTCCTTGCAGACATTTTGAGACCCAACTAGGCAACATCATCAGTGCTAGGAAGGATTCAATGCAGTGACGCCATTAAAGAACAGCCCAATTGAAGAATTACCCAGAAGCAGAAAACAATCCCACCAACATGACAGGGCAAAGTACAATACGTAGAGAGAGAGTATCTACCCAGGGATGAAATGGGGGAGAGGCAGTCCCTTCATCTCCAAAGAGTTTTAATTCAGACAATGGCTGTGGCTAGTCCAGGGGTAGGCAACCTTGGCTCTTGTATGATGATGGACTTCAACTCCCAGAATTCCTGAGCCAGCCACACTGAGGGGAAAGGCAGAGGTTTCCAAGCTGAGCCATGCTGGCTCAGGAATTCTGGGAGTTGAAGTCCACAAATCATCAAAGGGCCAAGTTTGAAGACCCCTGGTTTAAATATTTTTTCCTCACGGTCACATGATCAAAATTCAGGCATTTGGGCAGGGGTAGGCAACCTGGGCTCTTTTATGACTGGTGGACTTCAACTCCCAGAATTCCTCAGCCAGCATGGGGGAACTATGGCCCCCTCATGACTGGTGGACTTCAACTCCCAGAATTCCTGAGCCAGCATGGCTCAGCTTGGAAACCTCTCCCTTTCCCCTCAGCATGGCTGGCTGAGGAATTCTGGGAGTTGAAGTCCACGAGTCATGAGGGGGCCATAGTTCCCCCATGCTGGCTGAGGAATTCTGGGAGTTGAAGTCCACGAGTCATGAGGGGGCCATAGTTCCCCCATGCTGGCTGAGGAATTCTGGGAGTTGAAGTCCACGAGTCATGAGGGGGCCATAGTTCCCCCATGCTGGCTCAGGAATTCTGGGAGTTGAAGTCCACCAGTCATAAAAGAGTCAAGGTTGCTTACCCCTGGGCTAGACAAATACAACCACACGGCCAAAGCGAAGCAGAAATTATTTTCCACCCTTCTCCCAACAGGCGTGGGAGCCTCATTCCACTGATTGTCACCCAGGCCCAGTGCACGGAAACTAGATCAACGCCAAGTCCTCCACCCTCACTGTCAATCATTTGAATTTGATATCCAAACCTCGAAAGGGCAAAATTCTGAGCTCGACGAATTCCCTCCTCAAATGTCTGTCACCTGTCCGTAGAGTGTCAATGACGTCTGGGCCAAATCCGGAGGCAGCTCACTCGCTATAAGACGCCCGTGAAAGGCTCAACCGCTCGGGAAACACCTGGTTTTCTCCGCCGGGAGTGCGGGAAGCAGCTCTCCGGCGCCTGTTGCCCACACCAAAATCCACACCGGGGGGGGGGGGGAGGGGGGACGGCTTCAGTTGTCCACCACTTTCTTCATGAACCACATTTCTTCGGCGGTCAAGGGTTTCAAGTTGTAGCCTTTCAGTTCTGGTTTACCTTCAGGAAGACGAAGGGAGACGTTAAACCCATGAGGAGCCAGGCGCCGGGCGAGAAACTGGGAGGCACGGAGTTCTAGTCCGGCCTTAGCCACGAAAGCTGGCTGGGTGATTTTGGGCTAATAGTGATAGTCCCACCTTAGCCACGAAAGCGGGCGGAGCGACTCTGGGCCGATCACCGGGAGATGGTGAGTTCTAGTTCTTCCTTAGCCACGAAAGCTGGCTGGGTGATTTTGGGTTGATGACCAGGAGACGGTGAGTTCTAGTCCCGCCTTAGGCACGAAAGCCAGCTGGGTGACCTTGGACCAATCACCAGGAGACGGAGAGTCTAGTCCCGCCTTAGGCATGAAAGCCAGCTGGATGACCTTGGGCCAATCACCAGGAGACGGTGAGTTCTAGTCCCGCCTTAGGCATGAAAGCCAGCTGGGTGACCTTGGGCCAATCACCAGGAGACGGAGAGTCTAGTCCCGCCTTAGGCATGAAAGCCAGCTGGGTGACCTTGGGCCAATCACCAGGAGACGGTGAGTTCTAGTCCCGCCTTAGGCATGAAAGCCAGCTGGGTGACCTTGGGCCAATCACCAGGAGACGGAGAGTCTAGTCCCGCCTTAGGCATGAAAGCCAGCTGGGTGACCTTGGGCCAATCACCAGGAGACGGTGAGTTCTAGTCCCGCCTTAGGCATGAAAGCCAGCTGGGTGACTTTGGGCCAATCACCAGGAGACAGTGAGTTCTAGTCCCGCCTTAGGCATTAAAGCCATCTGGGTAACCTTGGGCCAATCACCAGGAGACGGTGAGTTCTAGTCCCGCCTTAGGCATGAAAGCTGGCTAGGTGACCTTGGGCTAATCACCAGGAGACGGTGAGTTCTAGTCCCGCCTTAGGCATGAAAGCCAGCTGGGTGACTTTGGGCCAATCACCAGGAGACGGTGAGTTCTAGTCCCGCCTTAGGCACGAAAGCTGACTGGCTGACTTTGCAACACTTCCTCTCCCTCAGCCCAGCCCAGCCCACCTCACAGGGTTGTCAGGAAAATAGGAGCAGGAAGGAATATTAGGTATATATAAAAATAATAGAGGCACGGTATAGAAATGCTAAATAATTAAAATGAAGAAATAAAACTAAATTTCAAAAAGAATCTTTAAGCTCCCTCCTAATCTACCACATCGCTCCTGGGATCGAGAAGGAGGGAATAGCCCAAAGTTGTCCAGGGAATCCCTGTGAAGGGGGGGGGAAGGGGGAGGCGGTGGACAGACAGACACTGGAATTCCCAGCTCCTAGTCCAGCCCAGCCCCTTCCCCATCGCTCCCCACGGCTCTCAGTCACTACCGTACAACCTTAAGACGGGAGGGAAAGAAATCTTAATTGGGCCGCTCAGAGCTCTGAGTTCAGAATACAACAGTACCAAGGAAGATAAGGTGCCATTCATACAATTAGTCAAATTGGGAAGGGGGAAAAAAAACAAACCTTGGCGTGCTGAGCTTTCCCTTGGAATCAGGTTAGGGAGCCAGGTGGGCACCTACCTTGGGCCTCCATGAGGTGGCTGACTTTCCCTTTGAGTTCCTCCTGCAATTTCGCAATTTCTTCCTCCAACAGCTCTTGATCTGCGGAAGGACGAGGGGAAGAACGGTCCACGGGTGAGGTTTAAAATGGATAGGATAGGATAGGATTAAGGTAAGGTAAGGCAAGGTAATAAGATAAGATAAGGTAAGGTAAGATAAGATAGGATGATAAGATAAGAAGATGATAAGATAAGATGAGATAAGATAAGATGAAAAAAGATAGCCGTGTCATTTTTTTTTACTGTGGGCACAACGGCACACATCAAAAATGAAATTTAGTTGCCCGCTCTCAAAGTGAAACACATACATGACGCACACCTAAACATACTATGAACAACGTATGTATAGACCCACACCCCTATATATACGTAGCAAATAAATATTAAATATTGTCCATTTTGAATATGTAATGGAAGGAGGAAGCTTGAGAGTTCACAAGGTTAATGCTGTATGGAATGAAACTATGGCTGAATCTGGATGTTTTGCTTTGGATAGAATAGAATAGAATAGAATAGAATAGAATAGAATAGAATAGAATAGAATAGAATATGTAAAGAACAGAACAGAACATGGAAAGAACAGAACAGAACAGAGTTGGAAGGGACCTTGGAGATCATCTAGTCCAACCCCCTGCTCAGTCAGGAAACCCTGTACCATTTCAG
This sequence comes from Crotalus helleri, assembly GCA_024509115.1. Taxonomy (NCBI): domain Eukaryota; kingdom Metazoa; phylum Chordata; class Lepidosauria; order Squamata; family Viperidae; genus Crotalus; species Crotalus helleri. Next base: position 2,521,104 of record JAKSXO010000059.1, read on the forward strand.
ACAAATGGCTGTCCAGTCTCTTCTTAAAAACTTTCAGTGTTGGAGCATTCACCGCTTCTGGAGGCAGGTTGTTCCACTGGCTGATTGTTCTAGCAGTCAGGAAGTTTCTCCTTAGTTCTAGGTTACTTCTCTCCTTGGTCAGTTTCCACCCATTGCTTCTTGTCCTGCCTTCAGGGGCTTTGGAGAAGAGCTTGACTCCCTCTTCTTTGGGGCAGCCCCTGAGATACTGGAAGGCTGCTATCCTGTCCCCCCTCGTCCTTCTCTTCCTTAAACTGGACCTACCCAATGCCAGCAACCGTTCCTTGTATGTTTTAGCCTCCAGTCCCCTGATCATCTTGGATCCAGCCAAACTGCAGATGGCCCCTGAGAAACATGTGCAGAGACTGGCACCGCTTTTCTAACAGCCTGGCAAGCCCTTATGCCATTCCCACGGGAAGGAATGAGGGGGGATGGCCCAATCTGGTGCCTGAATATGCCGATCCTCCCACAGGAAAAAAAAAAAAAAAAAGCAGGGAGGCGGAAAGAAAGAGGACGATGAACCCCCCCCCCAGGGGAGCTGTGTGCTGTACAGGCTCTCCCCGATAATTTCATATATAAGGCTAGGATGGTCGACCACGTTGCCTAATCAGAGGAGGAATTTCATGGAACGGTGGCTTCTTTGCTGGTTTTTCCTGGCAGACGTTGCATGACCCAACTAGGGGACATCATCAGGGCTGGAAGGGAGTGGAGAGATAGAAAAAGAGGAGGAGGACGGTGGGGTCGTTGCTCACTAAGCATGATGGTTTTCTTGCAGAGGTTTCACAACCCAACTAGGGAACATCAGTGCTAGAAGGGAGGAGGGAGAGGGGGAGGAGGAGGAGGACTGTGGGGTCCTTGGTGCTCCCAGAGCTTGCTGGTTTTCTGGCATTCATTACCCAAGTAGGGAACATCATCAGTGCTGGAAGGGAGGGGAGTTTGCAGAGAGAAGGAGAAAGAAGAGTAGGAGTGTGGGCTTCTTGATGCTCTCTGAGCTGGGTGGTTTTCTTCCAGAGGTTTCACAACCCAACTAGGGAACATCATCAGTGCTAGAAGGGTGGGGAGGAGGAGGAGGAGGAGGAGGAGGAGGAGGAATGACTGTGGGGTCCTTGGTGCTCCCTGAGCTTGCTGGTTTTCTGGCAGACATTTCATGACCCAACTAGGGAACATCATCCGTGCTAGAAGGGAGGAGGAGGAGGAGGAGGAGGAGGAGGAGGAGGAGGAGAAGAAGAAGAAGAACAACAACAACAACAACAACTGTAGGATCCTTGATGCTCTCTGAGCTTGCTGGTTTTCTTGCAGACATTTTATGACCCAACTAGGGAACATCATCAGTGCTAGGAGGGAGGGGGAGGAGGAGGAGGAGGAGGAAGGAATGACTGACTGGCTGACTGGCTGATTGACTGACTGACTGACTGTTGGGTCCTTGGTGCCCTCTGAGCTTGCTGGTTTTCTGGTAGACATTTCATGACCCAACTAAGCAACACCATCCATGCTCGAAGGGAGTGGGGTTACTCTCTTTTTATATACCGTCCATCCTGAGAGTTGATATCAGTGCATCATAAAGTCACCAAGGGCTGAGAACGATTCTTATAATGACTCTCCTTATCAGCAACCATTAATCTCAACCGCTGAAAGGCAACAGTGGAAAAGCGGGTCAATATTTTCCCGCGGGAGACACGGAGAGCTTCCAAAGTGTGAATTGGGCTGGCGCCATTCCATGCTTGACCAACACACACACACACACACACAGCTCAGCTCTGCAAACGGGAGAACTTTACAGGGAAACCTCACCTCTCTGTAGCATCTCCCGGGTCTTCGTTTTCGGAAGCTGGATGAACATGGCCCCGAAGCAAACCGTGGCTTTGTCTGAAAGCAGGAAAAGAAAGCTTGTTTTAATCTGAAGCGTCAATTTGTTTAATTGAAAAAACAAAACGGCTCCTGCTTTGAAATCTCAGCCTCTTGGAGCGGGAACCTGAAAACCTTCCAGAGGTGGCTGAACTACAAGACCCAGCAGCCTCAGCGGCAGCTGGTCAAGAAATAGCTCTTTGCTCCTGGGGTTGGTTACCATGGCGTCGTCATACAGGGCCATAGAGGGTCTCCATCTTAATAATGATGATGATGATGATAATAATAATAATAATGACAAAGTAGCAACAATGGTGCATTGGAAGATCTGCAAGCAATATCATTTGCCTGCAAGCAAGAACTGGTGAGATCATAAAATAGAGAAAGTCATAGAAAATGATAAAATTAAACTGCTCTGGGACTTCAGAATTCAAACAGACAAGCACCTGCAACATAACACCCCAGACTTAACAATTGTTGATAAGAAAGACCAAAAAGTCTGGATAGTGGATGTGGCAGTGCCTGGAGACGGCAGAATAGAAGAGAAAGAACTGGAGAACATCACAAAATACAAAGACCTACAAATAGAAATAGAAAGACTGTGGCAAAGGCAAGCAAGGGTAGCACCAATTGTAATAGGCGCCTTGGGTGCAGTCCCAAAACAACTGGAGCACCACTTAGACACCATCATCGGCATTGAAAAATTCGCTATTAGTCAATTGCAAAAGGCGGCCTTGCTAGGAACTGCTTCCATCCTGCGACGATACCTGTAATACCATCAAACATTCACATCTGCCCATCCCAGGTCCTTGGGAAGGACTCGATAGGTAGACAAAAATGCCAAATCCAGTCTGAACATCTGGCTGACTGTGCAATGATCCATAATAAGAATACAGAATACATCAAGAAACTGCAGCTCCCTGCAATAACTCCAGCTATGTTACAAAAAACTGCGCTACTCGGAACATCTTACATTTTAAGGAGGTACCTGGTTGACACCTAGGATGCTGGCAGAAAGAGAAAAAAGAACACAGAAAGAGAAAACGAGATGAAGAGGAAGAGAAAAAGAAGTGAAAGAGAGAGAACAGAGAAAGAAAGAAAGAAAGAAAGAAAGAAAGAAAGAAAGAAAGAAAGAAAGAAAGAAAGAAAGAAAGAAAGAAAGAAAGAAAGAAAGAAAGACAGGGAAAGAGGAGAGAGAAAGCAAGAAACAAGGTGAGAGAGAGAGAGAGAGAGAGAGAGAAAGAGAAGTTTAAGTCACGGAAGGAATGACCCGCACAATTTTGAAGAGTAATTACTATAAATTGTCACAAAAGGTCCCAATTGCTTATTCTCCGCTGTGTTGTAAACACAACTTTGTTTTTTTTGACAGCTTTTAAAAATGTTCTCGGGCGACAAAAAAAACCCGTGAGCCACACCCACACCCGGAGCAAGTTGCCCTCCACATCTACACACTGCCTGCAAAAGAAAAGAAAAAAAGTCATTTCGGCCCCGATGCGCAAAAGAGAAGAGAAAACCTGATTTTTTTTTTGGCCTTGGCTGCGATTGATTAGACAAGCGGTGAAAAAACTATTTATTAGCAGATAGGCCAGAGACAGAGCTGAAAGAAATATTTCACATTTTCCCCGACTCAGCATGAAAGTTTTCAGGTCTCCCGGTCACTTTTCCAGCTCATGCTATCCGAAAGCCTCCAGAAAGGTAAAAATAGCTCAAGCAGACATGTAAGCAATTGAAACAAAACGGGGAGGACAATCAACCAGTGGAACAGCTTTACCCCCAGAAATTGTGGGCACTCCATCACTGGAGGTTTTTAATAAGAGGCTAGAGACAGTCACCTGTCTGAGATGGTATATACGTTCTCCTGTTTGAGCAGGAGGGTGGAATAGAAGACCTCCACGGTCCTATATTCTATTCTGTTCTGTTCTGTTCTCTTTTATTCTTTTCTGTTCTATTCTGTTCCATTCTATTCTAATTTCTAATTCTATTCTATTCTACAATCTGCTATTTCTATTCTATTCTTATTTCTAATTCTATATTCTTATTTCTAATTCTAGTCTATTCTACAATCTGTCATTTCTACTCTATTCTATTATTTCCTATTCTATTCTTATTTCTAATTCTATTCTACAATCTATTATTTCTATTCTATTCTATTCTTATTTCTAATTCTGTTCTATTTCTAATTCTATTCTATTCTACAATCTGTTATTTCTACTCTACTCTATTCTTTTCCTATTCTATTCTTATTTCTAATTCTATTCTTATTTCTAATTCTATTCTATAATCTGTTATTTCTACTCTATTCTTATTTCCTATTCTACTCTTATTTCTAATTCTATTCTATTCTACAATCTGTTATTTCTACTCTACTCTATTCTTTTCCTATTCTATTCTTATTTCTAATTCTATTCTATTTTACAATCTGTTATTTCTACTCTACTATTCTTATTTCCTATTCTATTCTTATTTCTAATTCTATTCTATTCTACAATGTTATTTCTATTCTATTCTTATTTCTAATTCTGTTCTATTCTTATTTCTAATTCTATTCTATTCTACAATCTGTTATTTCTATTCTGTTCTTATTTCTATTTCTATTCTATTCTTATTTCTAATTCTATTCTATTCTAATTTCTAATTCTATTCTACAATCTATTATTTCTATTCTGTTCTTATTTCTAATTCTATTCTATTCCACAATCGGTTATTTCTATTCTATTCTAATTCTATTCTTATTTCTAATTTTATTCTATTCTACAATCTGTTAATTCTATTCTATTCTATTCTTTTATTCAACATCTTCATCATTGATTTGGACAAGGGGATAGATGGGGAACTCATCAAATCTGCAGACGACACCAAGCTGGCAGGAATAGCCAACACTCCCAAAGACAGGCTTAGGATACAGGAGGATCTGGACAGACTTGAACACTGGGCGCTATCTCACAAAATGAAGTTCAGTGGTGAAAAAAGTAAGGTTCTACATGTAGGCAAGAAAAACCAAATGCACAGGTGTAGTATAGGGGGTACCTTGCTCAATAGTAGTAACTGTGAAAGGGACCTCGGAGTCGTAGTGGACAATCCCTTAAATAGGAGCCAGCCGTGTGCTGCAGCTGCCAAAGAGGCCAACGCAGTGCTAGGCTGCATTAACAGAGGGATAGAATCAAGATCACATGAGGTGTTAATACCACTTTACAAGACCTTGGTAAGGCCACACTTGGAATACTGCATCCAGTTTTGATCACGATGTAAAAAAGATGCTGAGACTCTAGAAAGAGTGCAGAGAAGAGCAACAAAGATGATCAGGGGACTGGAGGCTAAAATATATAAGGAACAGTTGTTGGAATTGGGTATGTCTAGTTTAATGAAGAGAAGGACAAGGGGGGGCATGATAGCAGCCTTCCAATATCTCAGGGGCTGCCCCAAAGAAGAGGGAGTCAAGCTATTCTCCAAAGTGCCTGAAGGCAGGACAAGAAGCAACGGAGGGAAACTCATCAAGGAGAGAAGCAACCTGAAGTTAAGGAGAAACTTCCTGACAGTGAGAACAATTAACCAGTGGAACAACCTGCCTCCAGAAGCGGTGAATGCTCCAACACTGGAGGTTTTTAAGAAGAGATTGGACAGACATTTCTCTGAAATGGTATAGGGTTTCCTGCCTAGCAGGGGGTTGGACTAGATGACCTCCAAGGTCCCTTCCAACTTTATTATTATTATTATTATTATTATTATTATTATGAAAAAATATAAGGCCTTCTAACGCATCCAGAAGTTTGGCTGACTTCTACAAAAAGCAAGTAGAGACACCCCTTCACCTACAACCATTCATTTAGTGACCGTTAAGCTACAACAGCCCTGAAAAAAGTGACTTATGACCGTTTTTCACACTTACGACCCTTGCTGCATCCCTGAGGTCACATGATCAAAATTCAGCCACTTGGCAACGGGCTCATATTTATGACGGTCGCCGTGTCCTGGGTTCACGCGATCCCCTTTCGCGTCCTTCCCCGTCGATGGGGAAGCCAGATTCACTTAACAACCGTGCTTCTAACAACTGCAGCGATTCACTTTACGACCGTGGCAAGAAAGGTCGTAAAATGGGGCAAAGCTTGCTTAAGGAATGTCTCGCTTAGCCGTTGGAATCCTGCGCTCACTTTGTGGTCGTAAGCCGAGGACTAACTTGTATTGTGCAATTACAGGCACGTCGACCTGGCAGAGAGCTTTGATGTTGTTAGTTGCGAAGTCATGTCCGACCCATCGTGACCCCATGGACCACGTTCCTCCAGGTCTTCCTGTCCTCTCCCATCTTCTGGAGTCCATTGAAGCTCACGCCTGCTGCTTCAGTGACTCCATCCAGCCACCTCCTTCTCCGTCATCCCCTTCTTCTCTTGCCCTCCATCTTTCCCAGCATCAGGCTCTTCTCCAGTGAGTCCTTCCTTCTCATTAGGTGGCCAAAGGACTTGAGTTTCCACTTCAGGATCTGGCCTTCTAAAGAGCAGTCAGGGTTGATCTCCTCTAGGACTGACCAGTTGGATCGCCTTGCAGTCCAAGGGACTCGCAGGAGTCTTCTCCAGCACCAGAGTTCAAAGGCCTCCATTCTTTGGTGCTCAGCCTTTCTTACGGTCCAGCTTTCCCAGCCATACATTGCAACTGGGAAAACCATGGCCTTGACTATACGCACTTTTGTTGGCAGGGTGATGTCTCTGCTTTTTAGTATGCTGTCAAGATTTGCCATAGCTTTCCTCCCCAGGAGCAAGCGTCTTTTAATTTCTTGGCTGCAGTCCCCATCTGAGGTGATCTTTGAGCCCAGAAAAATAAAATCTGTCACTACCTCCATTTCTTCCCCATCTGTTTGCCAGGAATTGAGAGAGCCGGATGCCATGATCTTGGTTTTCTTAATGTTGAGTTTCAAGCCAACTTTTGCACTCTTCCTTCTTCACCTGCATCAAGAGGCTGTTTAGTTCCTCCTCACTTTCCGCCATTAGAGTGGTATCGTCTGCATACCTTAGGTTGTTGATGTTTCTCCCGGCAATCTTAATTCCAAATTTTGATTCATCTAGCCCTGCCTTTCTCATGATGTGCTCTGCATATAAGTTAAATAGGCAGGGCGACAGTATACAGCCTTGCCGGACTGCTTTTCCAGTTTTGAACCAATCAGTGGTTCCGTGTTCGGTTCTCACTGTTGCATATAGGTTTCTCAAGAGACAAATGAGATGATCTGCTACTCCCATCTCTTTAAGAATTTGCCACAATTTGTTGTGATCCACACAATCAAAGACTTCAGCATAGTCAATGAAGCAGAAGTAGATGTTTTTCTGGAACTCCCAACTTTCTCCATGAACCAGCGTTTTGTTGGCAATTTGATCTCTAGTTCCTCTGCCTCTTCGAAATCCTGCCTGTACTTCTGGTATGTAAATTGGTATTTTAAATTGGTATTTTCCTCCCATTTCCTTTGTTTGGACACAGGAAATGCAGCCCAGGATTAGGATGTTTAGGATCTCCGAGGACGGGCCCTTGAATTTGCAGTGTTTTATTCTCAAAAAGAATAAAGAATAGACAGCATACTAAAAAGCAGAGACATCACCCTGCCAACAAAAGTGCGTATAGTCCAGGCCATGGTTTTCCCAGTTGCAATGTATGGCTGTGAAAGTTGGACCATAAGAAAGGCTGAGCGCAAAAGAATGGAGGCCTTTGAACTATGGTGCTGGAGAAGACTCCTGCGAGTCCCTTGGACTGCAAGGCTTTCAAACCGGTCAGTCCTAGAAGAGATCAACCCCGACTGCTCTTTAGAAGGCCAGATCCTGAAGTTGAAACTCAAATACTTTGGCCACCTAAAGAGAAGGAAGGACTCACTGGAGAAGGGCCTAATGCTGGGAAAGATTGAGGGCAATAGAAGAAGGGGACGACGGAGAATGAGATGGCTGGATGGAGTCCCTGAAGCAGGAGGTGTGAATTTAAATGGACTCCAGAAGATGGTAGAGGACAGGAAGACCTGGAGGAACGTTGTCCATGGGGTCGCGATGGGTCGGACATGACTTCGCAATTAAGAACAACAACAACAATTCTCAAAAAAAAAGGTACCTCTTGAGTCTTCCCGTTCCCCCTGAGAGTTGTTGAATTTGGGAAAAAAAGAAATAAAAAGAAAAAAGAAGGAAAAGACGCACAGCCCTGACAATTGAGGTCTTTTTCTGTTCTGGCAATTATCAGGCTTGCATTCAACATAGCTAGTTAACATCTGCCAGAATTAGCTGCTTTTGTAACATGGGACTTTTGTTCCTCACTCCACGCCAAGAATGTTTTCTTCCAAAGTTGATTAGTGTGTTTGAATCATCCACGGCAGAAATTATTCCAATGCTCTTTTTTTTCCCCCCCATTTCCGGCAGTTTGCTTTTTTTCATTCCTTCCAAACTCCTCCGGTTTAGCGAAAAGGTGGCTAGGAAGGTGGCAGAAACTGGGTACGCCTAGTCTAGTGAAAAGAAGGACCCACGGCGACAGGATAGCAGTCTTCCAATCTCTCAGGGGCTGCCCCAAAGAAGAGGGAGTCAAGCTCTTCTCCAAAGCGCCTGAAGGCCGGACAAGAAGCAACGGAGGGAAACTCATCAAGGAGAGAAGCAACCTAGAATTATGGATAAATTTCCGATCCGTGAGAACAATCCGCCGAACTGCTCGCCACCAGAAGTTGTGGGTGCCTCAATACTGGAGGTTTTCAAGAGGGGATTGGACGGCCATTTGTCTGAAATGGTATAGGGTCTCCTGCTGGAGCAGGGGGTTGGACTAGATGACCTCCAAGGTCCCTTCCCACTCTTATTCTGTTAAATCCTCAAGTTCCTGGAATTGGGATTGTCCCGCTTAACGAAAAGGACTAAGGGTGGCATGATAGCAATAGTCCAGTATCTCAGGGGCTGCCCCAAAGAAGAGGGAGTCAAGCTATTCTCCAAAGCACCTGAAGGCAGGACAAGAAGCAACGGATGGAAATTCATCAAGGAGAGAAGCAACCTAGAATTAAGGAGAAACTTCCTGACAGTGAGAACAATTAACCAGTGGAACAACCTGCCTCCAGAAGCGGTGAATGCTCCAACACTGGAAGTTTTTAAGAAGAGACCGGACGGCCATTTGTCTGAAATGGTATAGGGTCACCTGCCTGAGCAGGGGGTTAGACTAGATGACCTCCAAGGTCCCTTCCCACTCTTATTCTGTAAAATCCTCAAGTTCCTGGAATTGGGATTGTCCAGTTTAATGAAAAGAAGGACTAAAACTAAAACCCTGAGCTAAGCTATTACAACGTCAGATGGACCTTTTCACACAATTCCAGGAAAAAAAACAACAACTCACCAGCAGAATCCATGTCCTTACTCAGGGCTCTTAAAGCTTCCCGGTTCTGGTTCCGTTTCTGATTCAGATCGAAAATCTAACAAGAGAAATGGATAAAACCTCAAGCTTTGCTAAAAAGCTCATTCATCCAGCATCTCCCGGTCTCACTTCTTCCCCTCTGCAGATTGGACAAGCCATCTTGTATTATATTTTTCTACTGCACCCGAAGGCAGGACAAGAAGCAACATATGGAAACTAAGCAAGGAGAGAAGCAACCTGGAACTGAGGAGAAATTTCGTGACAGTGAGAACAATTAACCAGCGGAACTACCTGCCTCCAGAAGTTGCAGGTGTTCCATCACTGGAGGTTTTTAAGACGAGACTGGACATCTGTTTGAAATGGTATAGGGCAGTGTTTCTCAACCTTGACAATTTTAAGGCATGTGGACTTCAACTCCCAGAATTCCACAGCCAGCATTGCTGGCTGTGGAATTCTGGGAGTTGAAGTCCACATGCCTTAAAATTGTCAAGGTTGAGAAACACTGGTATAGGGGGTTGAACAAAAGACCTCCATGGTCTATTCAGTGGAATAGATTGCTTCCAGAAGTTGTGGATGCTCCAACAATGGAAGTTTTTAAGAAGAGGCTGGACAGCCATTTGTTCAGAATAGTATAGGGCAGGGGTCTTCAAACTTGGCCCTTTTATGACTTGTGGACTTCAACTCCCAGAATTCCTCAGCCAGGCACACATCCCTGACCTACAGCAAGAAGATCAGACTGGTGTTCCAGCAGAGATAGTTGGAAGTTGTATTTCACAAGAACAAATGGAAAGTCAACTGTGAGGTCCTTGATCTCTGAAAAATATCAAGGGCCCCACAGTCCACCCTGGGTGGTTAATACAGATAGTCCTTGACTTAATAACAGGGGCCTTCAAACTTGGCCCTTTTATGACTTGTGGATTTCAACTCCCAGAATTCCTCAGCCAGGCACGCTTCACCTCGGCCAGGGGTCTTCAAACTTGGCCATTTTATGACTTATGGATTTCAACTCCCAGAATTCCTCAGCCAGGCTTGCTAGGTGGTACTGGAATATTGCCATATCCTAAAAGTGGTACAACCGGTGCAAAGGTTGAAAAGCCCTGGACTAGAAGACCTCCACGATCCCTTCCAATTTGGTTACTCTGTCTGTCCACCAGCTGGCTGGAGGCTGGGGCTGCAAAAATGCCACCGGGGGAAAAAAAAATCAGCATTGTTTTGGCTGCTAACTGGTTGCTTGGCACTTTGTACCCCTATCCAGGAATTGGAAGGAATTTTCTAACAAAACTAGCAGTTTGGAGGCAAGGTGGGGGTACAGTTCCACCCAGCCAGTTGCTACCTTGCAGCCATAAGGGGGCCTTGCCCTCGTCTCCTCTGGGGTCTGCAATGCAGATTGCTGTGTAGTCTTGTAAGAGCCGAGGTGGCGCAGCAGTTAGAGTGCAGTACTGCAGGCCATTTTAGCTGACTGTGTTCAGCAGGTCAGCGGTTCAAATCTCACCGGCTCAAGGTTGACTCAGACTTCCATCCTTCCGGAGTAGGTAAAATGAGGACCCAGATTGTTGGGCACCAGCCTGAAGATGACGAATGGGACTTCGTCGAAACGTCGCCAAGACACTTCCAATTTTACGTGGGAGAAAACCCGAACAACCAAAGACCTACATACATTGCTTACTGGTGTACACTGCTTAGAGAGTGTTTGCACTTAAAGCGGTATATAAGTCTCATAAATAAATAAATAAATAAATAAAATAAGATTGCTGAGTGCATACCCCATTTTATGTATAGGAAGGAAGAAAGGAAGAAAGGAAGGAAGGAAGGGAGGAAGGAAATGAGAATGAGAAGAAGGAAGGAAGGAAGGAAGGAAATGAGAAGAGAAGAGAATGAGAAGAAGGAAGGAAGGAAATGAGAAGAGAATGAGAAGAAGGAAGGAAGGAAATGAGAAGAGAAGGGAATGAGGAAGGAAGGAAGAAGGAAGGAAGGAAGGAAATGAGAAGAGAAGAGAAGGGAAGGGAATGAGAAGGAAGGAAGGAAATGAGAAGACAACGGAAGGGAATGGAAGGAAGGAAGGAAGGAAATGAGAAGAGAATGAGAAGGAAGGAAGGAAGGAAATGAGAAGAGAATGAGAAGAAGGAAGGAAGGAAATGAGAAGAGAAGGGAAGGGAATGAGGAAGGAAGGAAGAAGGAAGGAAGGAAGGAAATGAGAAGGGAATGAGAAGGAAGGAAGGAAATGAGAAGACAACGGAAGGGAATGAAAGGAAGGAAGGAAGGAAATGAGAAGAGAATGAGAATGAGAAGGAAGGAAGGAAGGAAGGAAGGAAGGAAATGAGAATAAGAAGAAGAAAGGAAGGAAGGAAATGAGAAGAGAATGAGAAGAAGGAAGGAAGGAACGAAATGAGAAGAGAATGAGAATGAGAAGAAGGAAGGAAGGAAATGAGAAGAGAAGGGAATGAGGAAGGAAGGAAGGAAGAAAGGAAATGAGAAGAGAAGACAACGGAAGGGAATGAAAGGAAGGAAGGAAGGAAGAAAGGAAGGAAGGAAATGAGAAGAGAAGAGAATGAGAATGAGAAGAAGGAAGGAAGGAAGGAAGGAAGGAAGGAAGGAAGGAAGGAAGGAAGGAAATGAGAAGGGAAGGGAATGAGAAGAACGAAGGAAGGAAATGAAAGGGGACAGAAAAGGGAAGGGAATGAGAAGGAAGAAAGGAAGGAAGGAAAGAGGGAAGGAAGGGAGGGAAGGATAAAGTGAAAGAGGGAGAGAGGAACAAAGAAAGAGAGAAAGAAAAGAAAGGGTAAAACACTAAAACATAATAATAAAAGAATAAATATGAATTTCTCCATCTGCAGAAATTTTAAAATAGAGGCTTTACAAGCATTTTCCCTGGACAGCACGCGTGGGCCTGGGTGCCCCTTGCTTAGGGCTGGACTAGACGACCTTGGGGTACCCCTCCCAACAAGCCAATCCTAGGACCCTCTGGAGCGTGGTCTGAGCGGGGAAGGGGGGCGGTGGTTGGACTAGCGGATCTCTAGGGTTCCCTTCCAAGTGGGCACTTCTACGCAAGAGTGTTTGCGATATTTAATCTCGTATCTATTTTATATTTTCTATGTTTCGCGGCGGGCGGGGGCGCGAGACGGAAATCCCTAGGCCTGCCTTGTTCCAGGCGCGGGGACTACAACTCCCATCATGCCTCGCGGCGCCAATTCGTTTCCCCCCCCCCGCCCCAACGGCGCTCCCCGGCCTACCTGCTGCCTGGTGGCCATCACCTCCTCGGCCAGCGTCTCCACTTCGGCCAAATAGCGGAGCACGAAGTCCGGATCGCTAGCGGCCATTGCGCCGGGTCTCGAAGAAAAAGCGACGCCGGGAAACTGCGCGACTTGACGTGGCGCGGCCTAGTCGGCGCAGGCGCCTGAGCCGGGCGGTTGCCATGGCGACCGCCAGGCCTTGAGGCCTACTCCAGGCCTTCGCCGGCCTATTCCGCCAAGCTGGGAAAGGAGGCGGGCAACTAACCCGCTTGTTCTCCTCGGGCGGCAGCCTGGGAGGACAGGCAGGCCTTCCACGGAGGCCCTTCGAGGCCTTGGACCTCCCCTCCCCGTTTCCCCTCCTCCTCGGCCGTCCAGGATCAGGATGGGCTCGGATTGGCTCTGGCCTCCTTCCTGACATGGAGCGGCTCTTACCTGGCAGTTCTAGGAGGATGGATTACAAATCCCATCATCCGCCCTCTTGCGGGATCGCGGGGCTGGGCGTGATGGAGAACAGAGTGATGCATTGAAAACCGCCAGAGACAGCGGCAAGGAAGACCATCGCCTCACTTTCCAGTGGGAAACGCCTTACTGGGTGGATGTGTTGTCTGAACCCAGTCACGTGGGTCAGCTTGACCTGCTTTGGGAAGAAAAGACCTGCAGGTGGCATTCATATGACACCCAAAGCTTCCTTTGAAATGTGGGGCCAACTCAGCCAGTTGTGCTAGCATTGTGTGAACACCAAAATGGGTTAATTCACCAACCCTGGTTTGGGCCAAGGGATGAAATGCACCCTTTCTTTCTTTCTTTCTTTCTTTCTTTCTTTCTTTCTTTCTTTCTTTCTTTCTTTCTTTCTTTCTTTCTTTCCTTCCTTCCTTCCTTCCTTCCTTCCTTCCTTCTTCCTTCCTTCCTTTTTATAAATAATTCAAAGTGAACACACATAATACTCTTTCTACTTCCTGTTTTCCACAACAACAACCTTGCAAGGTGGGTTGGGCTGAGAGAAAGTCACCCAGTTGTGGCTTTCATGGCTAAGCAGGATTAGAACTCACCGTCTCCTAATGATAGGCCCAAAGTCACGCAGGCAGGACTATAATTCACCATCTCCTGTTGAGTGGCCCAAAATCTTCCAGCCAGCTTTTGTCCCTAAGCCTGGACTATAACTCACCGTCTCCTAGTGATTGGCTCAAAGTCACCCAGGCGGCTTTCGTCCCTAAGGCAGGACTAGAACTCACCGTCTCCTGGTGATTGGCCCAAAGTCACCCAGGCGCCTTTTGTCCCTAAGGCGGGACTAGAACTCACCGTCTCCTGGTGATTGGCCCAAAGTCACCCAGGCGGCTTTTGTCCCTAAGGCAGGACTAGAACTCACCGTCTCCTGGTGATTGGCCCAAAGTCACCCAGACGGCTTTCGTCCCTAAGGCGGGACTAGAACTCACCGTCTGCTGGTGATTGGCCCAAAGTCACCCAGGCGGCTTTCGACCCTAAGGCGGGACTAGAACTCACCGTCTCCTAGCGATTGGCCCAAAGTCACCTAGCCAGCTTTTGTCCCTAAGGCAGGACTAGAACTCACCGTCGCCTGGTGATTGGCTCAAAGTCTTCCAGCCAGCCTTCATGCCTAAGGCAGGACTGGAACTCACCGTCTCCTAGTGATTGGCCCAAAGTCTTCCAGCCAGCCTTTGTCCCTAAGGCTGGACTAGAACTCACCGCCTCCTAGTGATTGGCCCACAGTCACCCAGGCAGCTGTCATGGCCAAAGCAGGAGCAGAATTCAGAGTCTCCTATCTATCTCTATTTGTGTAACAAGGTAAAATGTTAATCTTCCATCTCTTTTCCCCAGTATATCTTTCCTTCAGTTCTTGGAGAGAAAAAGAGAATCTATTGCAGAAAAAAAAATTGTATTCAGATGTATTTTTTTCCCCCCATTCCTCCATGCCTTGCTTTGACAACTTTCTCTGGCCAAAACTCCTGGGATGGATGATTTGCTGCAGAAATGGCCTTCGAAGAGTTGGCAGCCCCAAATGGGGATGGGTGGATGGTATCTGTTGGGGAGAATGGCTAATCCTGGGAGAAAAAGCCAGCAGAACCTCTGATGAAACTGGCAGCTCTGCTGCACGGGAGTCCTAAATTACGTTAATGTAATTAAACTGGAGCTCTCGGTTCACCAGAGGCATCTGCTAAAAGTGCGGAAGCAATAAAAGTGAGAAATTGTGGCTTCTAGGAAAACTCACGCCTGGCAGAAAGCCCATTGCAATTTGGGACAGCGTTTCGCAACCTGGGCAACTTTTAAGTCACGTGGTCTACAACTTCTAGAATTCTGGGAGTTGAAGTCCGCGTGTCTTGACGTGGCCAAGGTTGAGTAACCCTGATTTAGCAGATTATCTGCAAGATTGTCTGGGACGTTACACATCCTCTTCACGATCTGTTTTCCCGGTTCTCTTCTGGGAGGAGGGGGCTCCGTGGTATCCGAAGCAGAACATCCAGATTCAGTCCCAGTTTTGTTCCATTAGGGCAGCGGTTCTCAACCTATGGGTCGTGACCCCATTTGGGGTCGATCGACCATTTTACGAGGGTCGCCAAACAAGGCGATCCGCCATTTTCCCCCTCAGGGGGCGGCGTGGGGGCGGCGCCGCGCGTGTGCGCTGCGCGTGGGGGCGGAGCCGTGGGGGCGGAGCCGCACGTGCACGCCGCGCATGCGCGGCGCATTTGTGTGACGGGGGTCGCCGTCACACAAACGTTGAGAACCGCTGCATTAGGGTATTAACCTTGTGAACTCTCAAGCTTCCTCCTTCTCAGTGGTGGGATTCAGCTGGTTTGCACCACTTCGGCAGAACCAATAGCTAATTTTTTGTTGCCCAGGCCCAGAATGGACTTCCAGAAGCAGCATCCACAGAGAGAACCGGTTTTTCACCTATTTGAATCCCATCACTGATCATATCTGTCTGTCTGTCTGTCTGTCTGTCTGTCTGTCTGTCTGTCTGTCTGTCTGTCTATCTATCTATCTATCTATCTACCTACCTGTCCCTTCCAGCTCTATTCTATTCTATTCTATTATTTAATTTCTATTCTATTCTATTTAATTTCTATTCTATTCTATTTAATTTCTATTCTATTCTATTCTATTCTATTCTATTCTATTCTATTCTATTCTATTCTATTCTATTCTATTCTATTCTATTCTATTCTATTCCATTCCATATTTTCTATTCCATTCCATTCCATTCTACAATCTATTCTATTCTATTCTATTCTATTCTATTCTATTCTATTCTATTCTATTCTATTCTAGTTAGATAGCGCCCAGTGTTCAAGTCTGTCCAGATCCTTCTGTATCTTAAGCCTGTCTTCTGGAATGTTGACTATTCCTGCCAGCTTGGTGTCGTCTGCAAATTTGATGAGTTCCCCATCTATCCCCTCATCCAAATCGTTGATGAAGATGTTGAAGAGCACTGGGCCCAGAACAGAGCCCTGGGGCACCCCACTACACACTTCCCTCCATGTTGATGCGGTTCCATTGAGGACTCCACGCTGAGTCCGGCCGGTCAGCCAGCTACGAATCCATCTGGTCATGATGCTGTCTAACCCATATTTTTCTATCTTATCGAGTAGTAGGTTGTGGTCTACTTTATCAAATGCCTTAGTGAAGTCCAAGTAAATGATATCCACAGCATTCCTCTGGTCCACTAATTTTGTCAAAGAATGCAATAAGATTTGTCTGGCACGATCTTAAGAAAGCAGAGTCCACCCACTGGAAGCAGCTACCCAAGAGACAAAAAATTGCTAAGATGCTGGAACTAACTAACATACAGCTGAGTTGGGGAACTGGTGACCCTCCAGAAATTCTACTTCAGCAACAGCTCCCTCGGGGAGGGCTCTGAAGCAACAGCTGGAGGCCACAGCTGGAGAGCAGTCACGGAAGAAATCAAAGCTACAGAGGCAGCCGTGCAAACCTCACCCCTTTTTCAGTGTGTTGCACGCCTGCCTCTGTAGCTTTGATTTCTACAATCCCCTCTCTATGGACGCCTCTGATTATTAGTGCATGGAAGAACGGCATTCCATTTTGGGTTCAAAGAATCAGATATCTTTTCTCTTGGACCCAGAGATGGTACAAAAACTTCACCAGAGACCGTAAACCCTACGTAAAGCACAGAGGGCGGGAGTAAAGTGATAAAACTCCTTCCCCAAACCATGTGTTCTGTCCCAAAGTTCCCGTCTGCGTTTTGCATTAAAATGCTGGTTGGGGAATTCTGGGAGTCGAAGTCCAGAGATAAGGAACGGTTGCTGGAATTGGGTATGTCTAGTTCAGGGATAGGCCACCTTGG
>JAKSXO010000059.1:2542855-2597796 GCA_024509115.1 Crotalus helleri
CGACCCATCGCGACCCCATGGACAACGTTCCTCCAGGTCCTAGTAGACAATCCAGGTCCTAGTAGACAATCACTTAAATATGAGCCAGCCGTGTGCTGCAGCTGCCAAAAAAGCCAACACAGTGCTAGGCTGCATTAACAGAGGGATAGAATCAAGATCACGTGAAGTGTTAATACCACTTTACAAAGCCTTGGTAAGGCCACACTTGGAATGCTGCATCCAGTTTTGGTCACCACGATGTAAAAAAGTTGCTGAGACTCTAGAAAGAGTGCAGAGAAGAGCAATAAAGAGGATCAGGGGACTGGAGGCTAAAAGATATAAGGAAAGGCTGCTGGAATTGGGTACGTCTAGTTTAATGAAAAGAAGGACGAGGGGGGACAGGATAACAGCCTTCCAATATCTCAGGGGCTGCCCCAAAGAAGAGGGAGTCAAGCTCTTCTCCAAAGCGCCTGAAGGCAGGACAAGAAGCAACGGATGGAAACTAAGCAACCTGGAACTAAGGAGAAACTTCCTAACAATGAGGACACTTAACCAGTGGAACAACCCGCCTCCAGAAGCGGTGAATGCTCCAACACTGGAAGTTTTTAAGAAGAGACTGGACAGCCATTTGTCTGAAATGGTATAGGGTTTTCCTGCCTGAGCAGGGGGTTGGACTAGATGACCTCCAAGGTCCCTTCCAACTCTGTTATTCTATTCTATTCTATTCCATTCCATTCCATTCCATTCCATTCCATTCCATTCCATTCCATATTTCTATTCTATTCTATTCTATTCTATTCTATTCTATTCTATTCTATTCTATTCTATTCTATTCTATTCTATTCTATTCTATTCTACTCTACTCTACTCTACTCTACTCTACTCTACTCTACTCTACTCTACTCTATTCTATTCTATTCTATTCTATTCTATTCTATTCTATTCTATTCTATTCTATTCTATTCTATTCTATTCTATTCTATTCTATTCTATTCTATTCTATTCTGATTCAGTCTCTTGCTTGAATCCAGTACATGAGTTAATATTAATGAGATAATAGTTTAGGGTAGTGGTTAAGGTGCTGGCCTAGAAACCAGGAGTTGTTGAGTTCTAGTCCCACATTAGGCATGAAAGCCGGCTGAGTGACTTTGGGCCAACCACCAGGAAACGGTGAGTTCTAGTCCTGCATTATCCAACTGGAGAGCTTCAGCCAGTCCTGGTCTCATCCTTACCCACCTCACCTCACCTTGTTATGGGCAAAAGAGGAGGAATTTAACAGGTTGAATTACTTATAAAACAAGAAAGGTGGGATGAAATCTAACTTTTAAAAATAAAGAATGCAACAGCCACATTAAAGGGGTTGTCGATAGCTGGAGTCTTACTGGAGTCTGACCTCAAAATACCCCACCATATTTTAGGCTACCGCAGTGTTTCTCCACCTTGCCAAGTTGAAGATCTGTGGACTTCAACTCCCAGAATTCCCCAGCCAGCCACGCATGCATTCTGGGAGTTGAAGTCCACAGATCTTCAAGTTGACAAGGTGGAGAAACGCATGGACTGGTCTCTCCTATCATCTGCAATCCAGCCAGGGGCTAAACGGCCCGTTAGCTTTCTTCTAATATTGGTGGCCTTCTGTTTTTGGAAATCAGATTTCATGGCTGCTCGTGTGCCAGCGGCGATAATTCCACCGATGGCCCCTTCAGGTCCAGAGCAGCTGGAGAACCATCCGCTGGAGAGACCTCATCTTGCCTGACTGCACAATCACACCTGCGCCAGCGACGTTCTTGCTGGCCTTCCTTACTGCAAGCCCACCTGCAATTGGCAAGCTTGGTGTCCGAGACCCAAGGTGGTATTTGCAGACAAGGAGTTGGCAGTGCCCACTGGGCAGGTGTTCGAGCAAGAGAAGGAGGGGCAAATCCTTAGGAAATGCAACTAGGTTTCATCCTCAGTGCTAGGAGGGTGTGGGGTTTGTGGAGAGGAAGAGGAAGAGGAGGAGGAGGAGGAGGAGGAGAAGAAGAAGAAGAAGTGGAAGAGGAAGAAGAGGAGGAGGAAGAGGAAGAGGAAATGGAAGAAGAAGTCACAGGAAAAGGAAGAAGAAGAAGAACAACTGCTGTGAGGTCCTTGGTGTCCTTTGAGCTTGATGGTTTTCTTGCAGATGTTTCATGATCCAACTAGGGAACATCATCAGTGCTAGCAGGGAAGGGGGTTTGTGGAGAGGAGGAGGAGGAGGAGGAGGAGGAGGAGGAGGAGGAGGAGGATGGCGGCTGTGGTGTCCTTGGTGCTCTTTGAACTGGGTGGTTTTCTTGCAGACCTTTCATGACCCAACTAGGGAACATCATCAGTGCTAGAAGGGTGTGGGGCTTTGTGGAGAGGTTAGGAAGAGGAGGAGGAGGAGGAGGAGGAGGAGGAGGAGGAAGAGGAGGAGGAGGAGGAGGAGGAAGAGGTGGAGGTGGTGGTGGTGGTGGAGGAGGAGGAGGAGGACGATGACTGTTGCATCCTTGGTGCTGTCTGAGCTTGGTAGTTTTCTTGCAGACCTTTCGTGACCCGACTAGGGAACATCATCAGTGCTAGAAGGGAGTGGGGTTTTCTCTCAATTTACATCCTAATGGCTTGCCCTCTCAGTACGGTGGGAGGGTCCTTGGGGGCTCCTTGACTAGCTTTTGTTTACTGTTTGATTATTTGTCTGAGTTGGTAATTCCTTGACTGGGGTATCGTTTCCTGTTTGGCGTTAACCTCCAGGTGTTGACTGCTGACCAGGATTGCAGCAGTTTAACTTTTCCATTGGCTCTTTTGAGTGGCATGTAGACGTCGTTTCTCTCTTTGTGCCCGTCGATGGCTGACTTGCCGGAGTGCCAGGCCCCCACCTATCCTCTGGTGCTTTTGGAATTAGCTTTGTCTGGATTGCACACCGTTTCCCATGAGATGTCCTTCCTCTCCAAGCACGCCTGCGCCTCTAGAGAGCCCAGGGCACAACCTCCGCCAGCGATGGCGTCTTTGTGAACATTAAACTGGAGACAAGCTTGGGGATCAGCTCAGCCCCAGCCCTGGCTGCTCCCTCCCCACCCCGCCTCCTGCAACCCTGACAGGGCTGAGATCATGACAAACAGAGGGCTGTCATGACGTAATTTATGGCCGGAATGGCTTCTAGGAAGGGAAGCCGATGGTTCACTACCAAACTGTCAGCTCATATTTATTGTCAAACGAGGCGGGAGCCTGAAGCCATTTCATCAAGAAAAGAAGTTCTGTTCATTAGAAGTGCCATATTAAGAGCCACAGAGGCTGTTGGGAACCTCCCGTGGAACGTCCAGCTGCTTTGGAGAACATTTTATTCTCCAAAGCACCCATAGGCAGGACAAGAAGCAACGGATGGAAACTCATCAAGGAGAGAAGCAACCTAGAACTAAGGAGAAACTTCCTGACAGTGAGGATAATTAACCAGTGGAACTACCTGCCTCCAGAAGCGGTGAATGCTCCAACACTGGAGCTAGTCAAGAAGAGACTGGACAGCCATTTGTCTGAAATGGTATAGGGCCGCGATGGTAAACCTATGGCACGCGTGCCACAGGTGGCACTCAGAGCCCCCTCTGTGGGCACGCGCACCGTCGCCCCAGTTCTAGGCCTTCAGCTGGGTTTTATAAAACTTTTTCGCTTTAGGCCTCCGCCGCTGTGTGCAAAAAAAAAAAAAGAGGTTCAATCAATCAATTTCAACTTCTCACGGGGAAAAAAAAGATCTCGCAAAGTTGGAATTGATTGATTGAACTTTTTAGTCCCATCCAGTCTGCCGTTACCATTGCAGCCACGCCCACCCAATGGGCCACGCCCACCCAGCACCCAACAATACATAAGTGGGTTTTGGGTTGCAGTTTGGGCACTCGGTCTCTAAAAGGTTTGCCATCACTGGTATAGAGTTTCCTGCCTGAGCAGGGGGTTGGACTAGATGACCACCAAGGTCCCTTCCAACTTTATTATTACTATTATCATCCGTGATCCAGAATTCAACCCCAAGGAAATCATAGCGCTGCAGAGTTGCAAGCTATCTTCAAGAAGAGTTTAGTTGAGGGATCGCTTAAGCTTGGCGATTCTGGGATGGATAAACATCAACTCGCAGAATTCCCAGACAGCATGGGTGGACTATAACTCCTAGAAACCCTCATCCAGCATGGGGTGCACTTCAACTCCCAGAATCCCTTGTCCAGCATGGGATGGACTTCGGCTCCCAGAACCCCCCATCCAGCATGGGTGGGTGCCAACACCCAGAATCCCCCAACCAGCATGGGGTGAACTTCGACTCCCAGTTTTATTTCTGTAACCTGCCGAGAGTCCACGAAAGTGAATTGGGCAGCCATGTACATTTTTTTAATAAAGTAAAAATAAATCCCTTTTGATGTGCTGTCCTTTCTTACTTACTATGAGGCTGAGACTCTAGAAAGGGTGCAGAGAAGAGCCAGAAAGATGATGAGGGGACTGGAGGATTAAAACAAACGAAAGATGTTGCAGGAACTGGGTAGGTCTAGTTCAGGGGTCTGCAAACGTGGCCCTTTTATGACTTGTGGACTTCAACTCCCAGAATTCCTCAGCCTGGCTGAGGAATTCTGGGAGTTGAAGTCCACAAGTCATAAAAAGGCCACATTTGAAGACCTCTGGTCTAATTTAATGAAAAGAAGGACTAGGGGGTGACATGATAGCAGCCTTCCAATATTTGAAGGGCGATCAATCTATTCTCCAAAGCGCCCAAAGACAGGACAAGAAGCAACGGATGGAAGCGAGGGGGGACAGGATAGCAGCCTTCCAATATCTCAGGGGCTGCCCCAAAGAAGAGGGAGTCAAACTATTCTCCAAAGCGCCTGAAGGCAGGACAAGAAGCAATGGATGGAAACTCATCAAGGAGAGAAGCAACCTAGAACTAAGGAGAAACTTCCTGACAGTGAGAACAATTAACCAGTGGAACTGCCTGCCTCCAGAAGCAGTAAATGCTCCAACCCTGGAAGTTTTTAAGAAGAGACTGGACAGCCCTTTGTCCGAAATGGTATAGGGTTTCTTGCCTGAGCAGGGGGTTGGACTAGATGACCTCCAAGGTCCCTTCCACCACCACCACCACCTCTGTTATTTTGTTGTCCTGTTAAGCTCTCCTAACAGAAGTGGGGGGGGCAGGGGCTGGACTAGAAGACCTCCAAGGTCCCTTCCAATTCTGTTGTTCTGTTTGTTTGTTTAATACTAATGAGAAATGTGGCTTTTTTTTTTCCTTTTTTGCTAATTCTGGGCAAGGATCGTTCTGGCTTTGCTTTTGTCTGATCTCTTCTGAAAGCTTTCGCTTCATTGACCGATGCGTAGCCTTGGCTTCGACAGAAAGCCCCTCCCAAGAAAGGCAAGTCTAGCAGCATCGTCGCCCGGGAGGACCCAGAAGTGGTTTTTGATGGATCCCAGGACGCCAGCAACAGGCCAGGCGAACAGATGGTGGCAATCTGTGGCGGGTGGCAACGGCGGGTGCAAGCAAACTGGCGTTTTGGTCACATGCGCCTCATGCGATGTGGGGCCCACGGTGCACGATCTGCTCTCGGGAAGCTTTCCAGGGCCTGTGACTACATTTATGGATCAACTGTTTCTTCTGAATTTCGGTATTGCTCAAAAAGGAAAAAAGGAAAACCAGAAGAAGGAAACGAAAGAAAAAGATAATTATAAGGCCAACGGATGCCGAAACGATGCCTAAAAAGTGTTTTTTAAAAGTAATAATAATAATAATAATAATAATAATAATAATAATAATAATAATAATAATAATAATAATGTTGGAAGGGACCTTGGAGGTCATCTAGTCCAGCCCTCTGCTCAAGCAGGAGAATCTATACCAGGGGTGGGCAACCTCAGCTCTTTTATGACTGGTGGACTTCAACTCCCAGAATTCCTGAGCCAGCCATGCTGAGGGGAAAGGGAGAGGTTTCCAAGCTGAGCCATGCTGGCTCAGGAATTCTGGGAGTTGAAGTCCACCAGTCATGAGGGAGCCATAGTTCCCCCATGCTGGCTCAGGAATTCTGGGAGTTGAAGTCCACCAGTCATGAGGGGGCCATAGTTCCCCCATGCTGGCTCAGGAATTCTGGGAGTTGAAGTCCACCAGTCATGAAGGGGCCATAGTTCCCCCATGCTGGCTCAGGAATTCTGGGAGTTGAAGTCCACTGGTCATGAGGGGGCCGTAGTTCCCCCATCCTGGCTCAGGAATTCTGGGAGTTGAATTTCCAATTCCATCAACCGTTCCTTATATGTTTTAGCCTCCAGTCCCCTAATCATCTTTCTTGCTCTTCTCTGCCTTCTTTCCAGAGTCTCAACATCTTTCTTACTTCGTGGTGACCAAAACTGGATGCAGTGAAAAGAATACGACAGAAAGAAAAAAATCAAGGTATATCAGTATAGCAATTAATGACTTGCCTCCAGAAGTTGTGGGTGGTCCAACCCTGGAGGTTTTCGAGGAACGATTGGACAATCATTCGTCCGGCATTGTATAAGGGCAGGGGGGTTGGACTAGATGACCTCCGAGTTCCCTTCCAGCCCTTGGATTCTACCAATCCTTTTCGGTTCCCGTTCGGTATCCAGCTCAGCCCCCCGTTTCTTTGCAAGCGCTCCCTACGTGGCGAGCCCGAAACAGCCGCCTCTCCGCACAGCTTAAGATCAGCGGCCGGATGCATCACGAGAAATAAAGATCATTCTTTTGCCTCACATAATGAGGCCTTATGAAAGACGGCTTCCTAAATTTGGAAAGCGGCCCCGGATCCTAATCAGAGATGGTCTGTTCTCGTTCGGATGAGAGGCCGTCCCTGGAGACCCAGAGCTGCACCTGGAAAGCCGAGCCGAGGGCACACGGCCATGATTGGAATTGCAGTTCTGCCTGAGCGGTTGTCGTTTTCTTCCTATTTGATTCTCTCTCTCTCTCTTTTAATTCTTTCTTCTTCTTCTCCTTCTCTATCTTCTCCTTTTCCATCTTCTCCTCCTTCTCCTCTTCCTTCTCCTCCTCCTCTTCTTCCTTCTTCTTCTCTTCCTCCTCCTCTTCTCCTCCTTCTTCCTCCTCTTCCTCTCCTCCTCCTTCTTCTTCTTCCTCCTCCTTCTTCCTCTTCCTCTCCTCCTCCTCCTTCTTCCTCCTCCTCTTCCTTCTTCTTCCTCCTCTTCCTCCTCCTCCTCCTATTCCTCCTCCTCCTCTTCTTCCTCTCCTCCTCTTCCTCCTTCTTCTTCTCCTCCTCTTCCTCCTCCTCCTTCTTCTTCTTCCTCCTCCTCTTCTTCCTTCTTCTTCTCCTCCTCCTCTTCCTCCTCCTCCTTCTTCCTCCTCTTCCTCTTCTCCTTCTTCTTCTTCCTCCTCTTCCTCCTCCTCCTTCTCCTCTTCCTCCTCCTCCTCTTCTTCTTCCTCTTCCTCTCCTCCTTCTTCTTCTTCCTCCTCCTCTTCCTCCTCCTCCTCCTATTCCTCCTCCTCTTCTTCTTCTTCTCCTCTTTCTTTTTCTCCTCCTCCTCTTCCTCCTCCTCCTCCTCCTTCTTCTCCTCCTTCTCTTCCTCCTCCTCCTCTTCCTCTCCTCCTCCTATTCCTCCTCCTCTTCTTCTTCTTCTCCTCCTCTTTCTTTTTCTCCTCCTCCTCCTCCTCCTCCTCCTCCTCCTCCTTCTTCTTCTTCTCCTTCACAGTTCAGGTTTTGTGACACTAGGCAGTGTACAAAAAAAAAAGACTTCACCATAATTAGTGCAGAGTGCAGAGAAGAGCCACAAAGATGATTAGGGGACTGGAGGCTAAAACATATGGTAAACAATGGTTGCAGGAATTGTGGATGTCTAGTTTAATGAAGAGAAGGACCAGGGGTGACATGAGAGCAGTCTTCCGGTATCTGAGGGGCTGCCCCAAAGAAGAGGGAATCAAGCTATTCTCCAAATCGCCTGAGGGCAGGACAAGACAGTCACTTATCTGAAATGGTATACCTCCAAGGTCCCTTCCAGCTATATTCTGTCCTAATATTCTAATATTGCAACGGATGGAAAGTCATCAGGGAGAGAAGCAACCTGGAACTAAGGAGAAACTTCAAGACAGTGAGGACAATTAACCAGTGGAACCACCTGCCACTAGAAGCTGTGAATGCTTCAACACTGGAAGTATTTAAGAAGAGACTGGATAGCCATTTGTATGAAAATGTATAGGGTTTCCTGCTTGAGCGGCGGGCTGGACTAGATGACCTCCAAGGTCCCCTCCAACATCATCATCATCATCATTACTTACACTGAAGCTCAAAGAGAAAGAAAATACAGAATATTTTCAAACATGGAATTTATTTTTATCAATGGTTGGGGGGGGAAGAGATAGAGACTAAGAATCTAACTTGTAACACGAAGCAAACAAATTAAAACCCAGATGATGTTTATTAAGCACTAATCAAATGTAATAATAGAAATGGACAGTCTTGCATCGAGGATCAAAGAGAAAAAAGATAATAGAATATTTTCAAACATGGAATTTATTTTATCAATGGTTGGAAAGAAAAAAAGGGGGGGTAGAGACTAAGAACGTAACTTGTATTACGAAGCAAACAAATTAAAAGCCAGACAACACGTTGTTTGTTAAGCAATAATCAAATGTAATAATAGAAAATTAATATTTTTTTGTAAAAAAAAAAAAGAGGGGATCACGTGACCACTGGAACCACTGCAACAGTCATTAAATAGGAACCCATTGCCAACCGTCCAAATTTGGATCAGCAGAGCATGGTGAATTCTGCGATGATCAGAAGGGTGGAAAAACAGACACAAGTTACTTCTTTCAGCGCAGTTGTGACTTCGGTCGCAGAATGAATGTCAACGCTGCAACAAATTGAAAAGAAGCCCTTTTTACTTCCTTTTTCAGTTGCCACAGATTTAGAAAGGGAAGGGAGGAGAGAATGTAATTTGAAATTAGCCAAAACAATTCTGAGCTGTGGGAACCAAGGTCACTAACTGATTACATTTTGGCTGGCTAGAGGTCAGGGAAGAGAGCCTGCATTTTGCAATAATTGATGAATGTGATTTATGACAAATAATAATAACAACAAAAACAACAACAAGAAGAAGAAGAAGAAGACCTGGCAATGGCTAAGAGCAGGAAAATTGAAGAAAGAGACCGAGGGACTAATTCTGGCTGCACAAGACCAAGTCTTAAGGATAAATGCATACAAAGTCAAAATTGAGAAGACAGCAACAAACAGTAAGTGCCGCCTATGCAAAGAAGCTGAAGAAACAGTGGACCACTTGGTAAGCTGTTGCAAGAAGATCGCACAGACTGACTACAAGCAGCGGCATTACAAAGTAGCAACAATGGTGCATTGGAAGATCTGCAAAAAATATCATTTGCCTGTAAGCAAAAACTGGCGGGATCATAAAATAGAGAAAGTCATAGAAAATGATAAAATTAAACTGCTCTGGGACTTCAGAATTCAAACAGACAAGCACTTGCAACATAACACCCCAGACTTAACAATTGTCGATAAGAAAGACAAAAAAGTCTGGATAGTGGACGTGGCAGTGCCTGGAGACAGCAGAATAGACGAGAAAGAACTGGAGAAGATAACAAAATACAAAGACCTACAAATAGAAATAGAAAGACTGTGGCAAAAGCAAGCAAGGGTAGTACCAATAGTCATAGGCGCCTTGGGTGCAATCCCAAAACAACTGGAGCACCACTTGAACACCATTGGCATTGACAAATTCGCTATTAGTCAATTGCAAAAGGCGGCCTTACTAGGAACTGCTTCCATCCTGCGACAAGATCTGTAATACCATCAAACATCCACATCTGCCTATCCCAGGTGCTGGGTAAGCACTCGATAGGTAGAGAAAATGCCAAATCCAGTCTGAACATCTGGCTGACTGTGCGATGATCCATAATAATAATAATAATAATAATGTTGGAACTTGGAGGTCATCTAGTCCAACCCCCTGCTTAGGCAGGAAATCCTATATATCATTTCGGACAAATGGCTGTCCAGTCTCTTCTTTAAATCTTCCAGTGTTGGAGCATTAACCGCTTCTGGTGGCAGGTTGTTCCACTGGTTAATTGTTCTAAGTATCAGGAAGTTTCTCCTTAGTTCTAGGTTGCTTGTTTCCTTGATGAGTTTCTCCATCCGTTGCTTCTTTTCCTGCCTTCAGGCACTTTGGAAAATAGCTTGACTCCCTCTTCTTTGGGGCAGCCCCTGAGATACTGGAAGACTGCTATCCTGTCCCCCCTCGTCCTTCTCTTCATTAAACTAGACAAATCCAATTCCAGCAACTGTTCCTTATATGTTTTAGCTTCCAGTCCCCTAATCATCTTTGTTGCTCTTCTCTGCACTCTTTCTAGGGTACAATTAGGGTGGGGATAGTATAGTCTTGAGTTCACCTTTGTTCGTGTCAGTATGTTTGTAGCCAAATAAAAAAAAATGTTCTTTAAGGAAAATTTCTCTGCCTTAAAAATTTTTTCCATTGATCTCACCTATCGGAACCACGACACTGAACTGTATCCATACCTGTATGTTGAATTCAGCCATGTGGTTGGTGCATCAGGGCAATCCAGGCAATTGGGCTAATGGTGTAAAAACCATGGTTAAATGTACATTGCAGACCCAAGGGAGCTGGGGGGGGGGGAGAATCCATTAGCTATTGGAAAAAAAATGTCCTTTTTTTCCATAGCCCCACGCATTTGCAACTGAATTGGTCCTTCAGGAGCACTGTAAACACGCAGTATAAATAATA
This sequence comes from Crotalus helleri, assembly GCA_024509115.1. Taxonomy (NCBI): domain Eukaryota; kingdom Metazoa; phylum Chordata; class Lepidosauria; order Squamata; family Viperidae; genus Crotalus; species Crotalus helleri. The sequence goes on from JAKSXO010000059.1 coordinate 2,553,554, forward strand.
AATGCACACAGACATAGGAACAGGATGAAAAGCAGAGTGAACAGTATTAGCACACCGTTATTAAAAAATAATAATAATACACATAGGCTTCCTGTAAAAAAATAAGGATGTGAATGGGTTGGAAAACCAATCAGGAAAAGTGCTTTGGGCCTCTCAGGATCCTGCCATTCATTCAAGTAACCGTGGATGAGGATCAGACTGAACACCAAAGCCTGAATGTTGCATTCACACAACATGCTGATTGCTGACAGAGTGAGAGCACCAAGGACCCCACAGTCGTCGTCGTCGTCCTCCTCCTCCTCCTCCTCCTCCTCTCCACAAACCCCTCCTCCCTTCTAACACTGATGATGCTACCTAGTTGGGTAATGAAATGCCTGCAAGAAAACAAGCAAGATCAGAGGACCCCAAGGGGACTGGAGGCTAAAGCATACAAGGAATGGTTGCTGGAACTGAGTATGTCTAGTTTAAGGAAGAGAAGGATGAGGGGGGAACAGGATAGCAGCCTTCCAGTATCTCAGGGGCTGCCCCAAAGAAGAGGCAGTCAAACTATTCTCCAAGGCGCCTGAAGGCAGGACAAGAAGCAACGGGTGGAAACTAATCAAGGAGAGAAGCAACCTAGAACTAAGGAGAAACTTCCTGACAGTGAGAACAATTAACCAGAGGAACAACCTGCCTCCAGAAGCAGTGAATGCTCCAACACTGGAAGTTTTTAAGAAGAGACTGGACAGCCACGTGGCTGAAATGGTATAGGCCTATAGGGTTTCCTGCCTGACCAGGGGGTTGGACTAGATGACCTCCAAAGTCTCTTCCAACTTTATTATTATTATTATTATTATTATTATTATTATTATTATTATTAATCATCGCACTGTCAGCCAGATGTTCGGACTGGATTTGGCATTTTTGTCTACCTATCGAGTCCTTACCAATCCCAAAACAACTGGAGCACCACTTGAACACCATCATTGGCATTGACAAATTCGCTATTAGTCAATTGCAAAAGGCAGCCTTGCTAGGAACTGCTTCCATCCTGCGACGATATCTGTAATACCATCAAACATCCACATCTGCCTATTCCAGGTCCTGGGTAAGGACTCGATAGGTAGACAAAATGCCAAATCCAGTCCGAACATCTGGCTGACTGTGCAATGATTAATAATAATAATAATAATAATAATAATAATAATAATAATAATAATAATACAGTTGGAAATGACCTTGGAGGTCATCTAGTCGAACCCCCTGCTCAGGCAGGAAACCCTATACCATATCAGACAAATGACTGTCCAGTCTTCTTGAAAACTTCCAGTGTTGGAACACAACTTCTGGAGGCAGGTTGTTCCACTGATTAATTATTCTATCAGGAAATTTATCCTTAGTTCCAGGTTGCTTCTCTCCTTGATTGGTTTCCATCAGTTGCTTCTTGTCCTGCCTTCAGGTGCTTTGGAGAATAGCTTGACTCCCTCTTCTTTGGGGCAGATACTGGAAGACTGCTATCATGTCTCCCCTATTTCTTCTTTTCTTTAGACTGGCCGAACCCAAGTCCCGCAGCCGTTCTTCGTATGTTTTAGCCTCCAGGCCTTTCATCATAGTTGCTCTTCTCTGGATTTTTTCCAAAGTCTCAACATCTTTTTTGTGATATGGTGACCAAAATTAGCTGCAGTATTCCAGATGTGGCCTCCCTAGGGTTTTATAAAGCGCGTGATCTTGATTCTATGCCTCTGTTTATACAACCAAGGATTGTATTAGCTCTTTTGGCGGCTGCTGCACACGGCTGGCTCATAGTCAAGAAGTCTAAAGTCTTAAAGAGACCAATGTTGAATAGCCCTGGTCTAGGGCCTCTTGCTTGAGCAAGGGGTTGGACTAGAAGACCTCCAAGGTCCCTCCCAACACTTTTATTCTGAATTTATTCTGTATCTGCTTCCAGTTTTATCTAATCGCCTTCAATGTCACCTTCTTTTTAAGGTGGGTCTTTGCACGGTGAGGATGAGTCAGCTCTCCAGGAAAAAAATTGCTCTGTTAATGGGGATTTAAATATTTCAGCAGATGCATTGGGGGAAATTGTCAACAGGAAATGAACAGTTAGTCCAAAAACTTTCCAATTCCTCGTTGTTAGCTCAGCCAGAGGCAGCCTTGCCAGTTCCTTCCACAAAATATTCCACTCCTGGTTTTCCTCCCAACATTAAATTCAGCAATTGATGAACTAAATACACTGATCTTGAAATTTATTTGGCAAGGGGGGAAAAAAAAGCCAGAATTAGATTGAAAATGCTATGAGAAGCGAAAGAAAATGGAGGATTTGGCCTGCCAGATTGGGCCCTGTACTATCAAGCATCTGCGCTAACATGGATAAAAGAATGGATAACCCTTAGGCATAAAAGATGACTATATCTAGAAGGGCATGACCTGCAACTTGGATGGCATGCCTTTCTACGGTATGAGAAGAATAAAATACATAGATACTTTCAAAACCACTATATAAGGTCAAAGCGAAAATTTACATGAAAATACCTGGATGGCTTTCAACAATGGAAGCGTTTGTTCACCCAAACCTAATTAAAACTATGAGCAAATTGTGACTTATAAAGAGACTGGACAGCCATTTGTCCGAAATGGTATACGGTTTCCTGCCTGAGCAGGGGGTTGGACTAGATGACCTCCAAGGTCCCTTCCAACTTTACTATTATTATTATTATGGATCATCGCACAGTCAGCCAGATGTTCAGACTGGATTTGGCATTTTGTCTACCTATCGAGTCCTTACCCAGGACCTGGGATAGGCAGATGTGGATGTTTGATGGTATTACAGATATCGTCGCAGGATGGAAGCAGTTCCTAATAAGGCCGCCTTTTGCAATTGACTAATAGCGAATTTCTCAATGCCAATGGTGTTCAAGTGGTGCTCCAGTTGTTTTGGGATTGCACCTAAGGAGCCTATCACTATTGGTACTACCCTTGCTTGCTTTTGCCACAGTCTTTCTATTTCTATTTGTAGGTCTTTGTATTTTGTTATCTTCTCCAGTTCTTTCTCTTCTATTCTGTTATCTCCAGGCACTGCCACGTCCACTATCCAGACTTTTTTGTCTTTCTTATCGACAATTGTTAAGTCTGGGGTGTTATGTTGCAAGTGCTTGTCTGTTTGAATTCTGAAGTCCCAGAGCAGTTTAATTTTATCATTTATTATTATTATTATTATTATTATTATTATTATTATTACTACAACATTTGGAATATTGAAGGAAAACTAAAATCTAGACAAGAACTAGAAGAAGAGGATATTGATCTATAGTGGTGGCCACACCTGCAAATTCAAACGAGATATGAAAAAGATGCTAAAACATCTGGATTCTATAAAAAGCATACCTGGCTGAGGGATTCTGAGAGTTGAAGTCCACAAGTCATAAAAGGGCCAAGTTTGAAGAGCCCTGCTCTAAAATAACACAGACAGTAGCTTACAAAGAAAACCTATCTAAAATAGATGGAAGAAGAAGGAGCAGATAAGGAGGGATACCCAGGCGACACAGTATTGAATAACTGGAGGTTGTATAAATATTTATAGAAGCATATACCGAGAAGGTTAGATAAATAGAAGTATTAATGTAAGAGAAAATTAATCTTATTGTATATAATACAGATAGGGAAATTTGGAGAGAGGAGTTGCTCGGACATTACCCCTGAATTGTATCTGAAGAGGGATGAGAGGGAAGAAAGGAGAGGAGAGAGAAAAGAGTAAAGGAGGGGAGAAGGAAGCAGGAAGGTTGGAGGAGAGGAGGAGAAGTGGGGAGAAAGGGGATGAGAGTGGTGAAGGAAAAAGGAGAGGAAGAAGAGGGAAGTAGGGAAGAGAAGAAAGGGAGAAAGAAGGTAGAGAAGAAGGAGTGTGGATACAGTGAAAGGGGAAATGGGCGAGCAACACCAAAAGTCATATGTATTTATTTCATTTTATTAAAAGTATCTTATATATGAATGTAAAAAGAATGTATGTTAACATCTGATAAATATCACGGTATATGTATGGGGGAGAGTTTGGAAAAATAAAAAATTATTTAAAAAAAGAAAACCTATCTAAAATGTTTTATAGATGGCACCTACCACCTGCAATGTCTTTAAAAATATGCCTAGCAATTGTTGGAAATGTAGACCAAAAACCAGGCACATATTATCATCTTTGATGGACTTGCCCCAAGGCTAAAAGATTTTGATCAAAAATACATCTAGTTAGAGAAAATGATAAAAAAAAACATGTAGATTTTTAGCCAGAATTATTTCTGTTTGGTATCATTGCCGAAAATTGTGAGAAAGAATGTGTATATTTAATGTTACATGAATTAACGGCGGCAAGAATCGTATTTGTTCAATCTTGGAAAGATGAAGAATTACCAGCAGAGGAAGAGAGAATTCAGGAAATTTTGGACTGTGCAGAAGTGGACAGACTGGCATTGAAAATGAAAGAGAAAGAAGATTCAGATTACTTTAGAACAGGGGATACATTTTATCAATGGCTAGAAAAACGAGGCAGGAATTCTGGGAGTTGAAGTCCACAAGTCATCAAAGGGTCCTAGTTCCCTCACGCTGGCTGAGGAATTCTGGGAGTTGAAGTCCACAAGTCATAAAAGTGTCCTAGTTCCCTCACGCTGGCTAAGGAATTGTGGGAGTTGAAGTCCACAAGTCATCAAAGGGTCCTAGTTCCCTCACGCTGGCTGAGGAATTCTGGGAGTTGAAGTCCACAAGTCATAAAAGTGTCCTAGTTCCCTCACGCTGGCTGAGGAATTCTGGGAGTTGAAGTCCACAAGTCATCAAAGGACCAAGTCTGAAGACCCCTGGCTTAGAGTAACAGCTGGAGAGTCCAGCTCCAGGAACTATCAACCAACAGTTTTGCAGCTGTTGTTAAAGGGGATGCGATACTGACTGCCTGACTTGAAGTCCACAACGTTCAGGGTGCTACAGCAAATCACGGAGGCCGTCCGGCCCCGTCTCCAGCCATTCGTTAATCACGCAGTGTAAGGCTGGCATCTAACCTTGAAGATGCCAAAATGACAAAGCGCGCCTTGTGGCACCACCACACAAACTCATCTCTTTCGTCTGCTAACGTTGCCCACAAGGACGTCAGGGAGAAGGTCATTCTGCACAACGGAGCCAGAGGTTCTGCTCCTTGCCCCACAGACGTCCCTGGGAGAAGGTCTGGGACAAGCGGCCGCAACGACTACCTCACTGTACAAATCACTCTGGCTGGGATGCCCAGGCCATAATCCCGGAGAGGTGGCTGTGACAGTCTCCTTCCTGTGGACCCTGTCAGGCCCAGCAGTTCTTGAAAATTGCTCCAGATTTACTCTGGAATGTAATCTTTCTTTCTTTCTTTCTTTCTTTCTTTCTTTCCTTCCTTCCTTCCTTCCTTCCTTCCTTCCTTTTTTCCCTTCCCTTTCCATTCTCCTCCCTCCCCTCCCTCCCTCTTTTTTTCTTTCTTTCTCTTCCTCCCTCCCCTCCCTTCCCCTTCCTTCTTTCCTCCCTCTCTCCGTCTTTCTTTCTTTCTTTCTTTCTTTCTTTCTTTCTTTCTTTCTCTTTTTTCTTTCTTTCCTTCTCTTCTCCCTCCCTCCCTCCCTTTCCTTTTTCTTTCTTCTTTCTTTCTTTCTTTCTTTCTTTCTTTCTTTCCTTCCTTCCTTCCCTTCCCTTTCCGTTCTCCTCCCTCCCTCCCTCCCTCTCTCCCCTTCCTTTCCTTCCCTTCCTTCCTTTTTCTCTTTCTTTCTTTTCCTCCACTCCCCTCCCTCCCTCCCTTCCTTCCTTCCTCCCTCTCTCTCTCTCTCTCTCATTTCTTTCTTTCTTTTTCTTTCTTTCTCTCTCTCTCTTTCTTTTTCTTTCTCTCTCTCTCTTTCTTTCTTTCTTTCTTTCTTTCTTTCTTTCTTCTATTTCCTCCCTCCCTCACCATCTCTTGGTAATTATCTCAGTCACCCAGCCAGCATTCATGCCTAAGGGAGGATTACAGCTCACCAGCTGGGTGACTTTGGGCCAATCCCCGGGAGACCGTGAGTTCTAGTCCTGCCTGAGGCGTGAAAGCCGGCTGGGTGACTTTGGGCGAGCCGCTTTCGGTCTCCCAGCCCAACCTACCTTGTAGGGTTGTTGTGGGGAAAACAGGAGGAGGAAGCTATGCGGGAGACATTCACCCGCCTTGAAAAATAATAAAGGAAAGAGATAAATAAAGAAGTCATAATCAATAAAGATTGGACAGCCCATCTCTCTCTGGAATTGAATACCGATTCCTGCCTCGGGCAGGGGGTTGGGCTAGATCAGGGCTTTTCAACCCGTGGTACGGGTACCACCTGTGGTACATTGGCACCTGGCAGGTGGTACGCGGCCATCCTAGAAAAGTAGCGGGGGAGGGGAATGAGCTGAACCGGAGGCAGCACCGCACAAGCCTGAGCAAGAGATGGCTGGAGCTGCAGGGCTGTCGGGGCTCAGCGGAAGCGCCAGGATCAGCGCCAGGCTCCAGCTGGAGCTTGGCGCTGATCCTGGTGCTTCTGCTGAGCCCAGGAAAAGCACCGATCAGCTGGAATGTTGCAGCCTCTCCAGGGTCTTGTGATTTACATTCAGAGGCTTGGCAACTGATTCCTATTTATGACGGTCACAGTGTCCCAGGGTCATGGGAAGTGACCAAAACCTGCTGCAACCACCCAGCAGACGGGGGGAATAAAAACCAAACAGCCCCACCCCACTTCCACTGCCAATCCTCAACAGAAATTCTCACAACAATGAAAACCTCAGACAGGAAGAAGAGTGCGGCCGGGCGGGCAGGCAGGTGTCTTGCTCAGCTGTGGCTTGGGGGGGGGACTTTTTTCAGGGCCATTGTAACTTCAAACAGTCACTAAGCGAACTGTTGTAAGTCGAGGACTGCCTGTACTTTATCACTTTTTTTCCTTTTTGGGGGGCAGGGTCATCAAGTTTTTGACACCTTGCTAGGCGATTGGTGGTCCTCGGATGTTGCCATATCCTGAAAGTGGTACAATGGGTGAAAAGGTTGAAAAGCCCTGGACTTCCTAACAGGGAGGACAATTAACCAGTGGAACAGAAGTTGCCTCCAGAAGTTATTGGTGCTTCATCACACGAGGTTTTTAAGAAGAGACTGGGCAGCCACATGTCTGAAATTTTATTTATTTTATTTTTAAAATTTATAAGCCGCCCCACTCCCGGAGGACTCTGGGCGGCTAACAATAAAAACACATAAAACATAACAAAACAAACAGTACAAGAACAGTCATCCAGGGGTCAGGTTTTATAAACCCCAGGCCTGCCGGAAAAGCCAGGTCTTAAGCAGCTTGCGGAAAACCAACAGGGTGGGAGCGGTCCTAATCTCCGGGGGGAGCTGCTTCCAAGACATGGGCGCCATCACAGAGAAGGCCCTCCCCCGCGGCCCCGCCAAATAGCACTGCTTGGCCGACGGGGCCTGAAGGAGGCCCAGCCTGTGGGATCTAACCGGATGTAGGGAACTATGAGGTAGTAGGCGGTCTCGCAAGTAGCCTGGCCCTGAGCCATATAGCGCTTTAAAGGTAATGACCAACACCTTGAATTGGACCCGGAGACCAATAGGCAACCAGTGCAGCTCACGGAGGATAGGTGTAACGTGGGTGTACCGAGGAACACCCGCTATCACTCGTGCGGCTGCATTCTGGACCAACTGTAGTCTCCGAATACTTTTCAAGGGTAGCCCCATGTAGAGCGCGTTGCAGTAGTCCAGATGGTATAGGATCTCCTGTTGAGCAGGGGGTTGGACTAGATGACCTCCAAGCTCTCTTCCAGCCCTGTGATTTGACGAGTCTCTCCTTTTGTGCACCACTTCTGTTCTGTGTCGTAGGACTGAAGGCTGCAGAGGATGCCAGCAAACCTGTCTGTGTCTCGGGTTCGCTTCTTCCCCCCCCTTTTACCGCAATGCCAGCCCTTCTCTGCCCTGCCAGTCAGTCTTCCCCACCTCTTGGCACGGGCTCCTCCATTTCGCGGGGCTGCCCCTTGGCCCAAGAAGCCGCTCAGGATGAGTCAGAGACATCCACCCGCCTCGCAGCGTCTGACCCCAGAATTTCTCCCAAGGGCCTTCGCACAGAAGGAAAACAACCTTCCAAAAATGGGAGATTTGGGCACTGCCACTGCCCCCTCCCCTTCCCTCTGGCGCTCCTTCCTCCCTAGCTGAGTGGGCAGGAGAACAAAAGCTCTCAAACGGTGACCTTAGCCAAACCACGCAGCTTCCAGGAGAGACGGCCAAATAAGTTTGGCCAGGAAGGTGATGGCAGTCTTCCAATATTGGAAGGGCTGCCACAAAGAATGGGGGGGTGGGGGGGTTTCCACCTCTTCTCCAAAGCCCCTAAAGGCCGGACAAGAAGCGACGGATGGAAACCGACCGAGGAGAGAAGCAACCTGGAATTAAGGAGAAATTTCCTGACAGTGAGGACAATTAAGCCTTGCCTCTAGAACAGTGATTCTCAACCTTTCTAATGCCGTGACCCCATAATACAGTTCCCCATGTTGTGGTGACCCCCAAGTGGGTGTGGCCACCAATAAGAGGGAGTAGGACAGCTAGGAAAAAAGGAAAAAAATGGCAGACAGCGTGGTTTGGTGACCCCCGTGAAATGGTCATTCGACCCCAAATGGGGTCCCGACCCACAGGTTGAGAACCACTGCTCTAGAAGTTGTGAATGCTACGATACTGGAAGTCTGATTTCCAGAAAACGTGGCAGACCGCAGGAAGCATTTGCGCTTCAGATGGAGATGCAGACAACACAAGACTCATCCCCATCACCCTGCGCCCATCTCCATCCGCGAAGGGACCCAGGGCAGAAGACATTCTGCAGCCAAGAAGGCTCCACCCCCATTGGCACCACTCAGGTGACCCTGAGGACACAGGTGAACCTGCAAGTGGCCTCAAGGACCCTCTAAAACAGACGTGTAAACACAAGGCCCGGGGGCCGGATGCGGCCCGCAAAGTGGTTTCATGTGGCCCGCGAAGCCATCCTGGAAACAGTGAGGGAACGGCCCCCGCTGCCTTGGCCCTGGCAACTGACTCATATTTATGATGGTTGCAGCGTCCCACGGGGGGGGGGTGTCACATGAAAGCCTTTTGCAACCTTCGGACAAGGCAAGTCAATGGGGGAAGCCATTGACTTTACGACTGTTGGACTAACTAACTGAATACCACTTTACAAGGCCTTGGTAAGGCCACACTTGGAATGCTGTATCCGGTTTTGGTCACCACGATGTAAAAAAGATGCTGAGACTCTAGAAAGGGTGCAGAGAAGAGTGACAAAGAGGATCAGGGGACTGGAGGCTGGAATTGGGTAGGTCTAGTTTAATGAAGAGAAGGACGAGGGGGGACATGATAGCAGTCTTCCAATATTTCAAGGGTTGCCCCAAAGAAGAGGGAGTCAAGCTATTCTCCAAAGCGCCTGAAGGCAGGACAAGAAGCAACGGATGGAAAGTCACCAAGGAGAGAAGCAACCTGGAACTAAGGAGAAACTTCCTGACAGTGAGAACAACTAACCAGTGGAACCACCTGCCTCCAGAAGCTGTGGATGCTCCAACATTGGAAGTTTTTAAGAAGAGACCGGACAGCCATTGGTCCGAAATGGTTTAGGGTTTCCTGCCTGAGCAGGGGGTTGGACTAGATGACCTCCAAGGTCCCTTCCAACTTTATTGTTATTATTGAGATTCACTTAAGAACTGTGGTGTAAAATGGGGCAAAACTCACTGAACAACTGTGCCCCTCTGTGTATTTTAAGTGGAGGACTACCCGTACACAGATTAGGAGTTTGAAAACAAGCTAAAGGTGCTGCAGTTTTTAGTTAGGTTTTTGTTTGTTTGTTTGTTTGTTTCTTCCCAAGTTGGGCAACGGGTGACTTCAGGAAGTGATACAGACTCAGCCCAACTTGCTAACGTTGGCTTTTCAGCTATATCCATGCAGGTGCTCTGGTTATCTTCCTTCCCTCCCTCTCTCCATCTTGCAGAGGGCGATCCATGTTTCTAGTCCCTTATCTGCTCCCATCACAGGCCGGGAGTCCGTGATTTACTTCGATGGATCATAGATGGAGGGAAGAGTCCCTGGTTTGGTGCAGAAAGCGATGGCTTCTTCCAGCAGTCCCTGGTTCTGTTGGTGTTCAGGCTCCTGATTGGAAGCCTTCCCCCCCCCCCCAGTGTCTTTCTCAAGTTCTGTCTGGGATTCAGCTTTCAGAGTGATGTATTGCCACGGAAAGATAATTATTCTCCTGATCTTTGTGGTCTCAGAGATGTTGTCTTTATCCCTCATAATCTGACTTACATTTGTCACTGGCCCGACCCCCCCCCCCAACCCCGGCCTGCGATTTAAGTGCTTCTATCCCTCTCCATCTTTATCTCCTCTGGAGCCCACAAAAACAAAAGCCATTTACCACCTTGATTTGTTCATTGTCAACGGTGCATTCGCCAGTCAAGTCAGTGGGCAATGGCTTTTGTGTTGACATTGAACAGTAACCCCGAAATTGGTTTGTTTATTTACTATTTCTTTCCTTCCCCAAGTTCCCCCTTCCTTCCCCTTTCCTCCCCCACCCCTCCCTCGTTCCCTGCCTCCCTCCCTCCTTCCTTCCCTCCCTCCCTTCCTGAACATCAACCTTCCTTTTTTCTTTCCTTCCCCTTTCCTTCTCCTCCTCTCCTTTCTTCCCTCTTTCCCTTTTCCTTCCCCTCCCTCCCTTCCTTCCTTCCCAAAGATCAACCTTTCCTTCTCCCTCTCCCTTCCTCTCTTCCTCCCTTCCTCCCTCTCTTCCTTGCTTCCTCAAGATCAACTGTTCTTTCTTTCTTTCTTTCTTTCTCTTTCTTTCTTTCCTTCTTTCTTTTTCTTTCTCTTCCTTTCTTCCCATCCCTTCCTCTTTCCTTTTCCCCTTTCTTCTTTCCCCTTTCCTTCCCCCTCTCCCTTCTTCTCCCTTCCTCCCTCTCTTCCTTGCTTCCTCAAAATCAACTGTTCTTTCTTTCTTTCTCTTTCTTTCTTTCCTTCCTTCTTTTTCTTTCTCTTCCTTCCTTCCCCTTTCCTTCCCATCCCTCCCTCCTTCCTTTCCTCCCTCCCTTCCTGAACATCAACCTTCTTTCTTTCCTTCCTCCCCTTCCTTCTCCTCCCTCTCTCCCTTCTTTCCTTCCTTCCCTTTTCCTTCTCCTCCCTCCCTTCTTTCCTTCCTTCCTTCCCTTTTTTCCCCTCCTCCCCTTCCTTTCTTCCTCAAGATCAACCTTCCTTCTTTTCTTCTTTCCCCTTTCCTTCCCCCCTCTCCCTTCCTCTCTCCCCCTCCCTCCCTCCCTCCTTCTCTTCCTTGCTTCCTGAAGATCAACTGTTCTTTCTTTCCTTCCTTCCTTCCTTCTTTCTTTCTTTCTTTCTTTCTTCCTTTCTTTCTTTTTCCCTTCCTTCCTTCCCATTTCCTTTCCATCCCTCCCTCCTTCCCTTTCCCCTTTCCTTTCCCCCTCTCACTTCCTTTCTCTCTCTCCCTTCCTTCGTCTCTTCCTTGCTTCCTCAAGATCAACTGTTCTTTCTTTCTTTCCTTCCTTCCTTGTTTCTTTCTTTCTTTCTTTCTTTCTTTCTTTCTTTCTTTCTTTTTCCTTTCTTCTTTCCCCTTTCCTTCCCATCCCTCCCTCCTTCCCTTTCCCCTTTCCTTCCTCCCTTCCCTTCTTCCTTTCTTTTATTTCCCTTCCCTTCTTTTTTTCCCCCTTTCTTAATGTGTTTTTTTTTCCTTAACAAATCCAGCCTCTAGCTGAATATTTCAAAACCTCCCATTTGCATTCCTGCTCTCATTTCTGGCTGTGCCATTCCTCACATATAATATATATATATATATATTCACTCTTGTGATCGAAATAGCTACGGCGATCACACATACGGCGCTTCCTTTCTTAATTTAAATCATTCTGATCCCTCCCCCCCCACTCACTTCTTAGTAGAACGTCTACTAACCCTTGTAAAGATCTTTCCCACAAAACCCCCAGCACTTCGACACACCCCAGAGCTGACACACCCAATTCCATCACAGAGCCGCACAATACCAGGCCTTGTGGCAGTGCGAGAGCTTTTCTGTGCTGGCACAATGCAAAGCTCTCGTAGAACAAGAAAAAAAAAAAAAAAGTCACCGCACACAACACCCGAATGGCAAGATCACCATGGAAATTGCAGCCATAATCACTTATCTAGTTCCAGGCTATTCACCATGAAACTGACTAGCCGGAGCAGACCGTAATTTTGGGGCTCCCAAATTCTTTGGCCAATGTAGACTTCCAAAGATGATTAGGAAACTGGACACTACTTTTTCTACCCCCCACCCACCACCCTAACTCTGAGACACACAGCTAATTTTCTGCTTCGGTGGTGAATTTGGGAGAGAAAAATCTCTCCTTCAATAGAGGAGAAATTGGGAGACAATTGAAAGGATTTCTCTCTAGAATCTCTGATGTAGCAGAGCGAGCATCCAGCATCGCTTTTCCTGGCCAGATCTAAGCTTGATGCTTGCCAGAGGAAGGGAGGGGGGGGGACAAAATATCATACTAGAAATGCCAAATGGAAAGCTGGAGCAGAAGAGATACTTTCCCCCCCCCCCGCCCGCCCGTCCCACCAGGGATATGAGGGCCCTGTGGGGGGGGGGTTTCTTACCTTGCAACAGGACCTGTGCCTCCCAGTCCGGTGCTGACCTTTGCAGGAGAAGCTGCAGGAGTGGAGGCTTTACTGGCAGCGCCCCCTCCCAGCCCCCCAGCCCCCCAGATACAAACACACCCTCATGACCAGCCTTAATTTATTTACAGGGACAGGCCTTGCCGCTTCTGGCCCCAGAGATGATCTTGACCCTTTGTGACTGGATTCACTCCAGGCTGAATTTCCTTGGCACGCTAGCTAGCCGCGCGCTGTGAAGGAACGGATCACGCTCCGGGGGGGGGCGTGGGGGGGGCGTGTGTTTGTGGGTTTGTTAGTGTGTGTGGATTGCAGGACTTTTCCGGAGGTTCGGGAACGGGACCAGGACTCAGCCCCCCTTTTTCCCAAAGGGGCCTCTCTGCAGAACCCCTTCTCCGTCGATCTGGGCTTTGGTGTCCTGTAACCTTGGTGGGCCTCTGCGCCTCTCAACGGGCTGCTGGCACCGACAGCCTGGACCGGGCCGAAGCGGAGTAAGACGACCAGCCCATTCTCGGTCGCGGGTGTGTGTGTGTGTGTGTAGGGGGAGTATCACGCAGCCGGGCGAGCGGAGGGCTGATTAGGGGGGGAGGAGGGAGCCCCACCCAGCCTTTGAGGCGGGGCAGCGGGGCGAGAGGGGAAAGGAGGGGAGGGGGCGGCGCCGCGGAGGGGGCGGGGTGGGCGCTGCCCGGCCTGGCCGCTCCCCTCTTCCTCCTCCTCCTCCTCCTCCTCCTTCTCCCTCCTCTTCCTCCTCCTCCTTCGCCGCCGCCGCTCGGGGCTCCCCCCCGCGCCCGTCCCTCTCTGCCTGGTCCGCCCGGAAGTCTGGGGCTGTGCCTGCCTTCTCCCTCCCCCTCCCCGCCAACATGGCCGCGAAGTCGGATGGCCAGGCGGCCGCCGCGCCCCGCTGCTCCTCGCCCGCGCCGCTCCTGCGCCGGGAGGGCTCCGAGGCCGGCAGCCTGCCGCGGGGGGCGCGACGGGGCCCGGGCAGCCCCGCCGCCGCCTCTTTCTGCTCCTCCGCCTCGCCGGCCTTCCATCCTCCTCCTCTTCCTCCTCCTCCTCCTCCTCCTCTTCCACCCAGCGCGCTGCCCGTCCCGGTGCCCGGGCCGAGGGGCCGCGCCTACAGCCTGCGGGACTGCTGCTGGGTGCTGGGCGCGCTGCTGGTCTTCTTCTCGGACGGCGCCAGCGACCTGTGGCTGGCCGCCGACTACTACATGCAGGGCTGCTACTGGTGGTTCGGGCTGACGCTGCTCTTCGTCCTGCTCCCCTCGCTGGTGGTGCAGCTGCTCAGCTTCAGGTGGTTCGTATACGACTTCGCCGCCGCGCCCGCCGCCGCCTTCAGCACCAGGGACAGCGGCGCCGCCTTCAGCACCAGGGACAGCGGCGCCGCCTTCAGCACCAAGGACAGCGCCGCCGCCGCGCCCCGCCTGGGCTGCTGCCGCCTTTGCGTCTGGATCCTGCAGGCCCTCATTCACCTGCTCCAGCTCGGCCAGGTCTGGAGGTAGGCCAGACGCCGCGCCCCATGGGTTAGGGGACCCCTGGGGGAGGGGCCTCCGGACGGAGGGGGAGAGAGCCTGTCGCACGTGGCCCGGGCCTGGGGATTTGGGGGGGGGTGGTTGCTTAATGATTGCACCTCTCATTTAAGCACCTAAGCCAAAAAGGGCTCTGAGCGTGACTCTGTTTAAGTCCGAGAGGCAGAGGGGGAGAGCCCGGGCACACGTGATCAGGGCCTGGGGTGGGAGGCTCGCTTAATGACCGCACGATTCACTTAACAACCTGAGCGAAAAAGGGCTCTAAAATTGAGCAAGACTCCCTTTACGACCGGGAGGGGTGGGGGGGAAGAGTCGGGCGCACTCGTGGCTAGGTCCTGGGGTGGGAGGATCGCTTAATGACCGCACGATTCACTTAACAACCTGAGCGAAAAAGGGCTCTAAAATTGAGCGAGACTCCCTTTACAACTGGGAGGGGTGGGGGGGAAGAGCCGGGCGCACGCGTGGCTAGGTCCTGGGGTGGGAGGGTCGCTTAATGACCGCACGATTCACTTAACAACCTGAGCGAAAAAGGGCTTTAAAATTGAGCTAGACTCCATTTACGACCGGGAGGGGTGAAGGGAAGAACCGGATGCACGTGGCTAGGTCCTGGGGTTTGCGGGGGTCGCTTAATGACCGCATGATTCACTTATCAACCTGAGCAAAAAAAAGGGCTCTAAAATTGAGTGTGACTCTCTTTACGACCAGGAGGGATGGGGGGAAGAGGCAGGCACACGTGGCCCGGGCCTGGGGTTTTGGGATTTTGCTTAATGACTGCACAATTCACTTAACCACCTTAGCAAAAAAAGGGGGGGGCTCTAAAATGAGTGTGTCTCTGTTTATGACTGGGAAGAGGGAGAGCCAGGCGCCCGTGGCCAGGTCCTGGAGTTGTGGGGGGGGTGTTATCTGTGTGCCCGGCCGCCCAGTGTCGCTCCTGGTCTTTCTGACTTCTGCAGTGTCCCCAGACGACGTGATTCCCCCGGAGAAGCAAAGTCAGTGGGGGAAGCCACATTCGCTTAATGACTGCACGATCCACTTAACAACTTTAGAAAAAAGGGCTGTAAAATTGAGTGTGACTCTCTTTACGACTGGGAGGCGGGGAAGATCTGGGCGCACATGGTCAGGTCCTGGATTTGGGGGGGGGTATCTGCATCCCCCCCCCAGGCCCTCCAGCATCACTGCTCGCTTTTCCGACTTTTGCAGGGCCTCTGGTTCCTGGGACCTTCCTGGGGGGCTCCCGATGAGCTAAGTCACTGAGAGAAGCCAGGTTCTCTTAAATGACCGCCCAATTCACTTGACCACCGACGCAAAAAGGGTCCTAAAATTGAGTCCAGCTCCCTTGATGACCGCATCGCTTAGCGACAGATGATCCGGTCCATTCGGCGCTCCACCTAGTTCCAAATACAGCACGGGGGGAGCCGGACTCCCACCCGTGAGGCCTGTCCCCTCCCCTCCTGATTGGGGTGATTGATCCAAAGACCCTCTGCATGCTGAGAAGGGGGGAGGGGAACCGTGCAAAGCTCGGCACTTTCCTTGTGCCTTTTTGGAAGGGCAAAAGACAGACATCTGGCCAGCCTGCCTATCAACGGGTAGATGGGGAGGGTCCCTGGCCTGCTTCCCATTTGCTGCTAGGCAGCTTGGAGGGGAGAGAGAGGGGGGGGGTTCTGGAGAGCCATTGACCCCTGAGCCCACTGCCTGGCTAATGGCTGAGCAGGGGCCCTTGGGACCCCCGTGCCCGAGGCTGAAACAGTGAGCGACGCATCGGAGTTTTCCGAGCAAAACTGCCCCATCGCCTTGCTCTCCCCTCCTCCTGGAAATTGGCCTTTGGTTCCTACTCAACTCCCAGAAGAGGCTCTGAAGGATGCCGAGATGCCAAGAAGGCTCCACTCTGCCGCGTGGAGATGCAGCCGCCTTAAAAGGCTGCGGAGGGCAGCTACCTCCCTACCCCCTTTGTGTTCCAGATCATCTCCTGAATTATTTCCCCAAGGCTGCAGAGCTCCAGCTACAGGCAACCCCCCCCCAGCTTTTCCCAGTGGGGGCCCTTCACATGCGACTCATAGGTTCCCATAACCAATACAGCCCCACTGGCTGAGTGGGGCAGGCCTCAAATTACAGGTCATCATAGCATTGCCTGCTCCTTTCTCTTGATGTACCTTCTGCAGCCAGAACAGCTCAGGGAGAGAGCGTCTGTCTATCTATATATCTATATCTATATCTATCTGTCTATCTATCTATCTATTTATCTATCTATCTATCTATCTATCTATCTATCTATCTATCTTTATCTATCATCTATTGTCTATCAATATCTATCTATCTATCTATCTATCTATCTATCTATCTATCTATCTATGTATCTATCTATCGTATGTCTATCATCTATAGCAGTGGTTCTCAACCTGTGGGTCGGGACCCCATTTGGGGTCGAATGACCATTTCACGGGGGTCACCAAACCACGCTGTCCGCCATTTTTTTCCCTTTTCCCTAGCTGTCCTACTCCCTCTTATTGGTGGCCACACCCACTTGGGGGTCACCACAACATGGGGAACTGTATTATGGGGTCACAGCATTAGAAAGGTTGAGAATCACTGATCTATATCTATAGCTTATTTCTATGATATCTATATTTATCTATCATCTATCTATGTATCTATCTATCTATGCATCTGTTTATCTATCTATCATGTATATCTATCATATATCTATCATATTTATCTATCATCTATCTATCTATATTATCTATCTGTCTGCCTGTCATCTATATCTATATCATATCATATCTATCGTATCTATATTTATCATCTATTATCTATCTATGTATATGTATCTATTTATCTATCTAGCTATCTATCATCTATATCTATATCTTTCTATCATCTATCTATCATCTATCTATATTTATCTATCATCTATCTATATTCTATCTATCTATATTATCTATCTATGTCTGTCATCTATATATCATATCATATCTATATCTATCTATCTATCTATCTATCTATCTATCTATCTATCTATCTATCTATCTATCTGTCTGTCTGTCTATCTATCTATCTATGCTTTTTTTGAAAAAAAAAAGGTGCCAGAACTCACACGTCACACAACCCGCCTTGCCTGCCCTA
Source organism: Crotalus helleri (assembly GCA_024509115.1). Classification (NCBI taxonomy): domain Eukaryota; kingdom Metazoa; phylum Chordata; class Lepidosauria; order Squamata; family Viperidae; genus Crotalus; species Crotalus helleri. The sequence continues at coordinate 2,570,843 of JAKSXO010000059.1, forward strand.
CAAGGTTCCATCCAAAAAAGGTGCCGGAAAAAGCCATCTATCTATCTATCTATCTATCTATCTATCTATCTATCTATCTATCTATCTATCTATCTATCTATCTATCTATCTATCTATCCATCCATCCATCCATCCATCCATCCATCCATCCATCCATCTATCTACCTACCTACCTACCTACCTACCTATCCATCCCTATCTCTATCTATCTATCCATATCTATATCTATCTATCTATCTATCTATCTATCTATCTATCTATCTATCTATCTATCTATCTATCTATCTATCTATCTATCTATATCTCCCTCTATCTATCTACCTACCTACCTGTCTATCTATCCATCTATCCATCTATCCTATCACAGGGTAACTCTCCAGTATGCCAGCTGGGTTGACAGCCCCTTGATTGGAAAAGGGATCACAGCCCATATGCTCCCCTAGCCAAGGCCTGCGTCTCCACCTCCCGCCCCTTCCTCTGTCCCTTTCCTTTCTCCCTCTACCTTTTATCCAACTCCCCAGCCCCCCCCCCAAGGCAATGAAACCTGAGGAGATGCCATGGTTGGGGACAGAGGGGGTCAAACCTTCCCAAGTCCCTCTCAACAGCTGCAGCCTTCCAGGCTATTAGAGTAGATGTGTTCCCTCTGGGTTGTCTGACTTGCTCCATCCCTAAACAGCCCAGCCTTTTTTTTCCACTCGTATTCCCTCCCTTGAGGGCTGTGATGGATCGGAAATGGATCTTTCTGCAGTGTTTTTTTGAAGCTGGGCAGAAGACAATAGAGAAAGATGCTAAGGTCCCATAAAGAGTGCAGAGAAGAGTTATCAAGACGACCAAAGCCCTGGAGGCAAAAATCATGTGATGAATGACTAAGGATATGTTTTTAGCCTAAAGCAGAGAAGGACGAGGGGGGACATGATAGCAGTTTTCCACTATCTGAGGGGCTGCCCCAAAGAAGAGGGAGTCAAGCTATTCTCCAAAGCGCCTGAAGGCAGGACAAGAAGCAACGGATGGAAACTCACCAAGGAGAGAAGCAACCTAGAACTAAGGAGAAACTTCCTGACAGTTAGAACAATTAACCAGTGGAACAACCTGCCTCCAGAAGCGGTGAATGCTCCAACACTGGAAGTTTTTAAGAATAGATTGAACAGCCATTTGTCTGAAATGGTATAGGGTTTCCTGCCTGAGCAGGGGGTTGGACTAGACGACCTCCAAGGTCCCTTCCAACTCTATTATTCTATTCTATTCTGTTCTGTTCTATTCTATTCTGTATTTATTCTATTCTATTCTATTCTATTCTATTCTATTCTATTCTATTCTATTCTATATTTATTCTATTCTATTCTGTATTTATTCTATTCTATTCTATTCTATTCTATTCTATTCTGTATTTATTCTATTCTATTCTATTCTGTATTTATTCTATTCTATTCTATTCTATTCTGTATTTATTCTATTCTATTCTACTCTACTCTACTCTACTCTACTCTACTCTACTCTATTCTATTCTATTCTATTCTATTCTTACTCTGCTCTGCTCTGCTCTACTCTACTCTACTCTATTCTAACCCCCTGCTCAAGCAGGAGACCCTATACCATTTCAGTAATTAGCTGTCCAATCTCTTCTTAAAAACCTCCAGTGATGGAGCACCCACAACTTCTGGTGGCAAGCAGTTCCACTGGTGAATTGTTCTCACTCTTAGGAAATTTCTCCTTAATTCCAGATTGCTTCTTGATGCCCTATGAATTTCCGAAAGCCTTCCTCTTTGCGGAGCGACCTGCTGCGGTGCCGAGTTTTGTTACCCAGTGAGTTTTGCCCCACTTTATAACCTGTCTTGCAACCGTTGTTAAGTGAATCATTGCAGTTTGTTAAGTTAGTAACATGGTTACTGTTAAACTTTGCTTGTTGGAAGGTCACCAAAAGGGATCTCATGACCCCGGGAAACTGGAACCGTCATAAATAGGAGTCAGTTGCAAAGAGTCCGAATTTTGATCATGTGACAATTGGGATGCTGCAATGGTTGTGTGTGACTTTTTCAGTGTCGTCGTGACTTTGAACAGTCACTAAACGAATGGTTGTAAGTCAAGGACTACCTGTGTTTCGAATGGGAGGAAATACAGTGTCTCTTGCACCCCACAGATGGGCTGTTTCAATAATAATAATAATAATAATAATAATAATAATAATAATAATAATAATAATAATAATAATAATAATAATCAACTCCTAATAGACAAAATGATCTTGGAAAACTGCAAGAGAAGGAAGACCAACCTGAATGTGGCATGGATTGACTACAAAAAGGCATTTGACTCTCTGCCACATGATTGGATAATAAAGTGCCTAGAAATAACAGGAGTCAGTAGAAACATCAGAAAATTTGTGCAAAGATCGATGGCACAATGGAAGACACAGTTGCAGATCAATGGTGAGAGGCTGGGAGAGGTTAATATCAAGAGAGGAATATTTCAAGGAGATTCATTATCACCATTACTATTTGTTATTGCACTGTTTCCTCTGTCAACAATCCTGAATAACTCAGGACATGGCTATCAAACATCAAAAACATCTGCCAGAATATCCCACCTCCTTTATATGGATGATCTGAAGCTGTATGGAAAAACATCATCTGAAATAGAATCGCTGCTCAACACTGTCCGTATATATAGCCAAGATATTGTAATGGAGTTTGGCTTGGAGAAATGTGCCACACTTACTATCAAACAAGGAAAAATAATGAAAACTGAAGGAATCAAGATGCCCCACGAAAATAACATTAAGAGTCTGGATGAGGAAGAGTACTACAAATACTTAGGTATCCTTCAAGCTGACAACATCAAGCACACTGAAGTCAAGAAAAAGATTAGAAGTGAATACATCAAGAGAGTGAAGAAGATCTTAAAGTCCAAACTCAATGGAGGAAATACCATAAAGGCAATCAACACCTGGGCAATCCCAGTCATTAGGTACACAGCTGGAATAGTGGACTGGACTCAAGCAGAACTAAAAGCAATGGATAGGCAGACCAGAAAAATAATGACAATGAATCATGCCCTTCATCCACGCAGTGACATTGATAGACTTTATCTACCAAGGCAAATAGGTGGGCGTGGAATGCTACAAGTACATCAGATGGTTGAAGAAGAAAAAATGGCTTTGGAAGAATATCTGAAGAACAATGATGAAGATGCACTGAAATTAGTATATCAGGAAGGCTTACTAACTACTGGAGAGACCAAACTGGCCTTCAAGAAAGACCAAATGAAGAACAGAATAGAGGCATGGGAAGACAAAGCACTACATGGCCAATACATGAAAAAAATAGCTGGGAAAGCAGATAACAATAAAACCTGGCAATGGCTAAGAGCAGGAAAATTGAAGAAAGAGACCGAGGGACTAATTCTGGCTGCACAAGACCAAGCCTTAAGAACAAATGCATACAAAGTCAAAATTGAGAAGACAGCAACAGACAGTAAGTGCCGCCTATGCAAAGAAGCTGAAGAAACAGTGGACCACTTGGTAAGCTGTTGCAAGAAGATTGCACAAACTGATTACAAGCAGCGGCATGACAAAGTAGCAACAATGGTGCATTGGAAGATCTGCAAAAAATATCATTTGCCTGTAAGCAAAAACTGGTGGGATCATAAAATAGAGAAAGTCATAGAAAATGATAAAATTAAACTGCTCTGGGACTTCAGAATTCAAACAGACAAGCACCTGCAACATAACACCCCAGACTTAACAATTGTCGATAAGAAAGACAAAAAAGTCTGGATAGTGGATGTGGCAGTGCCTGGAGATAGCAGAATAGAAGAGAAAGAACTGGAGAAGATAACAAAATACAAAGACCTACAAATAGAAATAGAAAGACTGTGGCAAAAGCAAGCAAGGGTAGTACCAATAGTCATAGGCTCCTTGGGTGCAATTCCAAAACAACTGGAGCACCACTTGAACACCATTGGCATTGACAAATTCGCTATTAGTCAATTGCAAAAGGCAGCCTTATTAGGAACTGCTTCCATCCTGCGACGATATCTGTAATACCATCAAACATCCACATCTGCCTATCCCAGGTCCTGGGTAAGGACTCGATAGGTAGACAAAATGCCAAATCCAGTCTGAACATCTGGCTGACTGTGCGATGATCGATAATAATAATAATAACCAAGCCTTAAGGACAAATGCATACAAAGTCAAAATTAAGAAGACAGCAACAGACAGTAAGTGCCGCCTATGCAAAGAAGCTGAAGAAACAGTGGACCATTTGGTAAGCTGTTGCAAGACGATTGCACAGACTGACTACAAGCAGCGGCATGACAAAGTAGCAACAATGGTGCATTGGAAGATCTGCAAAAAATATCATTTGCCTGTAAGCAAAAACTGGTGGGATCATAAAATAGAGAAAGTCATAGAAAATGATAAAATTAAACTGCTCTGGGACTTCAGAATTCAAACAGACAAACACCTGCAACATAACACCCCAGACTTAACAATTGTCGATAAGAAAGACAAAAAAGTCTGGATAGTGGACATGGCAGTGCCTGGAGACAGCAGAATAGACGAGAAAGAACTGGAGAAGATAACAAAATACAAAGACCTACAAATAGAAATAGAAAGACTGTGGCAAAAGCAAGCAAGGGTAGTACCAATAGTAATAGGCTCCTTGGGTGCAATCTCAAAACAACTGGAGCCCCACTTGAACACCATTGGCATTGACAAATTCGCTATCCGTCAATTGCAAAAGGCGGCCTTACTAGGAACTGCTTCCATCTTGCGACGATACCTGTAATACCATCAAACATCCACATCTGCCTATCCCAGGTCCTGGGTAAGGACTCGATAGGTAGACAAAATGCCAAATCCAGTCTGAACATCTGGCTGACTGTGCGATGATCCATAATAATAATAAAGTTGGGAGGGACCTTGGAGGTCATCTAGTCCAACCCTCTGCTCAGGCAGGAAACCCTAGACCAGTGGTGGTGAACCTATGGCACGCGTGCCAGAGGCGGCACTCAGAGCCCTCTCTGTGGGCACACATGCCGTTGCCCCAGCAGAGTTCACCAGAGTAGCGAGCATGTGGAGTTTGAAAGCGACGGGGCAGGAAGTGAGTGAGCAAGCGGGGTTGGTCCCCCGGGGATGCCCTAGAGATGACAAGGGACTGGCCCCGGCTGCACTCACCCAGTCTGCCATGACCACTGCAGCCATGGCCAACCAGTGGGCCATGCCCCCTGCCCCCCCCCTTGAGGGCACCACAATGCTGATGCAGCCCTGGCACTTTGCGATAAATAAGTGGGTTTGGGGGTTGCAGTTTGGGCACTCGGTCTCTAAAAGGTTCGCCATCACTGCCCTATACCATTTCGGACAAATGGCTGTCCAGTCTCTTCTTAAAGACTTCCAGTGTTGGAGCATTCACCGCTTCTGGAGGCAGGTTGTTCCACTAGTTAATTGTTCTCACTGTCAGGAAGTTTCTCCTTAGTTCCAGGTTGCTTCTCTCCTTGATTAGTTTCCGTCCGTTGCTTCTTGTCCTGCCTTCCGGCGCTTTGGAGAATAGTTTGACTCCCTCTTCCTTGAGGCAGCCCCTGAAATACTGGAAGACTGCTATCCTGTCCCCCCTTGTCCTTCTCTTCATACATCTCATCATCCCCTGCCCAAAATCAGATTTATCTCAGGTCTGCTAGCATTTCACAAGGCATTAAAAGTTCGGTTTTGCCATCCAGGCTGGGGCTTGGATAGCACAAAGAGTCTAGCTTTTGCTTGTGAGTGTGTTAAACGTGTGTTCTTGGGTGCTGTGCTCTTTTAGGTGCTTTTCGCTGGCTTTATTTTGTCCTGAAGCATTACAGGTAGTCCTCAACGTACGACAAAAACGGAGCCCAAAATTTCCATCGCTAAGCGAGACCTTCATTACGTTACCATTTTACGACCTTCCCTCGCCACAATTTTTAAGTGAATCCCTGCAGTTGTTTAGTCGGTCACCCGGTCGTTAAGTGAAACAGGCTTCCCGCATTGACTTTGCTTGTCAAAAGGTTGCAAAAGGGGATCAGGTGTCCCTGGGACGCTGCGACCGTCATAAATAGGAGTCAGTGGCCAAGCGTCCGAATTTTGATCACGTGACCCTAGGGAGGCTGCAACAGTCGTAAGTGTGAAAAATGGTCCCAAGTCCCTTTTTTGATGCTGTCGTAACTTTGAATGGTCACTAAAAAAACTGTTGTAAGTCAAGGACTAACTGTATATGGTTTATGACAGGGGTAGGCAACCTTGACTGTTTTATGACTGGTGGACTCCAACTCCCAGAATTCCTGAGCCAGCAATGCTGAGGGGAAAGGGAGAGGTTTCCACTCTGAGCCATGCTGGCTCAGGAATTCTGGGAGTTGAAGTCCACGAGTCATAAAAGAACCACGGTTACCTACCACTGACCTTGGCAATTGGAATATGGGTCGACTTCAACTCCCAGAATTCCTAAGCCAGCCATGCTGAGGGGAAACGGAGAAATTTCCAAGCTGAGCCATGCTGGCTCAGGAATTCTGGGAGTTGAAGTCCACCAGTCATGGGGGGCCATAGTTCCCCCATGCTGGCTCAGGAATTCTGGGAGTTGAAGTCCACGAGTCATGAGGGGGCCCTAGTTCCCCCATGCTGGCTCAGGAATTCTGGGAGTTGAAGTCCACGAGTCATGAGGGGGCCATAGTTCCCCCATGCTGGCTCAGGAATTCTGGGAGTTGACGTCCACCAGTCATAAAAGAGCCAAGGTTGCCTACCCTGGTTTATGAAGAAGGTTAATAAGGAGCATCTGTAGCTGGATGCAAGCTGGGCCTGGCTGACCTCCAGGCAGCAACTGAAATACAGAAATACATTGTTTTTCAACACATCTGTTTGAGAATTCAAGAGAACCGAGCAAGTTGCACTTGATGTACAGGGCAGAGAGACCCAACTTGAAAATGGGTGGACTTCAACTCCCAGAATTCCCCAGCCAGCAAAGTTTAATTCTGGGAGTGGAAGTCCACCCATCTTAAAGCATACTGCTGATGATGGTGATGGTGATGATGATGATAATAATAATAATAATAATAATAATAAAGTTGGAAGGGGCCTTGGAGGTCATCTAGTCCAACCCCCTGCTCAGGCAGGAAACCCTATACCATTTCAGACAAACGGCTGTCCAGTCTCTTCTTAAAAACTTCCAGTGTTGGAGTAACGTGAAAGTGAGCAAACTGCAGCTCCATCGCCCTTCGTCTGCATTCACACAATGCCTGAAATCCCAGCTGAGCGGGTTCTGTCCCAACCAACCGTATAACAGCAAAATATAATTTTCTGGGTCACACAGTCTGTGGAAACTGTTGACCTCCCCCCCCTTCCCCATCCTGGGCTGAAGTGTTGTGTGAACGCAGCCGAAACCTTTGAAAATATCTGCAGACTTTGCAAGACGGGGGAAACGATGGATGGTTGGGTTTCTTCCAGACTTGAAGAGACTCAGCACGGAGAGGTCAGAGGCGTTGGGGGAAGGGATGGATTTTTTTTAATGGGTTTTGGAAAAATTCCCAGCTTCCCAAAAGCTCCGGTGTTTTGCTGATGCCGTGAATTGCTTTCAGAAGCGCTGAACGGAAAGAGCCAACAAAACAGCCCATTTCTCAACCTTTCCTTGAGAGAGACGTGGGGCTCAGCTGCTGCTTCTCGAAATGGAAAATAATATTATATTACAGGGTAATGAATGGAGCTGGGAGGAGGGAGGGGGAGAAACATCCCTTCCCTCTCATCATTTTTCGATATTAAAAAATGATGTTGAGACACTAGGAAAAAGTACAGAGAAGAGCAGCAAAGATGATCAGGGGACCGGAGGCTAAAAGATATGAAGAACAGTTGCTGGAATTGGGGATGTCAACTTTCGTGAAGAGCAGGACCAGGAGTGATATGATAGCAGTGTTCCAGTGTCTTAGGGCTGCCCCAAAGAAGAGGGAGTCAAGCTATTCTCCAAAGCACCAGAAGGCCAGACAAGAAGCAATGGATGGAAGCTAATCAAGGAGAGAAGCAACCTAGAACTAAGGAGAAACTTCCTGACAGTGAGAACAATTAACCAGTGGAACAGTCTTGCCTTCAGACGTTATCAATACTCCATCACTGGAGGCTTTTAAGAAGAGATTAAACATTCACTTGTCTGAGAATGTATAGGTTCTCCTGTTTGGGCGGGGGGCTGGACTAGAAGACCTTTAAGGTCCCTTCCAGCTCTATTCTATTCTATTCTATTCTATTCTATTCTATTCTATTCTATTCTATTCTATTCTATTCTATTCTATTCTAATCAAGGAGAGAAGCAACCTGGAATTAAGGAGAAATTTCCTGACGGAGGGAACAATTGACCAGTGGAATGATATGGCTGAGTACCTAAAATGCCAAAGAGTGACGGCCAAGGTTTTGATTTTGGTGCTTTCCAGGGAGAAGGAAAAAGTTGGGGAAACAGCTGGACCCAGCCAGCAACCTTGGCCGATGCCCCCTTTGCATAATTCTGGGAGCATAAATGGCACGGAATATGCACATCGCGTCTTTACGTGCGCCAAATGTAGTTGCGTCTATTTTCTCCATTCCCTCAATTAAGCTTGATTGCCAAGGAGCCCAAAAGTGTCAAGTGGTTTAATATCCGGAATTTCCAACGAGCTTTGCGTATTTCAAGAAGACGCAGCTGCATAAATATTTCCCCCCCCCCTCCAGTTGGGACGATCTAGATTTCATGAAAAGCCTGATTTTTTTTAACGGTGCACAGTTTTTAAAAAAAATATGTATACTATTTTTGCTCTGCTTTTGCTTCTCTTTCTCGCCTTAAACTAGCAGCCTCCTGGATTCTCCATCCTGGGAATTTGGAAATAGACTTACAGGCATTTTCTGCCCGTGTTCCACTGATACGGAGATCCAGATTCTGGTTGATTTTTATTTTATTTTATTTTTGCTGGGCACATACAGGGAATCCCGGACTTATGACAGGGACTGTTTAAAGTTACCCCGGCATTGAAAAACCTGACTTATGACCTTTTTTTCCATGCCTACCACCATTGTAGCCTCCTGTGGTCAAAATGGCAGGTCATGGGATCCAGATTTAAACACTGACTCATAGTTATGATGGTTGTAGTGTCCTGTGGTCCCCTTTTGCATAAAATGGGAGAAAATTCACTTAAATAAATAAGGAAAACAATGGAGAATTGGTGAATGCTCCAAAACTGGAAGTTTTAAAGAAGAGAGAGCCGAGGTGGCGCAGCAGTTAGAGTGCAGTACTGCAGGCCACTTTAGCTGACTGTGTTCAGCAGGTCAGCGGTTCAAATCTCACCGGCTCAAGGTTGACTCAGCCTTCCATCCTTCCGGGGTAGGTAAAATGAGGACCCAGATTGTTGGGGGCAATGTAAATATATATATACATTGCTTACTGGTGTACACCGCTTAGAGAGTGCTTGCACTTAAAGCGGTATATAAGTCTCATAAATAAATAAATAAAATAAATGAGGGGGCCATAGTTCCCCCATGCTGGCTCAGGAATTCTGGGAATTGAAGTCCACGAGTCATGAGGGGGCCATAGTTCCCCCATGCTGGCTCAGGAATTCTGGGAATTGAAGTCCACGAGTCATGAGGGGGCCATAGTTCCCCCATGCTGGCTCAGGAATTCTGGGAGTTGAAGTCCACCAGTCATGAGGGGGCCATAGTTCCCGCATGCTGGCTGAGGAATTCTGGGAATTGAAGTCCACGAGTCATGAGCCAAGGTGGCGCAGCAGTTAGAGTGCAGTACTGCAGGCCACTTTAGCTGACTGTGTTCAGCAGGTCAGCGGTTCAAATCTCACCGGCTCAAGGTTAACTCAGCCTTCCATCCTTCCGGGGTAGGTAAAATGAGGACCCAGATTGTTGAGGGCAATGTAAATATATATATACATTGCTTACTGGTGTACACCGCTTAGAGAGTGCTTGCACTTAAAGCGGTATATAAGTCTCATAAATAAATAATAAATAAGAGACTGGACAGACATTTGTCCGAAATGGTGTAGGGCAGTGGCGAACCTATGGCACAGGTGCCAGAGGCGGCACTCAGAGCCTTCTCTGTGGGCATGTGCGCCATCACCCCAGTCCTAGGCCTTCAGCTGGGTTTTATAAAACCTTTTCACTTTAGGACTCCGCCACCATGTGCAAAAAAAAAAAAAGTTTCAATCATTCAATTTCAACTTCTCACGGGGAAAAAAAAGATCTTGCAAAGTTGGAATTGATTGATTGAACTTTTTAGTCTCACCCAGTCTGCCATTACCACCACAGCCACGCCCACCCAATTCGCCACACCTACCCAATGGGCCACGCCCACCCAGTACTCAACGATGCATAAGTGGGTTTTGGGTTGCAGTTTGGGCACTCGGTCTCTAAAAGGTTCGCCATCACTGGTGTAGGGTTTCCTGCCTGAGCAGGGGGTTGGACTAGATGACCTCCAAGGTCCCTTCCACCTTTATTATTATTATTATTATTATTATTATTATTATTATTATTATTATTATTATATGGTTTTACATAACTTCTGAAGAATATGTTCTTCAACAGGGGAACCCAAGGGGGCGTCAAATAGTCAAGAGAGTGTATCTCATTGCATGATTGAAGTACCCCCTCTTTTTAACACTTGCCATTCTGCAGTTGCTCACTGCTGAATGATTTTAAAAATCATGCTGGAAGTGATGGGAGAGCTATATCTTACATTTAATCTAAAAACATTAGGCTCAAATCTTTAAAAAATATGCACAGCCTTCTCAAAATATGATTGGATGGTTGAATTTGGTAAAGCCAAATTTTGGAATGACTAGCATGTAATATAAAGGATGCAATGTTCTAAGCCAGGTATATATTTGAAAATTCTTCCAAAAGATCTATGAATACCGTGTTTCCCCAAAAATAAGACCTGCCCCCTAAAATAAGCCCTAGTGAAACTTTTAGAGACCAAGTGCCCAAAAAATGGCACCGCCCCTGCTCCACCCCCTGCCCCACCCACGCTCTGCCCCCCCATCCCCTGCCCCGCCTGCCCACAGGACCACTCACTGCCTCCAGGGCCCACCATAGATCGCCCAGGCAACCCTGCAGTGTTATGGCACCCACACCCTCTGCCCACGCCCTGCAGCATCAACTGTGCACGATGGGGCGTGAGGGCAGAGTCTTGTCTACGCTGCCTGGCTGCCATGTCCTTGGCTGCGCTGCTCCGCGTGGGCCATGCTCGGGGGCGACTCTCCTCCAGGGGGGCTGCTGGAGAGGAGGGGGTCACAGGGGGAGGCGAGGCTGGGGCAACAGGACCTGTGCCCACAGAGAGGGCTCCGAGTGCCACCTCTGGCACCTATGCCATAGGTTCGCCACCACTGCCCCAGCTTGATTTTGGGGGATAGACCTAATATAAGCCCTAGTTTTGGGGCGAGGCCCACGCCTAAAAACCAAGTTAGGGATGGGGTGGGTGGAGCTCCATTGTTGTGCTTAGCAACAAAACCGTGGGCTTGATTGTGGTCGTAAGCCGAGGACTGCCCACACTGACTTCACAACTGCAGTGATTCATTTAACAATGGCAGCAAAAAAGGGGCAAAACTCAGTGAACAGCTGCCTCGCTTAGCAGTGGAAATTTGGGGCTCAGCTGTGGTTGTAAGTTGAGGACTACCTGTGCTTGCTTTCCTCTCTCCCCGCCCTTTTCAACAGGTACCTGAGGACCCTCTACCTGGGTCTCCAGAGCCGGTGGCAGTCCGAGCATCGCGAGCGCCATTTCTACTGGAGGATGATGTTCGAGTGCGCCGACGTCAGCATGTTGCGTCTTCTGGAGACCTTCCTCAAGAGTGGCCCCCAGCTGGTGCTGCAGCTGAGCATCATGCTGCAACAGAACCGGATTGACCCGCTGCAGGGTACGTGGAGGGTGCCCCAGGTGGGCAGGGAAGGGGTGTGAGAGACACGTGGGGAAGCTGAGAGCAAGCCACTGGTAGTGAGAGATCTGGGGGAAGGCACCTCCAAGGAACTCTACTCAGTGTAAACTGGGAATCAGGTCCTTCCTTGGTGCTCCCTGAGCTGGGTGAATTTCTGACAGACGCTTCGTTACCCGATTATGTAACCTCATCAGTGCTGGAAGGGAGTGGGGTTTGAGGAGAGTAGGAGGAGGAGGAGGAAGATGATGAGGTGATGGTGGCGGAGGAGGTGGTGGTGGTGGAGGAGGTGGAGGAGGAGGAGGAGGAAGAGGAGGAAGTGGAGGAGGAAGAGGAAGAAGAAGAAGAGGATGAGGAAGTGATGGTGGAGGAGGAGGTGGTGGTGGTGGAGAAGGAGGAGGTGGAGGAGGAGGAGGAAGAGGAGGAAGTGGAAGTGGAAAAGGAGGAGGAGGAGGAAAAGGAGGAGGAGGAGGAGGAGGAGGAAGAGGAGGAGGTGATGGTGATGGAGGAGGTGGTGGTGGTGGAGGAGGTGGAGGAGGAGGAGGAGGAAGAGGAGGAGGTGGAGGAGGAGGAGGAAGAAGAGGTTGAGGAGGTGATGGTGGAGGAGGAGGTGGTGGTGGTGGAGGAGGAGGAGGTGGAGGAGGAGGAGGAAGAGGAGGAGGTGGAGGTGGAAAAGGAGGAGGAGGAGGAAAAGGAGGAAGAGGAGGAGGAGGAGGACTGTGGGGTCTTTGCTGCTCTCTGATTTTGATTGTTTTCTTGCAGACGTTTCATGCTAGCCCTGATGATGTTCCCTAGCTGGGTCATGAAACGCCTCCAGGAAAACAACCCAGCTCAGAGATAACCAAGGACCCCACAGTCCTCCTTCCTCCTCCTCCACTCCGCAAACCACACTCCATTTTTTCCCCATCGTCATTTCTAAATGTGTCACTTTGGTTTGACTTCTCCTGACTTCTTTCCCATGTATGAACACCAATGTAGATGTTAGGTGGTTGAACTTCCAGCCTCTTTGTCCTCCTCGGTGATGTACCTCCAAGGTGTCCTCTCCTTGTCCCCACTTTGTTTTTCCTTCAGATCAATCCTCTTTCCCCCTCCCCCCCATCCGGGCTCAAGGCGGCCACCCCACCCCTGTGGTCTCCTCCAGCTTCAGTTCCATTTCTTTCCTGGAGAACCTTCAAAGACACCCTATCTTCTCCCTAATTCTTTGTTTGTCTCTTGGGAAGGTCTCTCAGCCTCTGCCTCGCTGGTGTCTCTCGCCTGGACTCTGGTCTCCTACCAAAAGGTGCTCCGGGATTCCCGGGAAGACAAGATGCCCATGTCCTACAAAGGTGCCATGGTCCAGATCCTGTGGCACCTCTTCACCATTGCCGCCCGAGCCATCGCCTTCGCCGTTTTCGCCTCTGTCTTTCAGCTCTACTTCGGCATCTTCATCGTCACCCACTGGTGCATCATGACCTTCTGGATCATCCAAGGCGAAACGGATTTCTGCATGTCCAAGTGGGAGGAGATCATCTACAACATGGTGGTGGGCATCATCTACATCTTCTGCTGGTTCAACGTCAAGGAAGGCCGCAGCCGTTGCCGCATGTCCATCTACTACATCATCACCCTGTTGGAGAATGCCGCGCTGACGGGCCTCTGGTATTGGTTCCGCGAACAGAACGTGGTCTCTGAGTTCTACGCCTTGATCGTCGTGTGCGTGGTAGCCTCCAGCTTTGCTTTGGGAGTTTTCTTCATGTTCATCTACTATTGCCTCTTGCACCCCAGTGGGACCATTTTCGGGGCCCAGAACACTGGCTGTCTCTGTGGGGAAGAGCCCACCACCGTACCCCGGGCTACGGGGCCTCCGCCAGACGTGATCACCAGTCCTCCACGCTCCTTGCCGAGGACTACAGAGCGAGAGGGGATGCCAGGGGACAGAGATAGCTGCGGGCCGGTCTTTCAAGTCAGGCCCAGCATGCCTTCCACCCCCATAGCCCGGGTCCCACGGACAGAGGGGCCTGTTATCCGCATTGATTTGCCACGCAAGAAGTACCCCGCCTGGGACGCCCATTTCATAGACAGGCGTCTACGTAAGACCATCCTAGCTCTTGAGTACACCTCTCCGGCCACACCACGCCTACAGTATCGCAGTATGGGGGCATCGCAGGAGCTGTTGGAATATGAGACCACTGTGTGAGCTGGCCAGGAGGGACCCTTCCAGGGCACCTGGGCTGAAACGGGGTCCAAGCAGCCCGAGTGAGCAGGCCTTGGGGCCGTCCCGGTCCTTTTTGGGTGGGATGGCAGGAGTGGCAGTCCAGCAAGCATCAGGATGTCCCATTCCCACATCGCAATATTCGGTTTAAGTCCTCCTTCACCCGATACAGACTGCTCGTGGCTCTCCCCTGCAAAGGTGGTTAACTGGTGCTATTTGCTTTTCTCTCAGCTCACCGTTTGAGCTATGCATTGGGTGGGTTGCGACACACACCCCTCCACACCCTCCTTGTGGGCCGGCCCCTTTTTTCTCCTCCTCCCAAGTTCCAGGAGGGACCCTAATTCCCAGCCAAGCCGCTCTCAAAATACCTCACTGTGACTTGAGCCAAGGCCACTAAGGGCTTCTGTTATCTCCGGTGCCCAGGAAGCGGTGGGCTGGGAGCGGGTGGGTGACACGAGCACAGGGGGGGCCATCTCCGTGGTGAGTGGTGTGTCGGGGGTGATGAGAACCACAGACGCCCAAGGGAGTCCTAGAAGGGGGTGGGAAGACAGTTGTAAAGCAGGAGGAGGAACAGATTTTAGGCTGCGGGCAACTTTCTGGCAACGGGGGAGGGTGGGGGTGGGATTCGATCCCAGGACTGTGTATTGGTGGGTGCCTGGCTTTGTTTGGAAGAAGATCAGAGGGCTGGCAAGTTTTTCATGCAGGAAACAGAGCTGGCATTGAGAAGCAGGACTGTTCACCCCGTTTTCGACTCGCCCTCCCCCCCAAACTGAACCCAAAAGATTTCCCAAGGCAGCAGATCCATCAACATTGTCCATTTGGGAGGGCAGATTCTGGATTTAGGGAAAGGTCTGCAGTGCTGTTGAGTATCCTTATTCACAGGATGGGGGTGGGGGACACACCATTCGTTGCCCCCTTTCCTACGACTATTTGTCAGCCCCCAACTGAACGAGAAGGCTTCTTGAAGGAGCTGATCCCATTCTAGGACCCCCTGGATTGAAATGGTGCCATGAAACCCAAGCTTTAGTGAGTATTAAAGAGTGTGTGTGTGTGTGTGTGTGTGTGTGTATGGGGTGGGGTTGTTTGGTTTGTTATTGCAGGAGGGGTGTTAGTATTAGCCTTCCAAATGGCAGGCTCCAGATGTGGGTGGGAATTGGTGATGGCAGGCGGGAATGACGCGGAAGATGGAAGAAAAGACACTTAGGGAATAAGAGGCAGCTTAGCCCTCGGCTACATAATGGTTGCAGGAATTAAATGGAATTGAATACAGGTCATCCTCGACTTACGACAGTTCATTTAGTGCAGTGTTTCTCAACCTTTTTAATGCCGCGACCCTCCAATAGGTCGTAAGTCGAGGACTACTCAACCGGTCGTAAGTCGAGGACTACTCAACTGGTGCAGCACCGTTTGCAGACTGAGACTTTTGGTGGGCTCAGCAGGGCAGAGACAGCCTGGACAATTCCGATTGGCTTTGGAAAGCCAATAGAATTAGACTCTATTCAAGAGAGTCTATTCTATTGGCTTTCAAAAGCCAATAGAATAAAAGGGAGTAGCACAGCTAAGGAAAAGGGGGAAAAAATGGCGGACTGCGTTGTTTGGCGACCCCCGTGAAATGGTCGTTCGACCCCAAATGGGGTCCCAACCCACAGGTTGAGAACCACTGATTTAGTGGCTACAACATCGCTGAAAAAAGCGAGTTATGACCGCATTTCACTCTTATAACCGTTGCAGCATCCCCACGTGCACGTGACCAAGAATCCGACGCTTGGCCACCGACTCGTATTTATGATGGTTTGTGCAGTGTCCCGGGGGGTCACGCGATCCCCTTTGGTGGCCTTCCGACCAACAAACTCAAAGGGGAAGCCAAATTCACTGAACAACTGGTTCAGTGTCTTGCTTAGTGACAGAAATTCTGGGCGCAATTCTGGTCGTACGCCGAGGACTACCTCTACCTTATTTAACCAGCTACAATTAGACGCACAAGGAATTTCTCTCTGATACAGCAGCGCTCAGGAACAGGATCATGGGGGACTCTCCGTAGTTTCTCAGGCGGTGAAAGAGGCGGTGGGAATTTGGTACTTTCAGACTCGGAAAAGGAATGTCGGCTTTAGGCCAGACACTAAACACAACCGGATGAGTTGATTCTATTTTACTGTAAGGCTACGTTAACAGCATTTTTACAGGTGCGAAAGTACAAATCTCCCACTGTTACTTTTACATCCGGAGAAAGTAAGGAGGATCCCTTCTGAATTTCTTTCTCCGTCCGTTATGCAGCTGAGGGCTGAGCTGTCTCTTATCTAACTGTGCACTAGGCTAGAGGGTCTCCAATTGTGGCCGCTTTAAGGCTTGTGGACTTCAACTCCCAGAATTCCTCAGCCAGCTTTGCTGGCTGAGGAATTCTGGGAGTTGAAGTCCACAGGTTTTAAAATGGCCAAGATTGGAGAATCCTGCACTAGGCAACATTCTTTCGCCCCCTCGCCTTCTCTCTTCCTCACACACCATTACTCCCAGAATGCACAGCTCCCCTGGCATCCCAAGAGCATCCACCAGGGGGAGGAACACTAATTAACATTTCAGCTCTGCGCAAAGAATCCTGGGAATTAGCTAAACGGTGCCAAATTAGCGGTTGTTCTCTCTGTTCAAGCCTACTCACGATCACAGCCTTCTGGATTACTGGACTACAGTTCCCTTCACGGCAGCCAACCAGGCTAGGAGCCCTACTGGCTGGGAGTCATTGGCACTGTAGTCTGAGGTAGTTCTAAAGTTGTTAGGTTGGACTTCCATCCCGACAATTCTCAGCCAGAATTGACGATCGTTTTATAAACTGGAATAACGGGTTATTATTTTCCGTGACCGCCCCTCGGTTAGCCGGCATTGCTAGTCCCCGGCTTACAACTACTCATTTACCAACTGTTGGAAGTTACAACAGTGCTGAAAAAGGGATTTAGGGCTGGTCCTCGTACTTACGACCGTCCCAGCCTTCCCCACCGTCACGGGATCATCCCTGGCACGCATTTATTGATCGTTGTAGCATCCTGTAAGCCCCATTTGCAACTTTCCCCTCCTGACAAGCAAATTCAATGAAGGCAACTGGATTCATTTAACAACCACGTGATTCGCTTAACAACCACAGTGGTTTACCTAAGAACCATCGCAGATAAAGTTCCCAAAATTGGACACCCCTCATTTAACAACCGCCTTGCTTAGCATGGGAAGTTTCCACAATTGAGTTAATGGCAGCATAATGGAGCAATCAACCAAGGGAACAGCTTTTCTCCAGAAGCTGTAGGCTTTGAAAAAGAGACAATTTTAGGCTGCGTTAACAGAGGGATAGAACCAAGATCCTGAGAAGTGTTAATACCACTTTACAACGTCTTGGTAAGGCCACACTTGGAATCCTGCATCCAGTTTTGGTCGCCACAGTGTAAAAAAGATGTTGAGACTCTAGAAAGAGGGCAGAGAAGAGCAACAAAGACAATCAGGGGACTGGAGGTTAAAACGGTCTAAAACACGGGTTAATTGTTCCCACTGTCAGGAAGTTTCTCCTTAGTTCCAGGTTGTTTCTCTCCTTTGTAAGTTTCCATCCGTTGCTTCTTGTCCTGCCTTCAGGTGCTTTGGAGAAGAGGTGGACACCCCCTCATCTTCTCTGTAACAGCCCCTCAAATATTGGAAGACTGTTATCATGTCTCCCTAATCCTTCTCTTCGTTTGAATAAACACAGCCAGTTCCCGCAACCCGTTTGTCCTCCATTTTAGCCTCCGGTCCTCTGATTGTCTTTGTTGCTCTTCTATGCACTCTTTCCAGAGTCTCAACATCTTTTTAAAATGACGACAACCAAACCCTTATGCAGTATTCCAAGGGTGGTCTTACCAAGGACTTGTTGCTGTTGTTGTTAGTTGCGAAGTCGTGTCCGACCCATCGCGACCCCATGGACCACATTCCTCCAGGCCTTCCTGTCCTCTACCATCTTCTGGAGTCCATTGAAGCTCACACCTCCTGCTTCAGGGACTCCATCCAGCCACCTCCTTCTCTGTCGCCCCTTCTTCTCTTGCCCTCCATCTTTCCCAGCATCAGGCTCTTCTCCAGGGAGTCCTTCCTTCTCCTTAGGTGGCCAAAGGACTTGAGTTTCAACTTCAGGATCTGGCCTTCTAAAGAACAGTCGGGGTTGATCTCCTTTAGGACTGACCGGTTGGATCGCCTTGCAGTCCAGGGGACTTGCAGGAATCTTCTCCAGCATCGTAGCTCAAAGGCCTCCATTCTTTGGCGCTCAGCCTTTCTTACGGTCCAACTTTCACAGCCATACATTGCAACTGGGAAAACCACGGCCTTGACTATACGCACTTTTGTTGGCAGGGTGACGTCTCTGCTTTTTAGTATGCTGCCTAGATTTGCCATAGCTTTCCTCCCCAGGAGCAAGCGTCTTCTAATTTCTTGGCTGCAGTCCCCATCTGCGGTGATCAAGGACTTACAAAATAGCATTAACCCTTCACACGGTCCTGCTCCTATGTCGACGCAGCCTAGGACCGCGTTGGGCCTTTTGTGCAGCTGCAGCCCACGGCTGGCTCACGTTTCAAGAACCCACTCAGCCCAAACTGAGGCCTGAAAGTCAACAGATGGAGGACCAGGCCACCCTCTCAGCCACCTGGCTGCCTACTCAGGGCCCAGCCTGTTCCCTCTTTGTCTCAAACCACCCTGGACAATAAGCCACCATCCGCGGGCCTCTTGAGCGACGTTGCGCGTAGAGGGTTTGTCTCGTCAGCGGCAGATTGGGGGCCCCACCATCTGTCTCTGGGCTGATGGCAAAGGTTGATGGCAGCTGTCCCCAGATCCTGCCAGCCTCCCAGGGGAAAGGGGGAGCTGGGGGGGGGCTTCAACCCTCTCGTCTGAGCGTTGGATTATCCATCAGGGAGCCTTCTTAACTGTCAGTCTGTTCCAGCCCCCGGACAAGATGGTGCAGGAAGCTGGCTCTGAAATTCAGCCTGGCAGAAATTAAATGGAGGGGGGGAAATGATAGACAGCGGTAGCAGAAGTTTTGATCGGCGGGTCCCGTGGATGAACAGTGACGCGGATGGCATTTTTCCAAACAAGAAAGTAAGGGGAGAGGACCGGAGAACTTTTAATGGTTTTAAAGCTCCCTGCCCCCAGATTTTCAAGCATTGGCCTAACATTTTGTAGCAGGAAGAGGAAGGAAGGAAGGAAGGAAGGAAGGAAGGAAGGAAGGAAGGAAGGAAGGAAGGAAAAGGAAAGATGGAAAGAAGGAAGGAAAGGTGGAAGGAAGGAAGAGAAAGGAAAGGAAAGATGGATGGAAGGAAGGAAGGAAGGAATGGAAGGGAAGGAAGGAAGGAAGGAAGGAAGGAAGGAAGGAAGGAAGGAAGGAAAAGGAAAGATGGAAGGAAGGAAGGAAAGATGGAAGGAAGGAAGGGATAGGAAAGGAAAGGAAAGGAAAGTTGGATGGAAGGAAGGAAGGAAGGAAGGAAGGAAGGAAGGAAGGAAGGAAGGAAGGAAGGAAGGAAGGAAGGAAGGAAGTGCTACATGCCATTATTTCTTAGAGCAAAGAAATATAGTCATAGTTGCCATAGAAGTTTAGGATATGAAAGGAAAGGAAAGGAAGAAAAAGACATGGCAAAGCAATAGAGAAAAGGGGAAGGGAAGGGAAAGGAAAGGAAAGAAAGGGAAGAGAGGAAGGAAACGGGAAAGGGGAAAAGGAACGAAAGGAAAGGAAAGGGGAAAGGGAAAAGAAGGGGAAGAAAAGAAGAGAGGGAGGGAGAGAAGAAGGAAGAAAGGAAGGAAGGAAGGGAGGGAGGGAGGGAGGGAGGGAGGGAGGAAGGAAAGGCTTCATGCCATTTTTTTCCTTAGAGCAAAGAAATAGAGTCAGAGTCACCATGGCGAGTTGGGTGGCATAGCTGTTTAGTAATAAATAAATAAATCAATTAATAAAATATCCCGGTAACGGATAAGCCCCCGTTGGCTGGGGAATTCTGGGAGCTGAAGTCCACTCTTCTTAAGGAGGGTTGAGAAACCCGGGGCTAGATGGATCCTGAGGCCGAAGAAGTGATTGGGAAGGGCTGGTAGGGCAGGGCAGGGACCGGGGGGGGGCTTCCTTCTCCCTGCATAGGAAATGCAGCCCCTGCTTAGCAATGGATCAGATCCCTTTGGGGGGGGGCTCTTTGCAAGCGCTAAGAGCAGAAGCCCAGACCCCCCCACCGCCGTGTTAATCCTTGGTTCCTCTCTTAAAGAGCTCCAATCTCTGCCTTTGGGCCACAATCTTCTAGACTTTGGACCTGCAAGTTCTCGCAACCTTTGCAAGACCCACAAAGCAGTTGCAAAGTGCGATTTCCCCCCCTCCTCCTGCCCCCCCCCAGCCCTCCTTAGCTGGCCGTCTTCCCGTGAAGCACAGCTGTTGTTAATTGCGAAGTCGTGTCCGACCCATCGCGACCCCATGGACCATGTTCCTCCAGGTCTTCCTGTCCTCTACCATCTTCTGGAGTCCATTTAAGTTCACACCTCCTGCTTCAGTGACCCCATCCAGCCATCTCATTCTCTGTCGTCCCCTTCTTCTCTTGCCCTCCATCTTTCCCAGCATTAGGCTCTTCTCCAGTGAGTCCTTCCTTCTCATTAGGTGGATGGATGGATGGATGGATGGATGGATGGATGGATGGATGGATGGATAGATAGATAGATAGATAGATAGATAGATAGATAGATAGATAGATAGATAGATAGATAGATAGATAGATAGATAGATAGATAGATAGATAGATAGATAGATGTTAGTTGCGAAGTCGTGTCCGACCCATCGCGACCCCATGGACCATGTTCCTCCAGGTCTTCCTGTCCTCTACCATCTTCTGGAGTCCATTTAAGTTCACACCTCCTGCTTCAGTGACCCCATCCAGCCATCTCATTCTCTGTCGTCCCCTTCTTCTCTTGCCCTCCATCTTTCCCAGCATTAGGCTCTTCTCCAGTGAGTCCTTCCTTCTCATTAGGTGGATGGATGGATGGATGGATGGATGGATGGATGGATGGATGGATGGATGGATAGATAGATAGATAGATAGATAGATAGATAGATAGATAGATAGATAGATAGATAGATAGATAGATAGATAGATAGATAGATAGATAGATAGATAGATAGATAGATGTTAGTTGCGAAGTCGTGTCCGACCCATCGCGACCCCATGGACCATGTTCCTCCAGGTCTTCCTGTCCTCTACCATCTTCTGGAGTCCATTTAAGTTCACACCTCCTGCTTCAGTGACCCCATCCAGCCATCTCATTCTCTGTCGTCCCCTTCTTCTCTTGCCCTCCATCTTTCCCAGCATTAGGCTCTTCTCCAGTGAGTCCTTCCTTCTCATTAGGTGGATGGATGGATGGATGGATGGATGGATGGATGGATGGATGGATGGATGGATAGATAGATAGATAGATAGATAGATAGATAGATAGATAGATAGATAGATAGATAGATAGATAGATAGATAGATAGATAGATAGATGTTAGTTGCGAAGTCGTGTCCGACCCATCGCGACCCCATGGACCATGTTCCTCCAGGTCTTCCTGTCCTCTACCATCTTCTGGAGTCCATTTAAGTTCACACCTCCTGCTTCAGTGACCCCATCCAGCCATCTCATTCTCTGTCGTCCCCTTCTTCTCTTGCCCTCCATCTTTCCCAGCATTAGGCTCTTCTCCAGTGAGTCCTTCCTTCTCATTAGGTGGATGGATGGATGGATGGATGGATGGATGGATGGATGGATGGATGGATAGATAGATAGATAGATAGATAGATAGATAGATAGATAGATAGATAGATAGATAGATAGATGTTAGTTGCGAAGTCGTGTCCGACCCATCGCGACCCCATGGACCATGTTCCTCCAGGTCTTCCTGTCCTCTACCATCTTCTGGAATCCATTTAAGTTCACACCTCCTGCTTCAGTGACTCCATCCAGCCATCTCCTTCTCTGTCGTCCCCTTCTTCTCTTGCCCTCCATCTTTCCCAGCATTAGGCTCTTCTCCAGTGAGTCCTTCCTTCTCATTAGGTGGCCAAAGTACTTGAGTTTCCACTTCAGGATCTGGCCTTCTAAAGAGTAGTCAGGGTTGATCTCTTCTAGGACGGATTGATTTGATTGCCTTGCAATCCAGGGGACTCGCAGGAGTCTTCTCCAGCACCATAGCTCAAAGGCCTCCATTCTTAGGTGCTCAGCCTTTCTTATGGCCCAACTTTCACAGCCGTACATTGCAACTGGGAAAACCAGGGCCTTGACTACACACACTTTTGTTGGCAGGGTGATGTCTCTGCTTTTTAGAATGCTGTCTAGATTTGCCATAGCTTTCCTCCCCAGGAGCAAGCGTCTTTTAATTTCTTGGCTGCAGTCCCCATCTGAGGGGATCTTGGAGCCCAGAAAAATAAAATCTGTGTGAAGCACAGCTAGTCCTGTCCTTAACTAAACTTAGTGGCCGTCTGAAGCTATAGCGACGCTGAAAAAACAGGAACTTATCACCGTTTCCCCACACTTACGACCGCTGTAGCATCCGCACGGCTCAGGTGATCAAAACTCCAGACACCGCTGACTCCTATTTACGACGGTGGCAGCGTCCCAGGGGGGTCATGGATCGCCTTTTCGACCTTTGGAAGCCAAGTTCATTTTTACAACCCTGTTACTAACTGAACCTCAGCCAGGATTCGTTTAACAACGGTAGCAAAGCAGCTGGTCAAATGGGGCAAAACTCACTTAACAACAGAATTTGGGGCTTCGATTGCGGTCGTGAGGCGAGGACCTGCAGACACCCAGTTTTGGGGCGGGGGGGGGGACGACAGTGGAGATGTGTACCAAAGGCTCGCAAGTGTCTCCTCTAACCTGGCACTGCTCGACCGGCTTGGATGGGCACCATGGGCGTTGTAGTCTGGCCCACCTGAAAGTCAGGGGATTATGGGAGCTGTAGGGGATGGTGTCGTTTTTGTAGCGCCGTTCCGTTAGCCACACCCACACCCCTGGTCCACTCCTGTTCCTGTTTGGCACATTGGTGAATGGGGCGTTGCGGGTCTGTGTTGCGGGTCTGGGTTGTGGTCCGGTTCAACGGGGAAGGGGCAAGACCCTGGCCAAGATTAGGAGGTGCCTGAGGACCCTCTTCCCGAGCCCCCCCCCTTCCCCACGCCACGGAAAAGCCACAAATACCACAACTCACATACCACAATTCTTCTCCTGCTACCCTGAATGAGAAGCTGGATTTCTTTGCTCAAGTCTTGTTGAAAGTGTGTGGGTGACTTAAGGGCCCTGCACGTACACACACACCCTCGCTACAACGGTTGGCATCCCGGGGTTGTGATGTACTGGTGACAACTGGGAATAGGGTGGGCAGGGCCAACGTTTTTTTAAAAAAGGAGGTGAGCACACATGATCACAACTTTCTGAATTCAGCCAGTAACTCAAAATTTTTCAATCTCAGCCACTTTAAGAGGTCTGGACTTCAATTCCAGAGTTGAAGTTGAAGTCCAGACCTCTTAAAGTGGCCTAGATGGAGACAACTCACAACTCTAGCTGTTGCCAACTTACAACCAGCTATTTCATGAATAGGGGCTGGACTAGAAGACCTCCAGGGTCCCTTCCCAGCTCTGTTCTATGTTATGTTAAAGGCCAACACAGTGCTGGGCTGCATTAACAGAGGGAGAGAATCAAGGTCACGTGAAGTATTAATACCACTCTTCAATGCCTTGGTAAGGCCACACTTGGAATACTGCATCCAGTTTTGGTCACCACGATGTAAAAAAGATGTTGAGACTCTAGAAAGAGTGCAGAGAAGAGCAACAAAGATGATTAGGGGACTGGAGGCTAAAACATATAAGGAACGGTTGCTAGAATTGAGTATATCTAGTTTAACAAAGAGAAGGACAAGGGGGGACATGATAGCAGTATTCCAATATCTCAGGGGCTGCCCCAAAGAAGAGGGAGTCAAGCTCTTCTCCAAAGCGCCTGAAGGCAGGACAAGAAGCAACGGGTGGAAACTAAGCAAGGAGAGAAGCAACCTAGAACTGAGGAGAAACTTCCTGACAGTGAGAACAATTAACCAGTGGAACTACCTGCCTCCAGAAGCAGTAAATGCTCCAACACTGGAAGTTTTTAAGAAGAGACTGGACAGCCACTTGTCCGAAATGGTGTAGGGTTTCCTGCCCGAGCAGGGGGTTGGACTAGATGACCTCCAAGGTCCCTTCCAACTTTACTACTATTATTATTATTATTTTTAGAATTAGGACAGCTGCACACCGGATCATAGGATCACCGTTTGGGTGCTCGGCTCCGCTATACGGCGGTTTCAACTATCCCACGGGTCACAGGACGGCAACGCGTGACTTCTTTTGCTCTTTTGCAGAATTTATTTCCACTTCCTGGCAAAACAAAAACAAAAACCCCACCCATTGGGGGGGAAATGGTTTCACATAACGAGGGTGGTCAGGAACGATGGTAACTTACAACCTGAACACACATAATGACTCGATTTACGACCGCATGGACTGTAAGGCGAGGATGACTTTTAATATTTTTAAAGCTCACCCCCCCACCCCCAGATTTTCAGGCATTGGCCTAACATTTTGTAGGTAGGAAGGAAGGAAGGAAGGAAGGAAGGAAGGAAAAGGAAAGATGGAAGGAAGAAAGGAAGAAAGGAAAAGGAAAGATGGAAGGATGGAAGGAAGGAAGGAAGAAGAAGGAAGGAAGGAAGGAAGGGAAAGGAAAGATGGAAGGATGGATGGATGGAAGGAAGGAAGGAAAGATGGAAGGAAAGGAAAAGGAAAGATGGAAGGATGGATGGAAGGAAGGAAGGAAGGAAGGAAGGAAGGAAGGAAGGAAGGAAGGAAAAGGAAAGATGGAAGGAAGGAAGGAAGGTAGGAAGGAAGGAAGGAAGGAAGGAAAAGGAAAGATGGAAGGAAGGAAGGAAGGAAGGAAGGAAGGAAGGAAGGAAGGAAGGAAGAAGGAAAAAGAAAGATGGAAGGAAGGAAGGAAGGAAGGAAGGAAGGAAGGAAGGAAGGAAGGAAGGAAGGAAGGAAGGACAGGGCTGGGAGAGGACGATGGAGATTGTAGTCAGGTTTTGCAAGAGTTGTGTAGAGAAGGGGACACCCCAAAAATGTCCAAGGATCCTGCTTGGCTTGGCTGGCCATTTTGAGGTATGCTAAATTGGGGGGGCGGGTAGACCAGAGCCGGGCAATCCCCTGTTATTCCCTCCAGACCCCCCAATGCTGCCCCTTCGGCCTCCCCCCCCTCCAGGGTCTGTGATCTTGCCCCCCCATACAGCGCATAGATCTGACGACGCCTTCCGCACACTCGCCAGGCAGACCTGCGAGGGGCGAGGCGCAACCAAGTCCTGTATCAAGACTCTTTTGTATACCAGAAAACTTTTTGTATATTTTTAATTCTGCTGCAACATGGTAATAAATTCATTTCAATAAAAACCGTCTCGATGGGCTGGGTTTTTTTTTTCCTCCACCACCAGCCCCCTCCTGCTGATTTCCACTAAGGCACAGGAGCTGGCTTTCTGCTGGGGGGGGGGCTCCCTGGTGCTTCCTGGGTTTGGTTGCTTCATTGCAGACGTTGCATGACCCAACTAGGTAACATCATCAGAGCAAGACGGGAGAGTGGGTTTGTGCAGAGTGGGGAGGAGGAGGAAGAGGAAGAGGAGGGAGGGGGGAGGAAGAGTTGGACTGTGGGTTCCTTGGGGTTCTCTGAGCTTTGTGGTTTTCTTGCAGACGTTTCATGACCCAACTAGGTAACATCATCAGTGCTAGAAGGGATGAGGTTTGCGAAGTGGGGAGGAGGAGGAGGAGGAGGAGGAAGACTATGGGTTCCTTGGTGTTCTCTGAGCTTGGTTGATTTCTTGCAGACGTTTCATGACCCAACTAGGTAACATCATCAGGGCTAGAAGGGAGGAGGAGGAGGAGGAGAAGGAGGAGAGGAGGAGGAGGAGGAGGAGGAGGAGGGAGGGGAGGAGGAAGACTATGGGTTCCTTGGGGTTCTGAGCTTGGTTGATTTCTTGCAGACGTTTCATGACCCAACTAGGTAACATCATCAGGGCTAGAAGGGAGGAGGAGGAGGAGGAAGAGGAGGAGGAGGAGGAGGAGGAGGAGGAGGAGGAGGAGGAGGAGGAGGAGAGGAGGGGGAGGAGGAAGACTATGGGTTCCTTGGGGTTCTCTGAGCTTGGTGATTTCTTGCAGACTTTTCATGACCCAACTAGGTAACGTCATCAGGACTAGAAGGGAGGGGGGTTGTGAAGGAGGAGGAGGGGGGGGAGAAGACTGTAGGTTTCTGGCTGCTGTCTGAGCTTGGTGGTTTTGTTGTAGACCAGGGGTCCCCAACCCCCAATCCGTGGACCGGTACCGGGCCTTGGCATGCCAGCAACCGGTCCACACAAACAAGCAAAGCCCCATCCATGGGATGCAGGCAGCACACAAAACCACGCTCCTCCAGTCCGCGGAAAAACCTCTCTCCACGGAACCAGTCCCTGGTGCCCAAAAGGTTGGGGGCCTCTGTTGTAGACATTTCATGACCCAACTAGGAACATCATCACTGCTAGAAGAGGGTGGGGTTGTGGAGGGAGGAGGAGGAAGAGGGGGGGAGGAGGACTGTGGGGTCCTGGGTGCTCGCTAAGCTGGGCGGTTTTCTTGCAGACGTTTCATGACCCAGCTAGGTGACATCATCAGTGCTAGAAGGGAGTTCGAGGTTTTCTCTCTGTTTATATACAGTGGCTTGCCCTGCCAGTGTTGGTCAAATGTTCCTGGTGCTTCCTTGATTAGGCTATTGTTGAATGTTTGATTGTTTGTCTAGGTTGGTAGTTCCTTACTTGTCCCACCAACACTGAGAGGGCAAAATACTTGTATAT
>JAKSXO010000059.1:2598296-2897410 GCA_024509115.1 Crotalus helleri
ATATCTTTATCCCACTCACGTTCCCCTATTTCCAGCTAGAAATTTCTAGTTTCTGTTGGGTATTCCTTTTTAATTCAGAATCCTGAATTCAAATGTAAATCTGGCCCCAGATTTTTGTTTTGTTTTGGGTTTTTTTTTTTTTTTTTGCTTTATCACAAGGTCCACCACATGAATCTCTTCTGTCCATCGGCCATTCCCCTGTGGGACTCATGGCCACAAGAGCTGGTATGGCCATCTGCTTGGAAGGTTTAGAAACGGGTTAGGGGAATTTGAGCCATCTTGATGGCTGGGAGTCACGGTGGGCCAATCCTGGTCCCTAAATTCAGAATATCTGAATATCGGATCAAAAGGACTTTGGGGGGGGGGGGTCTTGCTCAAAAGCTCCCAGGAGACCTGCAGACAGGCAGACATCTGGGCGCATCCAGCATAATTTCTTTCTTGGTGTTTTAGCAGAGACCAATCTGATTATTTCAGGACCTAGCAATTTTTATTTTATTATGAAATAAAGCAGGTCCCATAGATTTAGGCCAGGAGAAATTTCTGGGACAGCAAAGGTATGCTCTATGTATGCAGAATCAGACATGATTTGTTCTCTCTCTCTCTCTCTCTCTCTCTCTCTCTCTCTCTCTCTCTCTCTCTCTCTCTCTCTCTCTCCTTCTTTCTGTCTCTCTTCTCTTT
This sequence comes from Crotalus helleri, assembly GCA_024509115.1. Classification (NCBI taxonomy): domain Eukaryota; kingdom Metazoa; phylum Chordata; class Lepidosauria; order Squamata; family Viperidae; genus Crotalus; species Crotalus helleri. The sequence goes on from JAKSXO010000059.1 coordinate 2,598,975, forward strand.
TTCTCTTTCTGTCTTTTTCTTCTTTCTTCTTTCTCTCTCTCTCTCTTCTCTCTTTTCTTTCTCTCTCTCTCTCTCTCGTCTCTCCACTTTTTTCTCTCTCTCTTCTCCTTTTCTCTTTCTATCTGTCTTTCTTTTTTCTCTCTCTCTTCTCTCTTTTCTTTCTGTCTTTCTGTCTCTTCTCTTTTTTCTCTTTCTGTCTTTTTCTTCTCTCTCTCCTCTTTTTTGTCTTTCTGTCTCTCTTCTCTTTCTTTCTGTCTTCTCTCTCTCTTCTCTCTCTTTTCTTTCTCTGTTTGTCTTTTCTTTCTCTAATTCTTTCTCTTCTTCTATCTTTCTCTCTCTGTCTTTCTCTCTTCTCTCTCTCTTCTCTCTCTCTCTTTTTCTTTCTCTTCTCTTTCTTTTTTCTTTCTCTTATTCTCTCTTTGTCTCTCTTTTCTATTTTTCTCTTTCTCTTGTCTTCCCGCTTTTTGTCTTTCTTTTTCTCTCTCTCCTCTCTCTCTTTCCTATCTTCTCTCTCTCTTTCTTTTGTTTCTTTCTTTCTTCCCTCCCTCCATCCACCCATCCATTCACCCATCCATCCTATCATCCTTCCTTCTTTCTTTCTTTCTTTCTTTCTTTCTTTCTTTCTTTCTTTCTTCCTTCCTTCCTTCCTTCCTTTCTTCCTTTCTTTCTCTTTCCTCCCCCATCCCACCCATCTTTCTCCATGGGTGTGTTTTAATGTACCTAATAAATCTTATTTTGTTCTGAAATAAAATAGGTCCCATAGATTCAGGCCAGGATGTAGGAAAATGAAGGCAAACTATAGAAGGCAAACTATAGAGGCATTTGTTTAGTGCCCGTTTAAAGTTACAACAGCCCTCAAAAAAGTGACGGAGGAGCGGGTTGTCATACTAAACACCAGTGGTCCCTGTGGTCACGCGATCAAAATTCAGTAACTCGTCAACCCCGGCTATTCCCTCGGTGAGTGAAGGGGTCTTCTGGTTAGTCCCAACCCTTTATTCCACATTAAGGAGTCCTAGTGAATGATCGCTTGACCATGAGCCAGCCGTGTGCAGCAGCAGCCAAACAAGCTAATGCAATCCTGGGTTGTATAAACAGAGGCATAGAATCAAGATCACGCAAGGTATTAGTACCGCTTTATAAAGCCCTAGTGAGGCCAAACCTGGAACACTGCAGCCAATTTTGGTCACCACATCACAAAAAAGATGTTGAGAGTCTAGAAAAAAATCAGAGAAGAGCAACTAAGATGATCCAAGGCCTGGTGGCTAAAAACTATGAAGAACAGCTGCAGGACTTGAGTCTGACTAGTCTCAAGAAAAGAAGAAATAGGGGAGACATGATAGCAATATTCCAATATTTGAGGGGCTGCCCCAAAGAAGAAGGGGTCAAACTATTCTCCAAAGCACCAGAGGGCAGGACAAGAAGCAACAGATGGAAACTAATCAAGGAGAGAAGCAATCTGGAAGTAAGGAGGAACTTCCTAACAGTGAGGACAATTAACCAGTGGAACAGCCTGCCTCCAGATGTAGTGGGTGCTCCATCACTGGAGGTTTTTAAGAAGAGACTGGACAGTCACTTGTCTGAAATGGTGTAAGGCAGGGATAGGCAACCTTGGCTCTTTTATGACTGGTGGACTCCCAACTCCCAGAATTCCTGAGCCAGCCACGCTGAGGGGAAAGGGAGAGGTTTCCAAGCTGAGCCATGCTTGCTGAGGAATTCTGGAGTTGAAGTCCACCAGATGAGGGGGCCATAGTTCTCCCATGCTGGCTCAGGAATTCTGGGAGTTGAAGTCCACGAGTCATGAGGGGGGCCATAGTTCCCCCATGCTGGCTCAGGAATTCTGGGAGTTGAAATCCACGAGTCATGAGGGGGCCATAGTTCCCCCATGCGGGCTCAGGAATTCTGGAGTTGAAGTCCACGAGTCATGAGGGGGCCATAGTTCCCCCATGCTGGCTCAGGAATTCTGGGAGTTGAAGTCCACGAGTCATGAGGGGGGCCATATTTCCTCATGCTGGCTCAGGAATTCTGGGAATTGAAGTCCACCAGTCATGAGGGGGCCATAGTTCCCCCATGCTACCTCAGGAATTCTGGGAGTTGAAGTCCACGAGTCATGAGGGGGCCATAGTTCCCCCATGCTGGCTGAGGAATTCTGGGAGTTGAAGTCCACGAGTCATAAAAGAGCTAAGATTGCCTACCCCTGGTGAAGAGCTAAGATTGCCTACCCCTGGTGTAGGGTCTCCTGCTTGAGCAAGCTTGAAACAAGCTTGGAGAGCGACCCCGTCAAAATCTAAAACCTGAGCTACAAGTATTTTCTAATTTTTCAATGGTTAATCCATGGATCAGTGGCCTGTATGGAGGGAGAATCCTCCCAGAGTCTTCTAGCCACAATGACAGCTATTGTGTGACTGGGTTTGTTTGGGCTGTCCTGTCTTGTTGTTGCAAGTTGCCAATTTCTGCCTGTGAAAACACACCAGGCGTTCCCCGGATCAGACGGAGGGCACTATTGAGATCAAGGCATCTTCTCTATCCCCTGGAAAGAGGGAACAGGATCTCCACACCCTTCAGCAGACCTGATCCTATTTTTAATGTTCTCCTCCTCTGTGGCACATTCACGTTCCAAGTTGTGGGAAGGAGCACCTGGATAAAATCTGAGCGCTCGTCTTTTTGCCCACAATACAGACACACACACACACACACACGCAAACAAAGATGTGTGAACAAAGCTGTCACTGAACTGATTAGAGAGTTTAAAAAAGGAGGTTTTTAAGAAGAGACCAGACAGTCACTTGTCTGAAATGGTATAGGTTCTCCTGCTTGAGCAGGGGGCTGGTCTAGAAGACCTCCAAAGTCCCTTCTAGCTCTATTCTATTCTATTCTATTCTATTCTATTCTATTCTATTCTATTCTATTCTATTCTACAATCTGTCTATTCTATTCTACTCTACTCTGTTCTATTCTATTCACTATTTTCTATTCTATTCACTATTTTCTTATTCTATTCCATTTCTTATTCTATTCCATTTCTTATTCTATTCTATTCTATTCTATATTTCTATTCTATTCTATTCTACAATCTGTCTATTCTATTCTATTCTACTCTGTTCTATTCTATTCACTATTTTCTATTCTATTCACTATTTTCTTATTCTATTCCATTTCTTATTCTATTCTATTCTATTCTATTCTATTCTACAATCTGTCTATTCTATTCTACTCTATTCTATTCTATTCACTATTTTCTATTCTATTCACTATTTTCCTATTCTATTCCATTTCTTATTCTATTCTATTCTATTCTATTCTACAATCTGTCTATTCTATTCTATTCTACTCTATTCTATTCTATTCACTATTTTCTATTCTATTCACTATTTTCTTATTCTATTCCATTTCTTATTCTATTCCATTTCTTATTCTATTCTATTCTATTCTATTCTATTCTATTCTATTCTATTCTATTCTATTCTATTCTATTCTATTCTATTCTATTCTTGCAAGTTGGAACATTCCCTCCCTCTCCTTGCGTTCATGGGGACTGGGGGGGGGGGGCAGGTCCTGCCTAAGATGTTCTCTCAAATTACTTTCCTGCTTTGGGCTAAATTTTCTTTTTCCTGAAGATTATTCCTACTTCCCTTTACATCATCCAATTCTTAAACAGTTCTGGGCAGCTGCCAGCTAGGAAGTAAAATGTACATTAAAAAAACATAAAACGTACAGCTAATCAGAACACACACACACACACGCACATACACACACAAATGTCAAAAACTGGTGGTGGCTCCATCTGGTGGGTGTTAAAGGCTCCGGGCTGTGCCCACCTGTCTTAAACTGGCTGAGAAAGTGGCTAGGGAGACCTTCTTTTGCACGGTGGGTGGGTGGGTGGGTGAAAGGAAGGAAGGAAGGAAGGAAGGAAGGAAGGAAGGAAGGAAGGAAAGAGAAGGGAGGGAGGGAGGGAGGGAGGGAGGGAAGGAAGGAAGGAAGGAAGGAAGGAAGGAAGGAAGGAAGGAAGGAAAGAGGAGGGAGGGAGGGAAGGAAGAAAGGAAGGAAGGAAGGAAGGTAGGAAGGAAGAAAGGAAGGAAGAATGATAGAATGGATGGGTGGATGGATGGGTGGATGTGTGGACAGAAGGAAGGAAGGAAGGAAGAAAGATGAATGGGTAGATTGACGGGAGGGAGGGAGGGAGAGAGAGAGAGAGAGAGAGAGAGAGAAGAAGAAAGAAAGAAAGAAAGAAAGAAAGAAAGAAAGAAAGAAAGAAAGAAAGAAAAGAAAGAAAGAAAGAAAGAGAAGGGAGGGAGGGAGGGAAGGAGGGAGGATGGAAGGAAGAATGATAGGATGGATGGGTGAATGGGTGGACAGAAGGAAGGAAGGAAGGAAGAAGGATGAATGGATAGATTGACAGAAGGGAGGGAGGGAGAGAGAAAAGAAAGAAAAAAAGAAAGAAAGAAAGAAAGAAAGAAAGAAAGAAAGAAAGAAAGAAAGAAAGAAAGAAAGAAAGAAAGAAAGAAAGATTGGATGGATGGATGGATGGATGGATGGACGGGCGGGTGGATTGACAGAAGGAAGGAAGGAAGGAAGGAAGGAAGGAAGGAAGGAAGGAAGGAAGGAAGGAAGGAAGGAAGGAAGGAAGGAAGATTGGATGAATCGATGCATCGAAGGATCAATGGATCGATGGATGGGTGAAGGGATGAGTGGAGGTATGGATGGACGGAAGGATGGAAGGAAGGACAAGCAAAACGAAAGCAAGATGTCTTTCAGAAGTATAAACCACGATCCAATTTTAAAGGCCTTTGTGGCAAACACCTCCAGAAAATCAGGTAGCATAGAGCAAGACCCTCCCCTCCTCTCCCGCAGTCCCTAACCCCAACCAGGCGCCCCCTCCACCCTCTCAGCCAAGGCATCCGGAGGCCTCCGGTGGGCACAGCTCCCCCACCATCCCCGGTCCTCTCCGGGCGGGCCCGGCCTCTGCAGATCCAGGACGGGCCGGGGCAGGCCGGGGGCCGTGTGACATCAGGGCCCGGAGCTGGCGGAGTTTCCCCAGACAGGATGGGAGAACAAAGGCTGGATGGCGTAGAGGAAGAGGCGTCTTCCCGGGGACTGAGCTGAGCACGCAGAGGCCATGGAGTACGAAGCGAAGAAAGGGAAAAAGGTAGGCAGGATAAGACCGCAAATGGGGTCTTTATGGGGGGGGGGGTGTAGAGGAGAATGGAATAGAAAAACAGAGTCAGAAGGCCCCCTGGAGGTCTTCTAGTCCAACCCCCTGCTCAGGCAGGAAACCCTACAAGTAATAATAATATTAATAATAATAAAGTTGGAAGGGACCTTGGAGGTCAGCTAGTCCAACCCCCTGCTCAGGCAGGAAACCCTACACCATTTCGGACAAATGGCTGTCCAATTTCTTCTTGAAAACTTCCAGTGTTGGAGCATTCACCGTTTCTGGAGGCAAGCAGTTCCACTGGTTAATTGTCCTCACTGTCAGGAAGTTTCTCCTTAGTTTTCAGACAAAGGCAGCCATTCCCGTCACGAGTGTGGCAAGAGATTTTGGGCTCGGCTGCGGTTGTTAAGTCAAGGGCTTACCTGTAGTTACACCTCTTGCCACCTGCACGGGTGACTTAAGCAGGTCCCAGCATTAGACGCCGGTTTTGTAAATGCCACCTGGCTGGGTCACCTCGCTGTGTGCTTCTCCACCTCAGGGGCTAGTGCCTTGGGACAGGATTTAGCCCCTAGAGCAGAGGCCCCCAACCTTTTGGGCACCAGGGACCGGTTCCATGCAGAGAGGTTTTTCTGCACACCAGAGGCTGTGTGGTTTTGTGTGCTGCCTGCATCCTGTGGATGGGGCTTTGCTTGTTTGTGCAGACCGGTTGCTGACATGCCGTGGCCCCATATCAGTCCACGGACCAGGGGTTGGGGACCCTGGTCCTAGATGACTCCTTGCTGGATAGTCCCCACCACCACATGTAGTAGCCGTTGTTCCGTGCTGGGGATCTTTAAGGGGCTGGATGACAATGGCTAGGAAGGGTGGGGGGCTGCAGCTTGTTCGGTCTGGAGGCTGCCATCTCAGGTGAGGAGGCAACCTGCCCAGGTGATGAACCAGGAGGTTCCTGGGAGTAGGGTTTCTCCCCCCCCCTCTCTCTCTTTTTTCTCTTCCTCTCTCTCCCTCTTCTCTCTCTCTCTTTCTCCCTCTTCTCTCTCTCTCTTTCTCTCCTTCTCTCTCTCTCTCTCTCTTTCTCTCTCCCACTTCTCTCTTTCTTTCTCCCTCTTTTCTCTTTCTCTTTTCTCTCTCTCTTTCTCTCTCTCTCTCTTTCTCTCTTTCTTTCTATTTTCTCTCTTTTCTCTCTTTCTTTCTCTGTCTCTCTTTTTCTTTCTGTCTCTCTCTTTGCTCTCTCTCTCTTTCTCTCTCCCTCCTCTCTCTCTCTTTTTCTTTCTATTTTCTCTCTCTCTTTCTTTCTCTCTGTTCTCTCTTTTTCTCACTTTCTGTCTCTCTCTCTTTTCTCTCTTTCTCTCTCCCTCTTCGTTCTCTTTCTCTCTCTCTTTTCTCTCTCTTTCTCTCTCTCTCTCTTTCTCTCTCCCACTTCTCTCTTTCTTTTCTCTCTCTCTTTCTTTGGCTCTTCTCTCTCTCTCTCTCTCTCTCTCTCTCTCTCTCTCTCCTCTCTCTCTTTCTTTGGCTCTTTTCTCTCTCTCCCTCTTCTCTCTCTCTTTCTCTCTCTCTTTCTTTCTATTTTCTCTCTTTTCTCTCTTTCTTTCTCTGTTCTCTCTCTTTTTCTTTCTGTCTCTCTCTTTGCTCTCTCTCTTTCTTTCTCTCTCCCTCCTCTCTCTTTCTCTTTCTTTCTATTTTCTCTCTCTCTTTCTTTCTCTCTGTTCTCTCTTTTTCTCTTTTTCTCTCTTTCTGTCTCTCTCTTTTCTCTCTTTCTCTCCCTCTTCGTTCTCTTTCTCTCTCTTTCTCTCTCTCTTTTCTCTCTCTTTCTTTCTCTCTTCTCTCTCTCTCTCTCCCTCTTCTCTCTTTCTCTCTCTCTCTCCTCTCTCTCTTTCTCTCTCCCTCCTTTCTCTTTCTCTTTCTTTCTCTTTTCTCTCTTTTTCTTTCTTTCTTTCTTTCTTCTTTCTTTCTCTCTCTCTCGCCCCCCCCACCCCCAGCCTTTGCATCAGGCACCTCAGGGGATGGAAAAATGGTGCCCCTCCCATTTGAAAGACAGGAGGAGACTTAGGGGGTCGTGTAAAGCTTGACTTCTTGGAAGAAGAACGGGAGGGGATGAGTTTTTATTTCTTCTTCTTCTTCTTCTTCTTCTTCTTCTTCTTCTTCTTCTTCTTCTTCTTCTTCTTCTTCTTCTCCTTCTCTCCCTTTCCTTGCTCTTTCCCCTTCTCCCCTCCCCTTTCTCAGAAAAGTTGCACCTGCTTCTTCTTCTTTCTCCTCCTCCTCCTCCTCCTCCTCCTCCTCCTCCTCCCCCCCCCCTCTTGTTCTCCTCTGCAGGATCCATCACCCTAGCACCGAATCGGAGCTGCCTTCCTCTTTCTTGGCCCGGTCCTGAAACGAGTGGGCACGGCCATCTGCAGCCCTCGCCGTCTGCTCGGCACCGTTCTTGCTGTCTTGCCATCCTCCGCCGGTCCTGCTGCCATCCAGGCTTTGCCACCCACTGTCAGGTGGTGCTGGGGGGGTGATGCCAGCCCGGTGACCCCCCCCCCTCTGCCTCCCCCTTCCCCCTTCCCCCTTGCAGGGATTCGTGTCCCCCATCAAGCGCCTGGTCTTCCCGAAGGCCTCCCGCAAGCAAGCGCTCAAGGGCAACGTGTGTCGCCGGCGGCCGCTCCACTCCGTGCCTCTGTACCCCCCAGACTACCTCATTGACCCCCAGATTCTGCTGCAGGACTATGTGGAAAAAGAGGTGAAGGTGAGCACAGGAGGGGGGCGCCCCAGAGGCACCCAGAGGGAAGCCAGCCACCTCAGTCCGTTCCCACAGCGTCTTTCTTAGCCCCTCTGTCAAATCTGCCAACCTGGGGGGGGGGGTCCTTGTTGCTCTCTGAGGTGGATTGTTTTCCTACAGACATTTTATTACAAACCCCACCACCCTCCTAGACCTGATGATGTTCCCTAGTTGGGTCATGAAACGTCTGCAAGAAAAGATCCAGGTTCAGGGAGCATCAAGTCCTCCTCCACAGTTCTCTTCCTCCTCCTCCTCCTCCTCCTCCTCCTCCTCTTCTTCTTCTTCTTCTTTTCCTCCTCCTCCTCCTCCTCCTCCTCTTCTTCTTCTTCTTCTCCTCCTCCTCCTCCTCTTCTTCTTCTTCTCCTCCTCCTCCTCTTCTCCTCTTCTCCTCCTCCTCCTCCTCCTCTTCTTCTTCTTCTTCTCCTCCTCCTCCTCCTCCTCCTCCTCCTCTTCTCCTCCTCTTCTTCTCCTCCTCTTCCTCCTCCTCCTCTTCTTCTTCTTCTCCTCCTCCTCTTCTCCTCCTCCTCCTCTTCTTCTTCTCCTCTTCCTCCTCCTTCTTCTCGTCCCTCCCCTTCCTCATCCCCTTTTCCTTCCCCTTCCCTTTCCCCATCTCCTTCTTCTTCTTCTTCTTCTTCTTCTTCTTCTTCTTCTTCTTCTTCTTCTTCTTCTTCTTCTTCTTCTTCTTCTTCTTCTTCTTCTTCTTCTTCTTCTTCCTCTTCCTCCTCCTCCCTCCCTCCCTCCATCCTCCCTGCACATCCCACTTCCTTCTAGCACTGATGATGTTACCAAGTTTGGATCATGAAACGTCTGCAAGAAAATTACCAAGCTCACAGGACACCAAGGACCCCACAGTTCTCCTCCTCCTCCTCCTCCTCCTCCTCCTGCAACAAATGCCCCATAGGAAACAATCAGCTGGTTTAAAAACTGCGATGTTCTCTTAACGACTACTTGTTAAAAAAAAAACAGGTTTGGTCACAATGCTGATTCACTTTATAACCGCCAGTGACTGAGTTTTCAGATTAGTTGTTGACTTCTGCAACCTGATGCCCCCCCAGCGAGGAGAACCCACTCCTGGATTGGGAGTCCTCAGCTTACGACCACAACCGAGCCCAAACTTTCCGTCGCTAAGCGAGGCAGCGGTTTAGTTCAGCTTTGCCCCATTTTTACGACTCTGCTTGCCATGGTTGTTAAGTGAATCGCTGCAGTCGTTAAGAGAGTAAGGCAGTCATTAAGCGACTCCACCTTCCCCATTGGCTTTGCTGGTCAGAAGGCCCCAAGAGGGGATTATCTCGTGATTCCGGGACGCCGCAACCGTCCTAAGTACATGCCAGTTGCCAAGCGTCTCAGTTTTGATCACGTGATCGCAGGGGATGCTGCAATGGTCGTGTGAAAAAATGGTCGCTGCACGTGAATGGATCTAAGACGAGGACTTCCCATTTTATGGGATGGGGTTGCTTTGAGGCAGGGGGGTCTTCAAACTTGGCCCTTTTATGACTTCTGGACTTCAACTCCCAGAATTCCCCAGCCAGCATGAATAGACTTCAATTCCCAGAATTCCCTAGTCAGCATGGATGGACTTATCCTAAAATTCCTGTCAGCATGGATGGACTTCAACTCCAGAATTTCCCAGCCATCCAGAAACAATACCCTAAGACAGGAATCTTCAAACTTGGCCCTTTCATGACTTGGGGACTTCAACTCCCAGAATTCCTCAGCCAGGCATGTATTTATGAGGGGGGGAGTAGAAATCTTACCCTTATTCTAAATTTAGCGATAATTACCTCTCTTCCAGCCGCGGAGCCACAAAGCTGCCACAAAAATCTGAAGTAGGCCTCTATCTACTCTTTTTTTTCTAGAATGTTCCTTCAAGATTTCCTCAAAATACTCATACCTGCCTTATATATTCTATAGAACAGGGGTCTTCAAACATGGCCCTTTGATGACTGGTGGACTTCAGCTCCCAGAATTCCTGAGCCAGGCACGCTGGGTGAGGAATTCTGGGAGTTGAAGTCCACAAGTCATGAAAGGGCCAAGTTCGAAGACCCCTGGTTTAGGACTACATATCTGTATTACATTTTTACAAGGGGGGAAAAAAAGCAGAAACGCTTGGGACCGTCATAAGTAGGAGTCAGGTGCCAAGCGTCTGAATTCTGATCACATGGGGGATGCTGCATCTGTCACGGGATAATCAATCATGAGTCACTTTTTTCAGTGCCGTTGTTAACTGTGAACAGTCAGTAAATGAAAATGACTGTAAGTCGAGGACTAATTGTACTGCAAGGCCTGCTGTAAACCTTGGACTGGGGGTCTTCCAACTGGGCCCTTTGATGACTGGTGGACTTCAACTCCCAGAATTCCTCAGCCAGGCACACTGGCTGAGGAATTCTGGGAGTTGAAGTCCACCAGTCATCAAAGGGCCAAGTTTGAAGACCCCTGTTTTAAATCTAACAAACAAAATGGAGCCTGGCTGAGGAATTCTGGGAGTTGAAGTCCACTTGTCATCAAAGGGCCAGGTTTGAAGACCCCTGTCTTAAATCTAACAAACAAAATGGAGCCTGGCTGAGGAATTCTGGGAGTTGAAGTCCACTTGCCATCAAAGGGCCAAGTTTGAAGACCCCTGTCTTAAATCTAACAAACAAAATGGAGCCTGGCTGAGGAATTCTGGGAGTTGAAGTCCACTTGTCATCAAAGGGCCAAGTTTGAAGACCCTTGCTTTGAGGTCTTGGGCAACTCAGAGGGGAATTCACGGGGGGGGGGGGCTGTTTCCACAGGACAAATTTTATGAGCAGCTTTGGGGAGGGGGCCAAACCTGAAAGAAACCTTAGGGAGGCTGAACCGAATAAAGAGGAAATAAATCTCATTTTGGAAAGGCTCCGTGCAAAAATGGTGAGGTCAGAAAAACCATTTTCCCCACTCGGCCCCCAACGCCTGAATCTCTGCCCAAATCCCTAATTTATGAACAGCCTAAACTATGAAAGCAGCCCGGAATAAAAGAAAGCGGGAGATGTATTCCTGATTCGCCCAAGCTGTGCTAACCCTAAATTCTCCCTTTAAAAAAAATAACTAATATTTACTGCTCTTTCGTTTTGATTTTTTCTCATTCCTTCCTCTCTCTCTCTCTCTCTCTCTCTCTCTCTCTCTCTCTCTCTCTCTCTCTCTTTTCCCCCCACAGTTTTTAGGCCACTTGACCTGGGTGAACAGCTCCTTGAACCCCTCCAGCCGGGACGAATTGTTGCAGCTTTTGGATACCGCAAGGGTAACCCTACGATGTGCTTCAATGCGCTTAGAATTAGAATTAGAATAGCAGAGTTTGGAAGGGACCTTGGAGGTCATCTAGTCCAACCCCCTGCCCAAGCAGGAGACCCTACATGGTTTCCAACAGTTGGCAGTCCAGTCTCTTCTTGAAAGCTAGTTGTTTAGTATAGTAATAATAATAATAATAATAATAATAATAATAATAATAGTAATAGAGTTGGAAGGGACCTTGGAGGTCATCTAGTCCAAGCAGAAGACAGTAACAGACAGTAAGTGCCGCCTATGCAAAGAAGCTGAAGAAACAGTGGACCACCTGGTAAGCTGTTGCAAGAAGATTACACAGACTGACTACAAGCAGCGGCATGACAAAGTAGCAACAATGGTGCATTGGAAGATCTGCAAAAAATATCATTTGCCTGTAAGCAAAAACTGGTGGGATCATAAAATAGAGAAAGTCATAGAAAATGATCAAATTAAACTGCTCTGGGACTTCAGAATTCAAACAGACAAGCACCTGCAACATAACACCCCAGACTTAACAATTGTCGATAAGAAAGACAAAAATGTCTGGATAGTTGATGTGGCAGTGCCTGGAGACAGCAGAATAGACGAGAAAGAACTGGAGAAAATAACAAAATACAAAGACCTACAAATAGAAATAGAAAGACTGTGGCAAAAGCAAGCAAGGGTAGTACCAATAGTAACAGGCTCCTTGGGTGCAATCCCAAAACAACTGGAGCACCACTTGAACACCATTGGCATTGACAAATTCGCTATTAGTCAATTGCAAAAGGCGGCCTTATTAGGAACTGTTTCCATCCTGCGACGATATCTGTAATACCATCAAACATCCACATCTGCCTATCCCAGGTCCTGGGTAAGGACTCGATAGGTAGACAAAATGCCAAATCCAGTCTGAACATCTGGCTGACTGTGCGATGATCCATAATAATAATAATAATAATAATAATAATAATAGAGTTGGAAGGGACCTTGGAGGTCATCTAGTCCAAGCAGAAGACCCTACATGGTTTCCGACAGTTGGCAGTCCAGTCTCTTCTTGAAAGCTAGATAATAATGATGATGATGATGATGTTGGAAGGGACTTTGGAGGTCATCTAGTCCAACCCCCCAGCCAAGCAGGAGATCCTACACCCATTTCTGACAGAGGGCAGTCCAGTCTCTTCTTGAAAGCTAGTTAACAACAACAACAACAACAACAATAGAGTTGGAAGGGGTCTTGGAGGTCATCTAGTCCAACCCCCTGCTCAGGCAGGAAACCCTATACCATTTCAGACAAAAGGCTGTCCAGTCTCTTCTTAAAGACTTCCAGTATTGGAGCCTCCACAACTTCTGAAGAGAAGCCATTCCACTAAATAGCAGAATTGGAAGGGGCCTTGGAGGTCATCTAGTCCAACCCCCACTACTCAAGCAGGAAACCCTACAAAATAGAGTTTTAGATCAGTGTTTCTCAACCTCACCACTTGAAGATGGGTGGACTTCAACTCCCAGAACTCCTCAGCCAGCAAGGTGAGCTGAAGTCCACCCATCTTAACATTGTTCAGTTGAGAAACACTCTACATTTAATCCTTGACTTTTGATCACGTGACTGTCGGGCTGCTGTGCCGGTCGTAACTGTGAGGACCAGTTGTAAGTTGCTTTCTTCAATGTCTCTGCAACTTCAAACGCTCGCTAAACAAATGATTGTAAGTCGAGGACCTCTGTATTAGTGGAAAGGATGAATGGAGCAGGGAGATGGCGTCTAATTCTGAAATAACGTTTGCAAATCCAATCCAATCAACCTTTATTGTCAAAGTACAACATGTGTACAATGAGATTGGCTGAGCAGGAGAACATTTGCCGTCTCCACTAACGAGATTGCATCATTTGCGCACAAAAAGTACACAAAACTTCACCTGCCCAGCCACGATATTCCTCCAGACACTTGTGGGCATGATCGTTAAAAAAATAGCTGGATAACAGGAAAAAAGGGAGGATTGGGTTGCTGTTTTTTTGAATGGGCAATTAATTTTGCCAAAGGGACATATAAGACTCTGGGAGATTTGTGGGGGGGGGGGTGAAATAAGACAGTTGTGAAGGTGCGTAGGCATGCACGCACATGTGTAAATTGGAAAAAAAAGAGTGGCTTTCAAAATAAAAGAATTTCCCTTTTTTTATATCTGGTTTCTAATTTCTGATTGACCTCACCTGGCCGGAGATGTAGCCTGGGGGGGGGGGGTAGGTCATAAAATGCCCCCATCTTCCCTAAGGCAGGGGTCTTCCAAAGTTGGCAACTTTCATACCTGTGGACTTCAAGCAGGGTTGGCTGGGGAATTCTGGGAGCTGAAGTCCACAACATGTTAAAGTTGGCAATTGTGGAGAACCCCCCTGCTCTGCAGTGAGAAATAAATTTTGTAATCTTACATTTATCTGCTGCAAAGGAAATTGGAAACTTCTTCTATTTCTTTTTGTTCTTTCTCGGAACTTGGAATACTGCATCCAGTTTTGGTCACCACGATGTAAAAAAGATGTTGAGACTCTAGAAAGAGTACAGAGAAGAGCAACAGAGATGATCAGGGGACTGGAGGTTAAAACAAATAAGGAACGGTTGCTAGAATTGGGTATGTCTAATTTAATGAAGAGAAGGACCAGGGGGGACATGATAGCAGTATTCCAATATCTCAGGGGCTGCCCCAAAGAAGAGGGAGTCAAGCTATTTTCCAAAGCACCTGAAGGCAGGACAAGAAGCAACGGGTGGAAACTAATCAAGGAGAGAAGCAACCTAGAACTAAGGAGAAACTTCCTGACAATGAGAACAATTAATCAGTGGAACAACCTGCCTCCAGAAGCAGTAAATGCTCCAACACTGGAAGTTTTTAAGAAGAGACTGGACAGCCATTTGTCCGAAATGGTGTAGGGTTTCCTGCCTGAGCAGGGGGTTGGACTAGATGACCTCCAAGACCCCTTCCAACTTTACTACTATTACTAATTGCAGCCATCCAAGGAGAATTCTCTGATCCTCTGGACTCTGAAGAAAGCAACTTACAACTGGTCCTCACAGTTACGACCGGCACAGCAGCCCGACAGCCACGTGATCAAAAGTCAAGGATTAAATGTAGAGTGTTTCTCAACTGAACAATGTTAAGATGGGTGGACTTCAGCTCGCCTGGCTGGCTGAGGAGTTCTGGGAGTTGAAGTCCACCCCTCTTCAAGTTGCTGAGATAGAGACACATGGATGTGGCTGGGGGATTCTGGGTGTTGAAGTCCACCCAGCTCCCAGTGGTCGAGGTTGAGACACATGGATGTGGCTGGGGGATTCTGGGAGTTGAAGTCCACCCATCTTCAAGTGGCGAGGTTGAGAAACACTGATCTAAAACTCTGTTTTGTAGGGTTTCCTGCTTGAATAGCGGGGGTTGGACTAGATGACCTCCAAGGCCCCTTCCAATTCTGTTATTTAGTGGAATGGCTTCCCTTCAGAAGTTGTGGAGGCTCCAATACTGGAAGTCTTTAAGAAGAGACTGGACAGCCTTTTGTCTGAAATGTTATAGGGTTTCCTGCCTGAGCGGGGGTTGGACTAGATGACCTCCAAGGTCCCTTCCAACTTTACTACTATTACTAATTGCAGCCGTCCAAGGAGAATTCTCTGATCCTCTGGACTCTTGGTCCCGCCTGCATCTTTCTGCAAAAAAAAAAAAAAATCCTACTTTTTTTGCCCTTGGGATCCAGTGGTTGTCCAAGGAATTGGAAGAGCTGAGGAGGGTGGGGAATCTCACGCCGGAAAGGGGGTCTGCGCGGGATGCCGGGGCTATGTCATCCCTGAGTTTTCCCTAACTTTGGCTGCTTTTGCTCCTCCTGCAGCAACTGAAGGAGCTGCCGCTGAAGACCACACCTGAGCAGGACAGCATCCTGAGTCTCTCCGCCCGCTGCCTGCTGCTCACCTGGCGGGACAATGAGGAGCTCATCCTTAGGATCCCCACCCATGAAATTGCTGCGGCTTCCTACTTGAGGGACGATGCGCTGCACCTGCTGGTGCTGAAGACAGGTGCGCTGCAGAGGATGGGAGATTATGGGGGAAGCTGGGCGGGAAGGAGGAACTCCTTACGTGTCAGAGCGTGCACAGTCTTATTGTGCTGAGATAACCCAAGTGTCATGTGTCTGATTAACGAAACACGTCAAAGAGCCTTCAGGCATTTTTTTAACCTAAAGAGCCTTTATTAGTGTCACAGAGATGTCAGCACGGCATGGTGGAAATGCTAAGATCTGAATTTCCCTTCTTTTGCACATAACATTCCAGGCATTTCCCGTCCCCTATTTTGGGGTCATGATTCACATCTTCCAATTAACTTGGAGGGCAAAGATTTACTTCCGTTTCTTTTTCCCGGGCTTTCCTTATATTCTCCTCCCCTTTCACTGTCACCTGAATTAACTCTAAAAATACCAGACAGTTCTGCATATATTGTCAAAACAAGAATATTCAATATTAGCAGCGTTGACACCAGGAGTGAACACAGTAAAGAGTGGTCTATATTAAATGGTGGTTTGTTTTATACTATCTACAATATCGTACACCGGGAACAATATACATGTATGTGTTACTACAGCAGTCTCCAACATACAGCAGTTACAGCAGGAAACAGAGAACACATCAGCAAAGCCTTCCCTTTTATACAGAGCTCTTAAAGAGATACAGACCCTGCTGGCTCTTAAAGGGACATAAACCCTGCTGAGTCATTCTCAACATTATGTCATCCATCTTACATTACATCAGCTGGTTAGCTTTTAAATCATTAACTTGATATTATGCCTCTCCTCGCTTAGGTTGGCCGTTACAAGGGAGAGGCTCCTTTTGATTGGCTGCGTCTCTTGCCTGCCCCAACACTTCCCGCCCCCAATTTGCAGGCCTTAGGCCAGGATCTGGATCAGGTCCAGGTCCTGCTCAGGTCTCAAATCAGGACAAGCTCCAGATCCAGGTCTGGGTCCAGATCCAAGTCTGGATCCAGGTCCAGGTCCTGATCTAGATCCGGAACCAGATCTGGATCCAGGTCCTGGTCCAGGTCAAGATAGAGATCCAACTCAAGGCCTAGGCCAGTGGTGGGGAACCTTGGCTTTTTTACGACTTGTGGACTTCAACTCCCAGAATTCCTGAGCCAGCCATGCTGGGAATTCTGGTAGTTGAAGTCCACAAGTCATAAAAGAGCCAAGGTTCCCCACCTCTGGCCTAGGTTCAGGTCTCGATCCAGTTCCAGGTCTAGATTGAGCTAAAGATCTAGATCCCAGTCCAGGTCTAGCTCTAGAATGAGGACCAGGTCTGGATTCAGATCTGGATCCAAGTCCAGGCCCTGATTTAGACCCTGAGCCAGATCTGGATCCAGATCCTGGTGTAGGTCACAGATCCAAGCCAAGGCTTAGGTCCAGGTCTAAATACGGTTCCAGGTCTAGATCCAACCAAAGATCTAGATCCTGTTCCAGGTCCATGTGTAGAATGAGGACCAGATCCGGACTCAGATCTGGATCCAGGTCCTGATCCATTATCTAAACCCAAATCTGGGGTCCAGATCTAGATGCAGGTCCAGATCCGGATCCAGGTCCAGGTCCTGATCCAGATCCAGGGGCCAGTCCAACCTCAGGAGCAGGTCCAGGTCTAAGTCAGATCATCCTCCCCCTCATCTTCATCCTCCCCCTCATCATCATCATCAACAAGAACTGCATCCGAGTCGGGTCTTTGTCCCATGGCTTCCTCGCCTGCAGTTCCGGCTTCCGAGGCTTCCGGCTCCACCGTTTTTATGGCAAACGTCCTTTTCCCTTCCAGCTTTGGCCGATTCCTTCGTAAGTCGGTGAGGAGCCTCTGGAGATTCCCGTCTGAACGCCAAGGAAAATGTGTGTGTGTGTGTGTGTGTGTGTGTGTGTGTGTGTGTGTGTGTGTGTGAAAGAGACGCTGGCATTAAAAATCACAAACCCAAAATCCATCCTGCTGGTGGGGCGCACTGCAACCGCTCAAAGGCGAGAGAGCGGAAACAGGGAAACAGGGCACAGCTGGTGCCATGGCTGGAACAGGACTCGGCCCAGACAGGGAGGCCGGGAGCGCCCACTGGAGGGTCCTGATGCCAGAGCCCAGCTGGTTTGGAAGGCGGGGTCCAGCTGAACCCCTGCAGGCATCACTTCGCTGCCTCTTATCCCCAATTGTAGGGCTGCTTCCTGACCCCTTGCAGGGCACCCTGGCTGTGGCGTGTGGGCCAAGGCCGCCCTCTGGTGCCCAGACGCCATCGGAAGCACAAAGAATCAGAATTGAGTTGGAAGGGTCCTTGGAGGTCATCTAGTCCAGCCCCCTGCTCAAGCAGGAGACCCTAGTCTCTTCTTCAAAACTTCCAGTGATAGAGCACCGACAACTTCTGGTGGCAAGCTGTTCCACTGATTAATTGTCCTCCCTGTCAGGAAATTTCTCTCTTAGTTCTAGGTTGCTTCTCTCCTTGATGAGTTTCCGTCCGTTGCTTCTTGTCCTGCCTTCAGGCGCTTTGGAGAATAATTTGACCCCCTCCTCTTTGTGGCAGCCCCTCAAATACTGGAATGCTGCTATCCTGTCCCTCTAGTCCTTTTCCCCTAGACTGGCCAAACCCCAGTTTATTTTTACTTTTCACATATTTTAGTTTTAAGCTCTACCTCCCTTCCCCCTCTGCAAAATATTTATTTGATTAATTCAATTTATAGGCTGGTGTTCTCCCCGTTGAGCAAATCTGGGCAGCTTACGGCATCATAAAAGGAGTAGACCAAAATATGATGTTCAGACTGGATTTGGCATTTTGTCTACCTATCGAGTCCTTACCCAGGACCTGGGATAGGCAGATGTGGATGTTTGATGGTATTACAGGTATCGTCGCAGGATGGAAGCAGTTCCTAGTAAGGCCGCCTTTTGCAATTGACTAATAGCGAATTTGTCAATGCCAATGGTGTTCAAGTGGTGCTCCAGTTGTTTTGGGATTGCACCCAAGGAGCCTATGACTATTGGTACTACCCTTGCTTGCTTTTGCCACAGTCTTTCTATTTCTATTTGCAGGTCTTTGTATTTTGTTATCTTCTCCAGTTCTTTCTTGTCTATTCTCGTCTATTCTGCTGTCTCCAGGCACTGCCATGTCCACTATCCAGACTTTTATTATTATTATTGTTATTATTATTTAGCAGGCAGATGTCAACACAAGCAGTCGCCTGTTCATGCGAGGGGAGCTTCTTACGCGCCCATGCACACATCCGCAACTTGCACGGCCCGGATCTCAATAGGTCACACCCTGGGGATTGGGGAACCCTGCCCTACAGAAAAAAAATTATAGTTCCCCTTCACTTACCTTTCTTAAATAGGTAGTCCTCGGCTTAGGAACACAGTTCAGCCCCACATTTCTGCTGCTAAGCAAAGCAGTTGTGAAGTGAGTGGTGCCTCATTTTACGACCCTTTTGGCCACAATGGTTAGGCAATCACTGCAGCTGTGAAATGAATCTTCCAGTCATTAAGCAACTGGATAACATCAAGAGAAGGGAGGAGGAGGAGGAGGAGGAGCAGGAGCAGGAGCAGGAGGAAGAGGAGCAGGAGGAGGAGGAGGAGGAGAACTGTGGGGCCCTTGGTATCCTCTGAGCTTGGTGGTTTTCTTGTAGACATTTCGTGACCCAACTAGGGAACATCATCACTGCTAGAAGGGAGGAGGAAGAGGAGGAGGAGGAGGAGGAGGAGGAGGAGGAAGAGGAGGGAGGGAGGGAGGGAGGAGGAGGAGGAGGAGGAGGAGGAGGAGGAGAAGAACTGTGGGGTCCTTGGTGGTCTCTGAGCTTGGTTGTTTTCTTGCAGACATTTCATGACCCAACTAGGGAACACCCTCAGTGCTAGAAGGGAGGAGGAGGAGGAGGAGCAGAAGGAGAGAAGGGGAAGGAGGAGGAAGAGGAAGAGAAAAAAGGAGGGGAAGGAGGAGGAGGAGGACTGTGGGTCCTTGGTGCTCTCTGAGCTTAGATGTTTTCTTGCAGGCATTTCATGACCCAAGTAGGTAACATCATCAGGGCTAGAAGGGAGTGGGGTTTGCAGAGAGGAGGAGGAGGAGGAGGAGGAGGAGGAGGAGGAGGAGGAGGAAGAGGAAGAGGAGGAGGAGGAGGAGGAGGAGGACTGTGGGTCCTCGGTGCTCTCTAGCTTGGATGTTTTCTTGCAGGCATTTCATGACCCAACTAGGGAAAATCATCATTGCTAGAAAGGAGTGGCGTATGTGGAGGAAGAGGAGGAGCAGGAGCAGAAGGAGCAGGAGGACTGTGGGGTCCTTGGTGCTCTCTGAGCCTGGTGGTTTTCTTGCAGACATTTCATGACCCAAACTAGTAACATAGCCATTATTGGTCTCTTAGTCTGACTTTCTTCTCTTTCTCCCTCTGCCAGGCCTGGGCGTTGATCCAGTTCCCGCAGGCGGCACCCTGGACCTTTGTCCCGGAGTCCCGAAACTGGACAAGAAACATCCTGCAGGAGCCACCGCCGAGAAGAGAGCCCCGGACGCGCGGCAGTTGGGCTGTCCCATGGAACGGCGCCACACCATCTGCAGCCTGGACTGGAAGATGTCCCGAGGTGGGTCCGAGGGACGTCCGAGCGGCGGAGGGAGCCTGGAGCGCAAGCAGGCCACGGGCAGCTGGGAGAAGAGACAGCGGACCAGCAGTGGCACCGGGAGAGCCTTCGGCAGCTGGGAACACCGGCAGACGCAGAGTGGCAGTTGGGAACGCCGGCACGGCAGCCAAGCCGGGGGCAGCTGGGAGCGCGGGAAGACCTACGGCAGCTGGGAGCACCGGCACACGGGGGGCAACCCCCTGGACCCCAAGGAGCCCTGCCCGGATGCCTATTGCAACCTGGTCATCTTGGCCGTGGCCAACCGGGTGAGTGCAACTCTGCAGTGAGAGGTTTTTCACACAAGGTCACACAGAGGGTCCCCCACGCATTTAGCAGGAGCCAAAATGTTGGTTTGCTTTCGGTTTGAAAATCAAGGGGACACCATAAAGGAGGGTGTTACGGTTCCGACAGATGAAACTCTTCAAAGAACTTCGAGGCATTGTTTACCTTAAAGAATCTTTATTCGAGTAGTAACACATTGGCACGTACATAGTCCAAGCCAAAATGTGGCTTCCCCTCCCCTCAGCACATAGTATCAAAGCACCTAACTCAAGGCTTTTCAACCAGTGGGACGGGTACCACCTATGGTACGTTGGCACCTGGCAGGTGGGACGCGACCATCCTAGAAAAGTGGTAGTGGGGAGGGGAATGAGCTGAACTGGTGGCAGCACCGCACAAGCCTGAGCAAGAGATGGCTGGAGTTGCAGGGCTGTCAGGGCTCAGTGGAAGCGCCAGGATCAGAACCAGACTCCAGCTGGAGCTCGGCGCTGATCCTGACGCTTCTGCTGAGCCCAGAAGAAGCACCTATCAGCTGGAATGTTGCAGCATCTCCAGGGTCTTGTGATTTACATTCAGAGGCTTGGCAACTGATTCATATTTATGACGGTCACAGTGTCCCAGGGTCATGTGAAGTGACCAAAACCTGCTACAACCACCCAGCAGACAGGGGGAATAAAACCCAAACCCCCACCCCATCCCCGCTGCCAATCCTCACAACAATGAAAACCTTGGACAGGAGGAAGAGCATGGCTGGGTGTCTTGCTCGGCTGTGGCTTGGGGGACACTTTTTTCAGTGCCATTGTAACTTCAAACAGTCACTAAGTGAACTGTTGTAAGTCGAGGACTACCTGTACTTCATCACTTTTTTCCTTTTGGGGGGGTCATCAAGTTTTTGACACCTTGCTAGGCGACTGGTGTTACTCGGATATTGCCATATACTAGGGGTGGGAAACCTTGGCTGTTTTATGACTCGTGGACTTTCCACGCTGAGGGGAAAGGGAGAGGTTTCCATGCTGAGCCATGCTGGCTCAGGAATTCTGGGAGTTGAAGTCCACGAGCCATAAAAGAGCCAAGGTTGCCTACCCCTGCCATATCCTAAAAGTGGTACAATGGGTGAATTGAAAAGCCCTGCTCTAGCTAACAGTCATAAATCACATTCTCCAATTAGTTTGAAATGCAGGCTTTCCACCCAGTTCTTCAACCCGCCATTTCTTATCATCTTTTATTATACAGTATCATTTTGTCTAACTAATCTCCCATGCACGTTCCTCCTCCTCCCCCCCCCAGTATCATCTAATTCTAAAAGTAAAACTTAAAGTAAAGGAAAATGGATGCATCTCTATATGTTGTCAAAGCAAGAACATCTGATGTTAGCAGCGTTGACACAGGGGTTCCCAATCTGTGGGCCACAGCCCACTAATGTGCCTATTCACAATGGGGCCACATGAGTGTCTGGTTGGTGTAGAGCCCCACTCGTGCAAGCGTCGCAAACATTCAGGCCTCACCCCCACGAGCGTCGCGGGTGCTCTCGGCCCCACTCGTGCAAGCAACGGGTGGGCGTGCGTGCGCGCCTGCTCCTCCCACAAAACCATCCCCTCTCTTCCCACTTGCCTCTTTCCTGGAAAGGTGGGGTACACCCTGCCTGCAAACAGTGTTTCTCAACCTCGTCAACTTTAAAATGGGTGGACTTCAAGTCTCAGAATTACCAAGCCAGCAAAGCAGGAGAGTGTGAGTTCTAATCCTGCCTTAGCAACAAAAGCTGGCTGCATGTCTTTGGGCCAATCACCAGGAGACGGTGAATTCTAGTCCCTCCTTAGGCATGAAAGCTGACTGGGTGACTTTGGGCCAATCACCAGGAGACGGTGAATTCTAGTCCCGCCTTAGGCACAAAAGTCGCCTGGGTGACATTGGGCAAATCACCAAGAGATGGTGAGTTCTAGTCCTGCCTTAGGCATGAAAGCCAATTGGATGATGTTGGGCCAATCACCAGGAGACGGTGAGTTCTAGTCCCGCCTTAGGCATGAAAGTCGGCTGGGTGACTTTGGGCCAATCACCAGGAGACGGTGAGTTCTAGTTCCGCCTTAGGCACAAAAGTCGGCTGGGTGACGTTGGGCCAATCACCAGGCGACGGTGAGTTCTAGTCCCGCCTTAGGCATGAAAGCCGGCTGGGTGACTTTGGGCCAATCACCAGGACACGGTGAGTTCTAGTCCCGCCTTAGGCATGAAAGTTGGCTGGGTGACGTTGGGCCAATCACCAGGAGATGGTGAGTTCTAGTCCTGCCTTAGGCATGAAAGCCAATCGGGTGACTTTGGGCCAATCACCAGGTGACGGTGAGTTCTAGTCCCACCTTAGCTATTAAAGCTGTCTAGGTGACTTTGGGTCAGTCATTCTCTCAGCCCCACCTACCTCACAGGGTTGGTTTTATGAGGAAAATAGGAGGAGGGAATCGTGTTAGATAGTTTGACCACTTTTAATTATTTTTAAAAATAACAAAGGCAGGACACAAGTAAACAACGCGGTAGTAACTCTTTTCCTCCCTCTCTCTTCATGCAGGATATGGCCGAGGAGTCCTGCGCGCTGATCTGTCAGGTTTTCCAGATCATTTACGGCGACCAAACCATCGAGTGTGTGGATCGGGCCGGCTACCACTACACCTCCACCCCAAAACGGCCCTGGCTGTCCAGCCGGAGTGAGTCCCCCCCCTTGCAGGGCTCGAGAACCCCAAAGTTCAGCTGCACCCAGAAACTTCTGCATTCCCGTGAAGTTGGGTGCAGACATACGGGGCGTCCTCAACTTTCAACCGTTCATTTAGTGACCGTTCAAAGTTACGAAGGCGCTGAAAAAAGGGACTTATGACCCTTTTCCCACACTTACGTCCGTTGCAGCATCCCCGCGGTCACGTGATCAAAATTCAGACCGGCTCCTATTTGTGACGGTCACAGCGTCCTTCAGGGGTCACGTGGATCCCCTTTTGCGACCTTCCGACAAGCAAGGATAATGGGGAAAGCCGGATCCCCTTAACGACCGTGTTACTATGTGAAAAACTGCAGTGATTCATTTAACAACTACGGCAAGAAAAGTCGTAAAACGGAGCGAAACTGACTTAACACAAATGTTGGACTCAACTGCAGTTGTACGTTTCGCTTAACCACGGTGGCAAGAAAGGTCATAAAATAGAGCAAAGCTCACTTAACAACGGTCTCCTTTGTGACAGAAACGGGTTCCGTTGTGGTCGTAAATCGAGGACTGGGCTAGGGAATTCTGGGAGTGGAAGCCCTGGGGTCAAAGTTGCCAAAGTTGAAAAACACTGTGGGAGAGCAGGAAAGAAATCATTTTCAGGTTGGTCCTCGCCTTATGACCGTAAGGGAGCCTGGAATTACGGTCGTACGTCCTGGACGTTGTTCAGTGGATTACCACGGGACTGCACACCCGCCCCCACAATTTTACATCCGTTTTTGAAGCGGTGATTAAATGAAAGTAAAAGTCCCCACGGTCCATAAGCCTGTCCCTTTTATCGAACAAGCATTCCTTGCTGGAAATCAGAATATAGTCCTTGACGTACGACCAAAATTGGTGTTGCAAAACGAGACGATTGTTGTGAGTTTCTCTCTATTTGACCACCTTTCTTGCTGCAGTCGTTAAGTCAGTAAGACGGTCGTTAAGTGAACCTGACTTCCCTGTTTGCTTTGCTTGTCGGAAGGGCGCAAAACGGGATCATGTGACACCCCCTCCCGCGGGACACGGCAACCATCATATGTGTGAACCAGTGGGCAAGCACCGGCATTTTGATCACGTGACCCTGGGGAGGCTGCAAGGGTCATGAGTGTGAAAAATGGCCGTTAAGTCGCTTTTTTTCAGTTGCCGTTATAACTCCGAACGGTCGCTAAATGGACTCTTGTAAGTCGAGGACCACAGAGCAAAAAAAAAAAAAAGTCAGAAATTGCAGTCGCGTGACCGTGGGACACTGGAAAGGGCCGTAAATGCAAGCTGGGTTGTCGAGGGCCGAAATGCAATCGCACAAGTGGCTGTCAGAACTTGGAAATTGGGTCGTAAGTGCCTTTTGGGGTGATCTGTCATAACTTCGAATGGTTGCTTAGCAACCGGTTGCTAAGCGAGGATTATGTGTACAGAGAGACGGACATTGACTGAAGTTGGAAGATGGAAAACGTGGTTCCTGACCAGCTTCTTCTTTGCCTTGTGGTCTGCCTTCCCAGGTGAGAGCTGTCGGACCGAGGGCACGTACGCTTACGACGCCGACTTCAGTTGCTGCAGCTCCTTGTAAGCGCCGCTCGCGCGACGGCTGGCGAACCGGAAGTCCAACTGGACCGTTGCTTTTCTTTCTTTCTTTCTTTCTTTCTTTCTTTCTTTCTTTCTTCCTTTCCCTTCCTTCCTTCCTCCCACCCTTCCTCCCTCCCTCCACCCTTCCTTCCTTTCTCCCTCCCTCCCTTTCTTTCTTTCTTTCTTTTTTTCTTCCTCTCCCTTCCTTCCTTCCTTCCTCCCTCCCTTTCTTTCTTTCTTTCTTTCTTTCTTTCTTTCTCTTTTTCTTTCTTTCTCTCCCTTCCTTCCTTCCTTCCTCCCACCCCTTCCTTCCTCCCTTTCTATCTTTCTTTCTTCCTCTCCCTTCCTTCATCCCTCCCTCCCTTCCTTTCTTTCTTTCTTTCTCTTTTTCTTTCTTTCTTCCTCTCCCTTTCGTCCTTCCTCCCACCCTTCCTTCCTCCCTCCCTCCCTTTCTTTCTTTCTTTCTTTTTCTTTCTTTCTCTCCCTTCCTTCCTCCCACCCTTCCTTCCTCCCTTTCTTTCTTTCTTTCTTTCTTTCTTTCTTTCTTTCTTTCTCTTCTTCATCATCTTTTTTTCCTCTTCCTCCTCCTCCTTCTCCTTCTCCACTTCCTATTCCTCCCCTCTTTCCCCTTCTCTTTCTCCTCCTCCTCCATTTCCTCCTCCTCCTTCTTCTCCTCCTCCTTCTCCTCCTCCTTCTTCTTCTACTTTTCCTTCTCCTTCTTCTCCTGCTCCTCCTCTTCCTCCTCCTCTTTCTCCTCTTCCTCCTCCTCTTTCTCCTCCTTCTCCTCTTCCTCCTTCTCCTCCTCCTTCTCCTCTTCCTCTTCTTCCTCCTTCTTCTCCTTCTCCTCCTCCTCCTCCTCCTCCTCCTCCTTTTTTCTCTTTTTGTTTTTCCTCTCCTCCAAAACTAAATCTGCTGGTGGGGATTCTGTTAAAGTGAGCAGGGAATTCCTAGCCGGGCCCCAAAACTCCCTTCCCAGCCCCATCGTGACCCAGAACAGAATGGGACAACTTGGCGTGCCCCACTTGATGCAGCCGACTCAGCCTGCCCAATTCACGGTGGGAGAAGTCACTGTGGGACAATTCAACGATTCATCTATTTAAAAGAATGTTTAAACTATTCCAATTTTTTTCCTTCGTGCGTTATTTTGCTCTTCCTTTTGGTACGCTTTCTTTAACGACTGTATTCCGCTATTTCTTCGATATGGGTGTTCGCGCTTGTCCTCCGGCAATTTGCCCCGTGGCAAGTTTAGAATTTAGAATAGAATAGAAGCTGGAAGGGACCTCGGAGGTCTTCTAGTCCAGCCCCCTGCTCAAGCAGGAGACCCCGAACCATTTCAGACAAGTGACTGTCCAGTCTCTTCTTAGAAACCTCCAGTTGACCGTGTTGAGTTGGCCACGGCAAGTTGGCTGCGGTGCCCAATTGTGACCTGTCCTTCCATCCATCCTGCCTCCAGCTGGCATCTCGGAACGATGGGAACAGTTAATCCAATGCCACTAGAGGGCGCCAGACTCTGGGAAACTGGTTTAGCCCCTCCTCCTCCTCTGCGCGAGAAAGAATTTATTCCTTTCCTAGCCAATTCTGAACCCCTTTGATTTTATTTCACATTTTATCGTATTATTTTATTTTATTAATTTTTTTGTATTAGAGGTCGTCCTGGGCTTACGACCACAAGCAAACCCAACATTTCTGTTGCTAAGCAAAATAGTGAGTTTTAGCCCCTTAGGCGACCTTTTAGGGCTGCCGTCATTAAATGAATCGCCGCACTTGTTAAATTAGTCACACGGTTGTTAAGTGAATTTGGCTTCCCCGTTGACTTGGCTTAAGGTCGCAAAAGGGGATCACACGACCCCCCCGGGGACACTGCGACCGTCATAAATGTGAAGCAGTTGCCAAGTGTATGAATTTTGACCACGGGATCACAGGGATACGACAACGGTTGTAACTGTAGAAAATGGTCATAAGTGAGCTTTTTAGTGTCGCTGTAACTTCCAATGCTCAGCTAATGAACTGTTATAAGTTGAGGACTACCGTATCTTCCTTTATTAATTTATTGACCATTTTATGAATTTATTTTATGATTTTATCTCGCCCTCTTTATTATTTCATTGTGTCATTTCATTTTATTAATTTATTGACCATTTTATGAATTTATTTTATTATTTTATCTTGCGCTCTTTATTATTTCATTGTATCATTTTATTTTATGAATTTATTGACCATTTTATGAATTTATTTTATGATTTTATCTTGCGCTCTTCATTATTTCATTGTATCATTTCATTTTATTAACTGATTGACCATTTTATGAATTTATTTTATGATTTTATCTTGCCCTCTTTAATATTGTATCCTTTTATGAATTGATTGACCATTTTATTAATTTATTTTACGATTTTATCTTGCTGTCTTTATTATTTCAGTGCGTCATTTCATTTTATGAATTTACTGACCATTTTATAGATTTATTTTATGATTTTATCTTGCACTTCATTATTTCATTGTATCATTTCATTTTATTAATTTATTGACCATTTTATGAATTTATTTTATGATTGCCCTCTTTATTATTTCATTATAAGAGACTGGACCGCCATTTGTCTGAAATGGTGTAGGGTTTCCTGCCCGAGCAGGGGGTTGGACTAGATGATCTCTAAGGTCCCTTCCAACTATTATTATTATTATTATTATTATTATTATTATTATTATTACTACTACTACTACTACTACTACTATTACTACTACTACTACTACTATTACTATTATTACTATTATTATTATTAAGGCAACTTCCCTTCTCTCTTCCTTCTCGCAGTGACGGCTCCCACGAGACTTTTGAGGCCTACTGCAGTATTTCCTCCTCCCCTCTGCTACACCGGTCGCATCACAGCCTGGCCACCGCCTGCAGCGGGAGCGACCACAGCAACACCAGCTTGGAACAACTGCAGGACTACATGATGACGGAAAGTCGGGGTTCAGCCTGGGATGGGGGCTGTGGGGAGGCTGGTGAACTCGGGTCCAGGATGAAGCCCGTGACAGGATTCGCATTCGTTGCACGAGGGGGGGGGGGCGACGTGTCCTGGACTCTGCGTTCAAACCAAAAGGGCAGGACTCGGGCTGGCAGTGGTGACCCCGGGATAAAAACCCGCAGAATTCCCCCCCCCCCGCAAAATTGCCCACTGAAGTGGACGAAGCTAAGGGAACTTGACTTCCCACCAAAAATGGAGCCCCAAATTTCTGGGGCTCGCGAAACATTTGCTAAATGAGTTTTTGTCCCCTTTTACGACCTTCCTGGCCGCAGTCGTTAAGGGGGTCGCCGCAGTTAAATTGGTAACAGGGTCGTTAAATGAACCTGCCTTCCCCATTGACTTGACCGGTCAGAAGATCAAAAAAGGGGGGGGGAATCACGTGACTCCTGGACTCTGCAAACCGTCACGCGTTCATGCCAGTTGCCAAGCCTCCCAATTTTGGTCACGTGACCACAGAGATGCTGCAACGGTCGTAAGTGTGAAAAACGGTCCTAAGTCACTTTTTTCCAGTGCCGTTGTAAACGTCTAACCGTTGCTAAACCAACGGTTGTAAGTCAAGGACTAAAAAAAGGAGAACTAGAAAAACAATGATAAATATACATGGGAATATAAATATAAATATAGATAATATAAATATAAAATACAAAGTTAAAGTTAAATATAAAGTTAAATATAAATATAAATGATAAGGATTGAAATACCAAATTTATTGACTGGTTTTTCTATAAAGCAGGGGTCTCCAAATTTGGCATCTTTAAGATTTGTGGACTTCAACTCCCAGAATTGCCTAGCCACCCTGCTGGCTGGGGAATTCTGGGAGTTGAAGTCCACAAGTCTTAAAGTGGTCAACTTTGGGGACCTGCTGACTAGGGAATTCTGGGAGTTGAAGTCCACAAGTCTTAAAGGAGCCAAGTTTGGGAACCTGCTGGCTGAGGAATTCTGAGAGTTGAAGTCCACAAGTCTTAAAGTGATCAACTTTGGGGACCTGCTGACTAGGGAATTCTGGGAGTTGAAGTCCACAAATCTTAAAGTGGCCAAGTTTGGAGAACTGCTGGCTGAGGAATTCTGGGAGTTGAAGTCCACAAGTCTTAAAGTGATCAACTTTGGGGACCTGCTGGCTGGGGAATTCTGGGAGTTGAAGTCCACAAGTCTTAAAGGAGCCAGGTTTGGAGAGCTGCTGGCTGGGGAATTCTGGGAGTTGAAGTCCACCAGTCTTAAAATGGCCACGTTTGGAGAGCCCTGTTGTAAAGCAACCGAAGATACAAGGCTGAGGTGGGAGAAGGCCAAGGGGGTCCAGTCGGGCTTTCCCTCCCTATAACAACCCTCTCGTTTTACCCCACAGTTGCGAAGCAAGTTGAACCCTCAGGAGATTCAAGGATTTGCCCTCCTGCTCCGTGAATACCGGACGGGTTTGACGGTGGAGAGCTACTGCGCTGGGCTGCTCAATCTCTACGGGGAGAAGCGGAAATTCCTTCTTTTGGGTAAATGCCTCTCTCTCTCTCTCTGGAAGTGGGAAATATTTTGATTTGCAGAGGGTTCAAGATGGCGACCGTGTGCAATTGAAGTCACGTCTGGTCACGTGACGGCTGCCATCTTGACTTTTTTTGACCCCTTTCGCCTCAGGACTTGAGTTCCCTCCTGTCTCACTCACCGACAGCTGTAAAATCGGGTCATATCCCTCTCCTCCTGCTCCTCCTCCCCCCTCTCCAAACCCCCTCCCTTCTAGAACTGATGATGTTACCTAGTTGGGTGATGAAACGTCTGCAAGAGAACCATCAAGCTCAGAGAGCACCAAGGACCGCACAGCCCTTCTTTCTTTCTTTCTTTCTTTCTTTCTTTCTTTCTTTCTTTCTTTCTTTCTTTCTTTCTTTCTTTCTTTCTTCCTTCCTTCCTTCCTTCCTTCCTTTCTTCCTTCCCTCCCTTTTTTTCTCTTTCTTTCTCTTCTCCTCCTCCTCCTCTTCTCCGCAAGCCCCCTCCCTTCTGGCACTGATGAAGTTACCTAGTTGGGTCATGAAATGTCTGCAAGAGAACCACCAAGCTCAGAGAGCACCAAGGACCCCACAGCCCTTCTTTCTTTCTTTCTTTCTTTCTTTCTTTCTTTCTTTCTTTCTTTCTTTCTTTCTTTCTTTCTTTCTTTCTTTTTTCTTTCTTTCTCTTTCTTTCTTTCTTTCTTTCTTTCTCTTTCTTTCTTTCTTTCTCTCCCTTCCTTCCTTCCTTCCTTCCCTTTTTTCTCTTTCTTTCTCTTCTCCTCCTCCTCCTCCTCCTCTCCGCAAGCCCCCTCCCTTCTGGCACTGATGAAGTTACCTAGTTGGGTCATGAAACGTCTGCAAGAGAACCACCAAGCTCAGAGAGCACCAAGGACCCCACAGCCCTTCTTTCTTTCTTTCTTTCTTTCTTTCTTTCTTTCTTTCTTTCTTTCTTTCTTTCTTTCTTTCTTTCTTTCTTTCTTTCTTTTTTTCTTTCTTTCTCTTTCTTTCTTTCTTTCTTTCTCTTTCTTTCTTTCTTTCTCTCCCTTCCTTCCTTCCTTCCCTTTTTTCTCTTTCTTTCTCTTCTCCTCCTCCTCCTCCTCCTCTCCGCAAGCCCCCTCCCTTCTGGCACTGATGAAGTTACCTAGTTGGGTCATGAAACGTCTGCAAGAAAACCACCAAGCTCAGAAAACACCAAGGACCCCACAGTTGTCGTCCTCCTCTTCCTCCTCCTCCTCCTCCATCTCCTTTCTAGAACTGATGCTGTGCCCTAGTTGGGTCATGAAACGTCTGCAAGAAAACAACCAAGCTCAGAGAGCCCCAAGGACCCCACAGCCCTCCTCCTCCTTCCTCCCTCCGTCCCTCCCTCCTCCTCCTCCTCCTCCTCCTCTCCACATACCCCCCTTCCTTCTAGCACTGATAACATTACCTAGATCAGTGGTTCTCAACCTGTGGGTCGGCACCCCATTTGGGGTCGAACGACCATTTCACGGGGGGCCGCCAAACAACGCAGTCCGCCATTTTCCCCCCCTTTTCCTTGGCTGTGCTACTCCCTTTTATTCTATTGGCTTTTGAAAGCCAATAGAATAGACTCTCTTGAATAGAGTCTGATTCTATTGGCTTTCCAAAGCCAATAGGAATGGTCCAGGCTGTTTCTGCCCTGCTGAGCCCGCCAAAAGTCCCATTCTGCAAACGGTGCTGCACCAGTTGAGTAGTCCTCGACTTACGACCGGTTGAGTAGTCCTCGACTTACGACCGGTTGGGGGTCGCGGCATTAAAAAGGTTGAGAATTAGATGGGTCATGAAACATATGCAAGCAAACAACCAAGCTCAGAAAACACCATGGATCCCACATTCCTCCCCCTCCTCCTTCTCCTCCTCCTCCTGTCCGCATACCCACTCCCTTCTGGCACTGATAACATGACCTAGATGGGTCATGAAAGGTCTGCAAGAGAACCACCCAGGATCCCCTCTTTGCCCCCTTTCCACAGGCATGCGGCCGTTTATCCCTGACCAGGACATCGGCTACTTTGAGTCATTCCTGGAGAGCATCGGCATCCGGGAAGGGGGCATTTTGACTGACAGCTTCGGCCGCATCAAGAGGAGCATGAGCAGCACCTCGGCCTCGGCTGTGAGGAGCTACGACAGCTGGTCCTTGCACTCCGACGCGGAGTCCTTCAATCGCCGGATCGCCAACATCACCCACGACATCGAAGCCCTGGCGGGGGACGAGGAGGAAGCGGGCGCTGGGCCCGGGAGCGATGAAGACAATTATCTCTAAGGCCAGGAAGCCCCCAACCCTTTTCATGGCTCGTATCCCATCTGCCATCCAGGCCTTAAGACGGGTGGACTTCACTTCCCAGAATTCCCCAGCCAGCGGGCTTTAAGATGGGAGGATTTCAACTCCCAGAATTCCCCAGCCAGCAGGCTTTAAGATGGGAGGATTTCAACTCCCAGAATTCCCCAGCCAGCAGGCTTTAAGATGGGAGGATTTGAATTCCCCAGCCAGCATGCTTTAAGATGGGTGGAGTTCACTTCCCACAATTCCCAGCCAGCAGGCTTTAAGATGGGAGGATTTCAACTCCCAGAACTCCCCAGCCAGCAGGCTTTAAGATGAGAGGAGCTGAATTCCCAGAATCCCCCAGCCAGCATGCTTTAAGATGGGTGGACTTCAACTCCCAGAATCTCCCAGCCAGCATCTTTAAGATGGGTAGACTTCATTTCCCAGAATTCCCCAGTTAGCAGGTTTTAAGATGGGAGGACGTTAACTCCCAGAATTCCCCAGCCAGCATGATTTAAGATGGGTGGACTTCACTTCCCAGAATTCTCCAGTCAGCAGCTTTAAGATGGGAGGATTTCAACTCCCAGAATTCCCCAGCCAGCAGGCTTTAAGATGGAAGGATTTCAACTCCCAGAATTCCCCAGCCAGCATGCTTTAAGATGGGAGGATTTGAATTCCCCAGCCAGCATGCTTTAAGATGGGTGGACTTCACTTCCCACAATTCCCAGCCAGCAGGCTTTAAGATGGGAGGATTTCAACTCCCAGAACTCCCCAGCCAGCAGGCTTTAAGATGAGAGGAGCTGAATTCCCAGAATCCCCCAGCCAGCATGCTTTAAGATGGGTGGACTTCAACTCCCAGAATCTCCCAGCCAGCATCTTTAAGATGGGTAGACTTCATTTCCCAGAATTCCCCAGTTAGCAGGTTTTAAGATGGGAGGATTTCAACTCCCAGAATTCCCAGCCAGCATGCTTTAAGAGAAGAGGACTTCAACTCCCAGAATCCCCCAGCCAGCATCTTTAAGATGGGTGGACATTTCCCAGAATTCCCCAGTCAGCAGGCTTTAAGATGGGAGGACTTCAACTCCCAGAATCCCCCAGCCAGCATCTCTAAGATGGGTGAGCTTCCACTCCCAGAATTCTTAAGAAAAACCTCCTTGATGGAAGCCTACTTAGACCAGTGTTTCTCAACCTTGGACACTTTAAGATGGGTGGACTCCAACTCCCAGAATTAAAGCACTGCCGGGTAGGGAATTCTGGGAGTTGAAGTCCACCCCTCTTAAAGCAGCCAAGGTTGAAAAAAACAAAACTGCTCTACGCTCTTTGCTTGAAGAGGTTCCTGTAGGGATTGTTTTCTCTTTGTTAATGGCAAATAGTTTTGATTGCTTTCAGTTTGGCTGCTTTGTTAGGGCCTCTTTTGTGTGTCTTTGTGTGTCTTTGAGCCCTTGCAGTTGTGTGGGATTCTCTTCTGTGGGCGGGTTAATTGCACCAGGAAGGCGTTGCCCAAAAGCTTGGAAATATTTCGAAAGAATAAATCCTGCAAAGCCTTTGCAGACAAGTCTAGACAAAGAGATGGAGTCTGTCTACAACAGGGGTCTTCAAACTTGGCCGCTTTAAAACTATGGCCCCCTCATGACTCGTGGACTTCAACTCCCAGAATTCCTCAGCCAGCATGGGGAACTATGGCCCCCTCATGACTTGTGGACTTCAACTCCCAGAATTCCTCAGCCAGCATGGGGAAACTATAGCCCCCTCATGATTCGTGGACTTCAACTCCCAGAATTCCAGAGTCAGCATGGCTCAGCTTGGAAATCTCTCCCTTTCCCCTCAGCATGGCTGGCTCAGGAATTCTGGGAATTGAAGTCCACGAGTCATAAAAGAGCCAAGGTTGCCTACCCCTGCCCAAATGCCTGAATTTTGATCACGTGATCGTGAGGAAAAAATATTTAAATATTTAAACCAAGGGTCTTCAAACTGGGCCCTTTTATGACTCGTGGACTTCAACTCCCAGAATTCCTCAGCCAGCATGGGGAAACTATGGCCCCCTCATGACTCATGGACTTCAACTCCCAGAATTCCTGAGCCAGCATGGCTCAGCTTGGAAACCTCTCACTTTCCCCTCAGCATGGCTGGCTGAGGAATTCTGGGAGTTGAAGTCCACCAGTCTTAAAGCAGCTTACAACAAGCAATTGGCACACCTGTGAAATGGGCTAAGGTCCGTGGACGGTTGTGTGACACACCCCCAGTCCCTCCTGTTGCAAAAGCTGCCTGGTCCTTGAGATCAGCAGAGAGACCCCCCTGACCCCCCCCTTTTGAAGACCCCCCTGACAGCCGTTGGGTCTGGAATTGCACAGGTCGTCCCCTGTGACTTAGGACCATTTTTCACACTTACGACCGTGGGATCACCTGATCAGAATTCAGCCACTTGGCAACTGACTCCTATTTATGACGGTTGCAGTGTGCCGGGGTCATTGGGAGGAATTGGGTATGTCTAGTTTAATGAAAAGAAGGATTGGGGGGACAGGATAGCATCTTCCAATGTCTCAGGGGCTGCCATAAAGAAGAGGGAGTCAAGCTATTCTCCAAAGCACCTGAAGGCAGGACAAGAAGCAACAGGTGGAAACTCATCAAGGAGAGAAGCAACCTAGAACTTAGGAGAAACTTCCTGACAGTGAGAACAATTAACCAGTGGAACTACCTGCCTCCAGAAGCTCTGAATGCTCCAACACTGGAAGTTTTTAATTTGTCCGAAAGGGTATAGGGTTACCTGCCTGAGCAGGGGGTTGGACTAGATGACCTCCAAGGCCCCTTCCAACTCTGCTATTCTGATTTCCCCCCCCCCTTATGATTCTTCTGTCTGGACGCATAGAGATACAGTCCTAATGGCCAATCATTTTTAGGATCGGATCCTTTGCGCTGGTGCCCCAAAGCCGCCTGCCCACAGTTGAGGAGGACAGATGCGGTCCCTGTAGCCCCCCCTCCCTCCCCAAATTCTGAGGTCACAACCAGCATCCTTGCTTTTGCATTGAAGCCACTGACCCCAAGCAATTTGCATCGGGAGAAGGAAGTAAATTCTCTGCAATTCGGGGAAGAGGCCGGGCTGTCTGCCAAATGAGATGGAAGGATGGAGGTGGGGGGGGTCCATTTGGCACCTGGCAGCAAAGGCCACCAAGGGGGGGGAGGGGTCAATACAAGAGTTGCCAACCGGAGACACGGAAGTGACCGCTGCGGCAGCTGGGGCCTTTTGCAAAAATTAGCTTTTTGCATCTGAGGAGAAAACAGTCTGAACATTCCCCCCCCCCCAATGATTTATTAGCAAAATAGGTGCCGACGTGAAATTTGAGCCAGCGAATGCACTGTTTCTCAACTGTGACAGCTTTACGAGGCGTGGACTTCAATTCCCAGCATTGTCAAAGTTGAGAAACACAGGTGTCTAACAGAGAAAATTAGAGGTCATCCAGCAGATCGCCCTGCATATAATCCATCAAATAATGTGGCCTTGTGCCTGCTGGATAGGTGGCAATTCAGGGTTGTGAGCATTATGGCCTTGGTTTCTGCTGGTAGTGTGAAAAGTATTTCTATTGTGTTGTGTTGTATTGTGTTGTGTTGTGTGTTATGTATTATCTGGTTTGGAAGCATCGCTGCTTTGGCTAGGAAGGCAGTGCAGAGAGTGGTGAGGACAGCAGAAAAGATTATTGGCCCTTCTATCCAGGATCGGGAGTATAAGTGACACTTGAACAGGGTCCTCAGGACTATCTGGGACACGACACATCCTCCCCACAACCTATTCTCCTTGTTACTTTCTAGGAGGAGGGAACTTCGTGGTACCCGAAGCAGAACATCCCCATCCAGTCCCAGTTTTGTTGCATACAGCATTAACCTTGTGAACTCTCAAGCTTCCTCCTTCTGTTATATATTCATGATGGACAGGGATTAATTTTTATATATGCAGCTGCCAAAAAAGCCCACACAGTGCTAGGCTGCATTAACAGAGGGATAGAATCAAGATCATGTGAAGCGTTAATACCACTTTACAAGGCCTTGGTAAGGCCACACTTGGAATCCTGCATCCAGGTTTGGTCACCACGATGTAAAAAAGATGCTGAGACTCTAGAAAGAGTGCAGAGAAGAGCAACAAAGATGATCAGGGGACTGGAGGCTGAAACATATAAGGAACGGCTGCTGGAATTGGGCATGTCTAGTTTAATGAAGAGAAGGACGAGGGGGGACAGGATAGCAGTTTTCCAGTATCTCAGGGGCTGCCCCAAAGATGAGGGAGTCAAGCTATCCCCCAAAGCACCTGAAGGCAGGACAAGAAGCAACGGATGGAAACTCATCAAGGGGAGAAACAACCTGGAACTAAGGAGAAACTTCCTGACAGTTAGAGCAATTAACCAGTGGAATGGCTTGCCTTCAGATGTTGTGGGTGCTCCAACACTGGAAGTTTTAATAATAATAATAATAAAGTTGGAAGGGACCTTGGAGGTCATCTAGTCCAACTCCCTGCTCAGGCAGGAAACCATATACCATTTCAGACAAATGGCTGTCCAGTCTTTTCTTAAAAACTTCCAGTGTTGGAGCATTCACAGCTTCTGGAGGCAAGGAGTTCCACTGGTTAATTATTCTAACTGTCAGGAAGTTTCTCCTTAGTTCCAGGTTGCTTCTCTCCTTGATGTGTTTCCATCCGTTGGAAACTATTCTTTTTATTCTTTATTCTTATTATTCATGGCTTCCTGTCCTGCCTTCAGGTGCTTTGGAGAATAGCTTGACTGCCTCTTCTTTGGGGCAGTCCCTGAGATACTGGAAGACTGCTATCCTGTCCCCCTTCATCCTTCTCTTCATTAAACTAGACATCCCCAATTCCAGCCACCGTTCCTTACATGCTTTAGCCTCCAGTCCCCTGATCATCTTTGTTGCTCTTCTCTGCACTCTTTCTAGAATCTCCACATCTTTTTTGCACCGTGGTAACCAAAACTGGATGATTAATCTCTGCTCTTACATTTCGTTCTGAGAAGGCCCAAGCTGGCCCAAGCTGGCTGAAGCTCCTGAATTGCACAACTGTTGTAGAAATGAAACCAGAAGTCCTTTCTTTGGAGACTTCACAGAAGAAGAGATTGGGAAGGGACCTTCTCGTAACCTCGGACTCGTGACTTCCCTTATTAACGGCAAATGGCTCCAAAAGGCAGGGACTGTTTTGTTTGCCCAGCGGATGGCAAGCAGTTCCACTGGTTAATTGTTCTGACTGTCAGGAAATTTCTCCTTTCTAGGTTGCTTCTCTCCTTGGTTAGTTTCCACCCGTTGCTTCTTGTCCTGCCTTCAGGCACTTTGGAGAATAGCTTGACTCCCTCTTCTTTGGGGCAGCCCCTGAGATACTGGAAGGCTGCTATCATGTCCCCCCCCCCTCGTCCTTTTCTTCATTAAACTAGACACACCCAATTCCAGCAACCGTTCTTCGTATGTTTTAGCCTCCAGTCCTCCAATCCTCTTTGTTGTTCTTCTCTGCACTCTTTCTAGAGTCTCAACATCGTTTTTTTACATCGTGGTGACCAGAACTGGATGCAGTATTCCAGGTGTGGCCTTACCAAGGTGTTGTAAAGTGGTATCAACACTTCACCTGATCTTGATTCTATCCCTCTGTTAATGCAGCCCAGCACTGTGTTGGCTTTTTTGGTAGCTGCAGCACACGGCTGGCTCCTATTTAGGTGATTGTCCACTAGGACTCCGAGATCCTTCTCACAGGAGAAGATGTGGACACCTGCAGGACAGGTCAGAAAAGTCAAGATCGCAATCATGATGTCTCGTCAAAGTTCTGCCTGGTTTTGATGTCCGTTGAGTCCACAGCTAGGTTGGATCCACTTTCCTGGTGGCTTCACGTGATAGAGAAGCCTCAACGTCTGCCTCTGGTGCCTAACCGTCTCCACATTTTGATGACTCTGCGGAATTGCAGGATCAGGGAAAACCCTCTGCCTACTTCTTGTTTGAAGACGGCATTGCCTAACCCAGTGGTTCTCAACCTTTTAAATGCCGCGACCTCCAACCGGTCGTAAGTCGAGGACTACTCAACTGGTGCAGCACCGTTTGCAGACTGGGACTTTTGGCGGGCTCAGCAGGGCAGAGACAGCCTGGACCATTTCCATTGGCTTTGGAAAGCCAATAGAATTAGACTCTATTCAAGAGAATCTATTCTATTGGCTTTCAAAAGCCAAGAGAATAAAAGGGGGGGGAAAAATGGCGGACTGCGTTGTTTGGCGACCCCCGTGAAATGGTCGTTCGACCCCAAATGGGGTCCCGACCCACAGGTGGAGAACCGCTGGCCTAACCCAACCCGTGGAGATGGGTGGGGTGACCTAAAAGATGCAAATTGACGGACTTGAAAAATTCCTCCTTCTCTTGCGTTAACCCTAAAGGAACTTTTCGGTTTTCATCCGGTTCTGTGGTTCTGCAACTGACGGGAAACTTCTGTTGGGAAGTGAAAGTGTGTCACGTAAGGTCAAGTTGACAAGTCTCTTTTCCCGGAATGGGTCCCATTTCTGCCTCTCACCGTCCGTCTCTCAGTGGCCTGGTTCCTCAAGGCTCTTCTGGTCGTGATGGGTGAGGACCTGCCACCCGTCAGCACCATAAGGGTGTCTCCTAGCACGGCCAGCGGCTTTGCCAAGAGGTAGAAATGGGCTTGGCTTAGAGCAGTATTTCTCAGGCTTGGCCCTCGAGGGTGGGTGGACCTCAGCTCCAGGAATTCCACACTAGAATTCCAGTCTAGAAGTCTAGAAGTTGGTACACCCATCTGTAAGCTGCTGAGGTTGAGAAACACTAGTTTAAGCATTCAGTGGTGGTTTCCTCCTCCTCCTTCTCCTCCTCCTCCTCCTCCTCCTTCTTCTCCTCCTCCTCCTCCTCCTTGTCCTTTTCCTCCTTCTCCTCCTCCTTCTCCTCCTTCTCTGCCTCCTCCTTCTCCACCTTCTCCTCCTCCTCCTTCTTCTCCTCCTCCTCCTTCTCCTCTTCCTCCTCCTCCTTCTTCTCCTCCTCCTCCTTCTCCTCTTCCTCCTCCTTCTCCTCCTCCTTCCTTCCCCTCCTTCTCTCCCATTCCTCCTCCTTCTCCCTCCTTCTTCTCCTTCTCCTCCTCCTTCTCCTCCTCCTCCTTCTCCACCTTCTCCTCTTCCTCCTTCTCCTCCTCCTCCTCCTCCACCTTCTCCTCCTCCTCCTTCTCCTCCTCCTCCGCCTCCTCCTCCTCTTTCTTCTCCTCCTCCTCCTTCTCTTCCTCCTCCTCCTCCTTCTCCTCCTTCCTTCCCCTCCTTCTCTCCCATTCCTCCTCCTTCTCCCTCCTCCTTCTCCTCCTCCTCCTCCTTCTCCTCCTCCTTCTTCTCCTTCTCTTCCTCCTTCTCGTCCTCCTCCTTCTCTTTCTCCTTCTCCTCCTTTTCTTTCTCTTTTTCTATCTCTCTTCCTCCTGCTACTCCTCCTCCTCAACATCATCCATCCATCCCTCTATCCATCCATCCACTCTGCTGGCTGGGGCATCCTGGGAGTTGTAGTCCACCCATCCTGGTTGGGAATTCTGGGGACTGAATCCCCGACATCTTCAAGGGCCCAACATTGATCTAGGTCACAGTGTGAGTGTGTTATCATTTCTGCTCTGATGATAAACCGCCTCGCCAGTCCTCGCGTTGATTTCTGCCTCCCAAGCTTTCTTAATATCAGTTGGAAGGAATATTTCGGAGGAAAAAATGAATAAAAAAGGGCAAAATTCAAGGATGCTAAAAACATCACTGCTGTTATCCTACCTCTAACGGATAATGGTATTTTTTTTTCTCCTCTAGGTTTGTATCGTATATAGCTAGTATTCAAATCCGTGTGCAGCCTCCTCTGAATGTCCAATTTGTTATTGTAGCCAGTTGGTGCAATTTGTAAGACTGGAGGCTTCAAAACTTGTTGCTCATTTTCATAATACAGCAGTTACACACACAGCATGTGGCACATTCACTGCCACAGTGATCTGGTCATTTAACTTGAGGGATAGTACGACCGTGTAATATTTTAGAACAGTGGCTCTCAACCTGTGGGTCGGGACCCCATTTGGGGTCCAACAACCATTTCACGGGAGTCGCCAAACAATGCAGTCCGCCATTTTCCCCCCCTTTTCCTTAGCTGTGCTACTCCCTTTTATTCTATTGGCTTTTGAAAGCCAATAGAATAGACTCTCTTGAATAGAGTCTAATTCTATTGGCTTTCCAAAGCCAATAGGAATTGTCCAGGCTGTCTCTGCCCTGCTGAGCCCGCCAAAAGTCCCATTCTGCAAACGGTGCTGCACCAGTTGAGTAGTCCTCGACTTACGACCGGTTGAGTAGTCCTTGACTTACGACCAGTTGGGGGTCGCGGCATTAAAAACGTTGAGAACCACTGTTTTAGAACAAGGATGTCCAATCTTGGCAATTGTAAGACCTTTGGCTACAACTCCCAGAATCCAATAGAATCCTTGTGTCGATGCTGCTAACGTCGGATGTTTTTGCATTAACAACAGATGGAGATGCAGCCATTTTCTTCTTTTTACTTTTAGAGTTAGATGATACTGGGGGGAGGAATGTGCATAAGAGTTTAACTAGACCTAACAATACTGGACCTAGTGTGAGAACCAAGGTTATTGAAATAAAAGATGATAAGAATTGGCGGGCTGGAGTACTGGAGGAAAAGCCTGCATTTCAAGCTAATTGGAGAATGTGATTTATGACTGTTAACTGGAAGAGGGAATTGTGCTTGATACTATGTGCTCAGGGGAGGGGAATCCAGTTTTCGGCTTCGATTGTGTTAGTGCTGATGCTATGCTACTCAAATAAAGATTCTTTAAGGTAACAATGCTTTGAAGTTCTTTGAGGAGTTTCATCTGTCGGAACCATGACACCTTGGTTGTATAAACAGAGGCATAGAACCAAAATCACATAAAGTATTAGTACCACTTGATAAAGCCATAGTAAGGCCACACCTTGCAACCTGCATCCCTTTGTGATCACCACATTACAAAAAAAGATGTTGAGGCTTTGGAAAAAGTGCAAAGAAGAGCAACTAAGATGATTTAAAGGCCCAGAAACTAAAACATATGAAGAACGGTTGCAG
This sequence comes from Crotalus helleri, assembly GCA_024509115.1. NCBI lineage: Eukaryota > Metazoa > Chordata > Lepidosauria > Squamata > Viperidae > Crotalus > Crotalus helleri. The sequence continues at coordinate 2,639,181 of JAKSXO010000059.1, forward strand.
GATTTGGGTGCAGCCAGTCTAGAGAAAAGAAGGAGGACGGGAGACATGATAGTAGCGTTCCAGTATTTGAGGGGCTGTCACAAAGAGGGGAGGGGGTCGATCTATTCTCCAAAGTATCCAAAGGCAAGATAAAAAGTAATGGATGGAAACTAATCAAGGAGAGAAGCAACCTGGAACTAAGGAGAAACTCCCTAACAGTGAGGTAAATTAACCAGTGGAACTCCTTGCCTCCAGAAGTTGTGGGTGCTTCATCACTGAAGGTTTTTAAGAAAAGACTGGACAGCCACCTATCTGAAATGGTATAGCGTCTCCTGCTTGAGCAGGGGGTTGGACTAGAAGACCTCAAAGGTCCCTTCCAACTCTGTTATTCTATTCTATTCTATTCTATTCTATTCTATTCTATTCTATTCTATTCCATTTTCTATTCTATTCTATTCTATTCTATTCTATTCCATTCCATTTTCTATTCTATTCTATTCTATTCTATTCTATTCCATTCCATTCCATTCCATTTTCTATTCTATTCTATTCTATTCTATTCTATTCTATTCTATTCTATTCTATTCTATTCCATTCCATTCCATTCCATTCCATTTTCTATTCTATTCTATTCTATTCTATTCTATTCTATTCTATTCTATTCTATTCTATTCTATTCTATTCTATTCCATTCCATTCCATTCCATTCCATTTTCTATTCTATTCTATTCTATTCTGTTCTGTTCTGTTCTGTTCTGTTCTACTCTACTCTATTCTATTCCATTCCATTTTCTATTCTATTCTATTCTATTCTATTCTGTTCCATTCTGTTCTGTTCTGTTCTAATCTAATCTATTCTAATCTATTCCATTCCATTTTCTATTCTATTCTATTCTATTCTATTCTATTCTATTCTATTCTATTCTATTCCATTCCATTTTCTATTCTATTCTATTCTATTCTATTCTATTCTATTCTATTCTATTCTATTCTATTCTATTCTATTCTATTCTATTCTATTCTATTCTATTCCATTCCATTTTCTATTCTATTCTATTCTAATCCATTCCATTCCATTCTATTCCCTATTCTATTCTATTCTATTCTATTCTATTCTATTCTATTCTATTCTATTCTATTCTATTCTATTCTATTCCATTCCATTCCATTCCCTATTCTGTTCTGTTCTGTTCTATTCTGCTCTGTTCTGTTTTGTTCCCTATTCTATTCTATTCCATTTTCTATTCTATCCCTAATGCAATCCCCCCCCCCCGCGCAGCCAGAGAGGCCCAGCTGCGCGCACAGGCAGAGACGGCCAGCCCAGGCGCCCGCGGGCGACGCTTCCTGGAAGGAGGCGCGGCTGTCGGCGGTTCTGCTTTTCGCGGCGGTTCCCGGAGCTGCCCTCGCAGTCGAGGCTCGCAGGCCGTCGGGGCGGATCGCGAGAGGCTGCCGGGGATGCGCCAGGCAAGGCGGCGTCGGCGGCTCCACTGAGCGCGGACAGCTGGGAGCGTTCGGACGCGCCGTCGGGGCACCTCGGGGAGGAGAGCCTGCAGGTGAGCGGCGATCGGCGGGAAGGCGGGAAGGAAGGAAGGAAGGAAGGAAGGAAGGAAGGAAGGAAGGAAGGAAGGAAGGAAGAAGAGAAGGAGAGAAGGAAGGAGGGGAGGAAAGAAGGAAAGGAAGGAGGGAAAGAAAGAAGAAAAGGAAGGAGAGAAGGAAAGGAGAGAAAGAAGGAGGGAAGGAGAAAGAGGGATGGAAGGAAAGTAGGAAAGAGGGAAGGAGAAACGGAAGAAAAAAGGAAAGAGGGGAAGAAAGAAGAAAGGAAAGAAGCAGAGGAGGGAGGAAAGAAAGGAGGAGGAAAGGCGGGAGAGAAAGAAGGAGGGAAGGGAAGAAAGAGGGGGAAGGGAAGGCAGGAAAGAAAGAAGGAGGGAAGGAAAGAAGAAGGAAAGAGGGAAGGAGAAATGGAAGAAAAAAGGAAAGAGGGAAGGAGAGAAGAAAGGAAAGAAGGCGAGGAGGAGGGAAGGAAAGCAGGAGAGAAGGAAGGAGGGAAGGAAGAGGAAAGGGAAGAAAGAGGGGGAAGGGAGGGCAGGAGAGAAAGAAGGAGGGGAGGAGGGAAGGAAAGCAGAAGGAAAGAGGGAAGGAGAAATGCAAGAAAAAAGGAAAGAGGGAAGGAGAGAAGAAAGGAAAGAAGGCGAGGAGGAGGGAAGGAAAGCAGGAGAGAAGGAAGGAGGGAGGGAAGAGGGAAGGGAAGAAAGAGGGGGAAGGGAGGGCAGGAAAGAAAGAAGGATGGAAGGAGGGAAGGAAAGAAGAAGGAAAGAGGGAAGGAGAAATGGAAGAAAAAAGGAAAGGGGAGGAAAGAAGAAAGGAAAGGAGCAGAGGAGGACGGAAGGAAAGCAGGAGAGAAGGAAGGAGGGAAGGAAGAGGGGGAAGGGAGGGCAGGAAAGAAAGAAGGAGGGAAGGAGGGAAGGAAAGAGGGAAGGAGAAACGGAAGAAAAAAGGAAAGAGGGAAGGAGAGAAGAAAGGAAAGAAGGCGAGGAGGAGGGAAGGAAGAAGGGAGGAGGGAAAGAAAGCAGGAGAGAAAGAAGGTGGGAAGAATGAGAGAAGGAAGGAGGAAAGCATGGAGAGAAGGAGAGGATGGGTGGGAGGGAGAGAAGGAAGGAAGGAAGGAAGGAAGGAAGGAAGGAAGGAAGGAAGGAAGGAAGGAAGGAAGGAAGGAAGGAAGGAAGGAAGAGTTATGGTGACAGGGCTCATCTGTTGAGGATATCTGGGGTCAGGTAGAGCTGGCTTTAGCGCTGGGCCTTGGGAAGAGTCTCTCTGAGCATGGGAAGAGTATTTCCTCCTCCTCTTCCTCTCTTCATGTCCTGGGAGGAAGGGACTTGCCGGAAGCGCAGCATCCGAGGCAGAGAAAGATCTTGCCCACCACTTCAAGCGGATCGGATCCCTGCAATTCCCCTTCCTCCATGGAAACGCAGCGGCCAATCCCGAATAACAATTGCAGCTTCCACTTGTGGTCTTCGGCGAGGACAATCTGCACAGCTAGTCCTCAGGTTACAGCCACAACTGAGCCCAGAATTTATGCCGCTATATGGAACATTTGTTAAGGGAGTTTTGCCCCATATGATGACTTTTATTGCCCCGGTGGTTAAGCAAAACTTCGCCTCTGTCAAGGGGGGTCACACAGTCGTTAGGTGAGTCAGGCTTTCCCATTGACTTCGCCTTCTCGGAAGGTCGCAAAAAAAGGGATCACGTGACACCTTCCCCCCCCCCCGGGGATGCTGCGCCCGTCATAAGTACGAGTCAGTTGCCAAACGTCGGAATGTCGATCACGTGACCGCAGGGAGGCTGCAACGAGTCGTCAGTGTGAAAAAACGGCCCTCAGTCCCTTTTTCCAGTGCTGTTGTAACTTTGAACGGTCACTAAACGAACAGTCGTAAGTCCGGGGAGTAAGTGTAGTTTGAAAAGGTAAACATTGCCACTAAAGGGACCCAGACCTTTGCATTAGGCAAATAATTGCAAGCCTAGCCTAATACACGCCCAGAAATAATGCTGATAGATTGGTTTTATTTTCATAATCTTTTAATTAGTTGCAAAACTACATGTTCCAGCGTAAAAACTACCCCTTTGGATTACTCGGTGTCATTTACTCCTTCCCGTTCATCCCTCCCAATGCGAGGCAAGGCTCTAAAACAATCCTGCATCCAGTTTTGGTCAGCACGATGTAAAAAAGATGTTGAGACTCTGGAAAGAGTGCAGAGAAGAGCAACAAAGAGGATCAGGGGACTGGAGGCTAAAACATACGAGGAACGGTTGCTGGAATTGGGGATGTCCAGTTTAATGAAGAGAAGGACGAGGGAGGACATGATAGCAGTCTTCCAGTATCTCAGGGGCTGCCCCAAAGAAGAGGGAGTCAAGCTATTCTCCAAAGCGCCTGAAGGCAGGACAAGAAGCAACGGATGGAAACTAACCAAGGAGAGAAGCAACCTGGAACTAAGGAGAAACTTCCTGACAGTTAGAACAATTAACCAGTGGAACTACCTGCCTCCAGAAACGGTGAATGCTCCAACACTGGAAGTTTTTAAGAAGAGACTGAACAGCCATTTGTCCAAAATGGTGTAGGGTTTCCTGCCTGAGCAGGGGGTTGGACTAGAAGACTGCCAAGGTCCCTTCCAACTCTATTATTATTATTATTATTATTATTATTATTATTATTATTATTATTATTATTATTATTATTATTTACCATGAAAATGCCCAAGCTGGGGTGAAAAATACAGACAGAGCATGTTATCTCAGCAGTTAATAATAATAATAATAATAATAATAATAATAATAATAATAATAATAATGATGATGATGATGATGATGATGATGAAGTTGGAAGGGACCTTAGAGGTCATCTAGTCCAACCCCCTGCTCAGGCAGGAAACCCTATACCATTTCAGACAAATGGCTGTCCAGTCTCTTCTCAACTAGTCCTTGATTTACAACCATTCATTTAGTGACCAGCCAAAGTTACGATGGCACTGAAAAAAAAGTAACTTATGACCATGTTTCACACTTACGACCACTGCAGCGTCCCCGGTGTCATGTGATCAAAATTTGGACCCTTGGCCACTGACTCGTATTTATGACGGTTGCACAGCATCCGCGGGGGTCATGTGATCCCCTTTTGCGACCTTCTGACCAGCAAAGTCAATGGGGGAAGCCGGATTCGCTTAACGACCGTGTTAGTGACTTAACCCCTGCAGCGATTCACTTAACAACTGTGGCAGGAAAGGTCTTAAAATGGGGGCCAAAGTCCCTTCATAATTATTTTGCTTAGGAACAGAAATCTGTGGCGCAGTTGTCATTGTAAGAAGAGGACTGACTGTATTTTAATAGAAATAAAACTTTTTTCCCCCCTCAGGACAGAAGCAGAAAGAAATCATTTTCTGATAATGTTTCTTGTTTTCAGTACGCTTTATAGCTTTAGCTTCTGTTTTTTTCACTCTTACCAGCTTTAAGACGGATGGACTTCAACTCCCAGAATTCCCCAAATTAGTTGTTCAGAATGAAGTCTTGAGGGAACATTATAGATCAGGGGTAGGCAACCTTGGCTCTTTTATGACTGGTGGACTTCAACTCCCAGAATTCCTGAGCCAGCATGGGGGAACTACGGCTCCCTCATGACTCGTGGACTTCAACTCCCAGAATTCCTGAGCCAGTATGGGGGAACTATGGCCCCTCATGACTGGTGGACTTCAACTCCCAGAATTCCTCAGCCAGCATGGGGGAAACTTTGGCCCCTTCATGACTCGTGGACTTCAACTCCCAGAATTCCTGAGCCAGCATGGGGGAACTATGGCCCCTTCATGGCCTGTGGACTTCAACTCCCAGAATTCCCCAAATTAGTTGTTCAGAATGAAGTCTTGAGGGAACATTATAGATCAGGGGTAGGCAACCTTGGCTCTTTTATGACTGGTGGACTTCAACTCCCAGAATTCCTGAGCCAGCATGGGGGAACTACGGCTCCCTCATGACTCGTGGACTTCAACTCCCAGAATTCCTGAGCCAGTATGGGGGAACTATGGCCCCTCATGACTGGTGGACTTCAACTCCCAGAATTCCTCAGCCAGCATGGGGGAAACTTTGGCCCCTTCATGACTCGTGGACTTCAACTCCCAGAATTCCTGAGCCAGCATGGGGGAACTATGGCCCCTTCATGGCCTGTGGACTTCAACTCCCAGAATTCCTGAGCCAGCACGGCTCAGCTTGGAAACCTCCCTTTTCCCCTCAGCATGGCTGGCTCAGGAATTCTGGGAGTTGAATGCACAAGTCATAAAAGAGCCGAGGTTGCCTACCTCTGTTCTAGACTGTTGCTAAAGTGACTGAAAATGGTCAGTACTCATCAGATGTAATTATTATGGTTAGATTTATATCACACTTTTCTTTTGCACAACTCAAAGCAGTATAAAGAAGGCTCCCTCCTATTTTTCCCACAACAACATCAACTGTGTGAGGAAGGTTGAACTGAGAGAGACTAACTGGCCCAAAGTCACCCAGCTGGCTTTCATGCCTAAGGTGGGACTAGAACTCACCGTCTCCTGGTGATTGGCCCAAAGTCACCCAGCTTCTTTTCATGCTTAAGGTGGGACTAGAACTCACCGTCTCCTGGTGATTGCCCAGTCACCCAGCTTCTTTTGTTGCTTAAGGTGGGACTAGAACTCATCATCTCCTGGTGATTGGCACAGTCACCCGCACAGTTTTCATGCCTAAGGTGGGACTAGAACTCACCGTCTCCTGGTGATTGGCCCAATGTCACTGAGACAACTTCCTGCTGAAGGGAGGGGGGGCTAGAATTCCCGTTTCCCAGTTTCTAGTCCAGCAACTTCATTACTACAGCAAACTGGCTCTCGTAAAGTGGACTTAATGTATACGTAGTCTACATTCACAACTGAGAACCAAAATTGTCCTTTGTAGAATGCAAAGAGTGGCATTTAATAATTTGATTTAAATGTAACAATAATTTAATAAATCAATAAATACATTACAGCTGTACATCGTGGCAGCCGTTAAGCGGGTTCGCTGCATAACTGCACCCAATTGTATGACCTATTTTGGGGCAGGTCGTGAGTAGCTGTGAGGATGTCCCTTGCAACTTCCCTTAGCAACCAGTAGTAAGTCAAAGGCTATCTGGATGTATCTGTGGAAAAGTCCCAAGAAAATCCACCAGTGTCGCATTTCACGTCATGAGAGGAAGCAGTTACTGGCAGGCAAAGGGGGGGGGGAATATTAAAAAAATAGAAGTTGCCCTAGAATCCTTGTCGCTTTTTGTAAACGGCAGCAAAAAAACCTTCCCGAAAATGAATATTTTAGGCCCAGGGAGACACTCAAGACGAGGTTTGCTTCAGAAAAAGGAAGTCTGCCAGAAAAAGGAAGATGATTTTGCAGAAAAGAAATGCAAAGAGATGGAAAGAGATGCAAATTGAGAATAAAAAGCGATTTTTAAAAAAAATAATAAATGTGAGTGGGTCACAAAAAAGCTAGACAGAGAGGCGGTCAGACCCTGGGCGATAAGTAGATTAAAGATAAACTGAAAGGATGACATGATAGCAGTCTTCCAGTATCTCAGGGGCTGCCCCAAAGAAGAGGGGGTCAAGCTGTTCTCCAAAGTGCCTGAAGGCAGGACAAGAAGCAACGGAGGGAAACTCATCAAGGAGAGAAGCAACCTGGAAGTAAGGAGGGATTTCCCAACAGTGTGAACAGTTAACCAGTGGAACAACCTGCCTCCAGAAGTTGTGGGTGCTCTGTCACTGGAGGCTTTTAAGAAAGGACTGGACAAGCATTTGTCTGAAAGGGCATAAGATTTACTGACTGAGCGTGGAGTATAGATCAAAAGGTTGGTATTACTTTAGAGGATGTGAATTTGGTAAAACAGATTAAAGATCAAAGTCGAGCTCATATAAAAAGAATTTATAGTGCTTTAATAGAATTGGACTCTGAAACGGAGTTAGTTAAAAATTGTGTGGTCAAATGGGCTCAAAATATTCAAGATCCGATTTTATTGGATACATGGGAGACAATTTGGGTTAGAAATGTAAAATTTACTCAAGCGCAAAATTTAAGAGAAAATTTTTATAAAATGTTTTATAGATGGCATTTGGATCCCCAAAAGTTGTCTCGCATGTATCCGAATTTACAGCCCAAATGTTGGAGATGTGGAAATTTAGATGCAACTTATTTTCATATCTGGTGGATTTGTAGAGATATTAAAGCTTTTTGGATTAAGATTTGGTGGAATATTCAAAAGATTTTTAAGAGAAAGATTTACTGACTGAGCAAGGGGTTGGACTAGAACACCTCCAAGGTCCCTTCCAACTTGGTTATTCTGATAAGAAATGGCAGAGCTGCAAAATTGTGTGTGTTTTTTTCTTCGTAGGAGAAAATGCAAGGCAGATATAGGACGCCTTGCATCCTAGAAGCACGAAGCCGAAAACACCAGCCTGAAGATGACGAATGGGACTTCGTCGAAACGTCGCCAAGACACTTCCAATTTGACGCAGGAGAAAACCCGAATAACCAAAGACCTACATACATATATATATATGTGCAGGTCTTGGTGTATTTGGGTTTTTTCCCATGTAAGATTGAGAGTATCTTGGCGACATTTCGGCGAGGTCCCACTCATCATCTTCAGGCTGGGGTCTTCGGCTTCGTGCTTGTGCGAGCAAAGTGTGATCGGAGCTGCCGTCTCTCTATATATGTTGGTGGGGGTGTGTGGAGTGCTGGCTTAGTTGCTGTAGGTGGATTGGTTGGCTGTGTTGGAGTTATTGTTTGTGGATTGTTTGGCTGTTTCGTAACACCCTGAGTAGTTGAGATGCTGGCTGTGTGCCCATTAGTCTTTTGTGTTGTAACGACCTGGGTAATGGGTTGTGTGATGACCTCCTGAGATCTAGTGTAGTGATATCCTGAGTTCTGTGTTGCACCATCCTGGGTGGTTGGCTGTGTTGTAACATCCTGAGCTTTGGCGTTGTAGCCTCCTGTGATGTGATGTCCAGGGCTGAAGGTTGTGAAGTCACATACCGGGGTTTGGTTTGGCTCCGAGTTTGCGGTCTAGCTTATAATCGTCATTGCCTTCTCAGGGTGCATGGAAAAGGAGAATCCCGATCCCCCCAATTGCCCCCTCCTTTAATCAGCCCTGCGCAAACTTCCTGCCTGCAGCCAAATTCTGCTCAGTGACTTTTACTTGCAGCCTGGTTTCCGGCTTCTGACCACGAGATCGGATCTCGCTTCTTGAACACTCTGCGGCTTTGGGGCTGGCTACTTGCAGCTGAGTATTTGGCACTTCATTGAAATCCGGCGCAGACGAGGCACTGAGGGGAGGGACACGGGTGGCTGCTTCCTCTTCTGCCTTGGGGGATATGCAGCTCAGCCAGGTGTTTCCCACGCTCCCTTTCCCAGACGTCTTTTCACTTTCGGGGTGCCCCAGCATCCTTTGCTTCAGGGGTGTCCCTGGCAGAATTCTGCTGGGCACCCAGCCGGCTTTCATGCCTAAGGCGGGACTAGAACTCTCCGTCTCCTGGTGATTGGCCCAAAGTCACCCAACTGTCTTTCACGCCTCAGGCGGGACTAGAACTCTCCGTCTCCTGGTGATTGGCCAAAAGTCACCCAGCCAGCTTTCATTGATAAGGCGGGACTAGAACTCTCCGACTCCTGGTGATTGGCCCAAAGTCACCCAACTGTCTTTCACGCCTCAGGCGGGACTAGAACTCTCCGTCTCCTGGTGATTGGCCAAAAGTCACCCAGCCAGCTTTCATTTCTAAGGCGGGACTAGAACTCTCCGACTCCTGGTGATTGGCCCAAAGTCACCCAGCCAGCTTTCATTTCTAAGGCAGGACTAGAACTCTCCATCTCCTACTGATTGGCCCAAAGTCACCCAACTGTCTTTCATGCTTAAGGCGGAACTAGAACTCTCCGTCTCCTGGTGATTGGCCCAAAGTCACCCAGGTGGCTTTCGTGCCTGAGGCGGAGGAGGGATGTGGGGTCCTTGGTGCTCTCTGAGCTTGGTGGTTTTCTTGCAGACATTTCATGACCCAACTAGGGAACATCGTCAGTGCTAGAAGGGAGAGGGGTTTGCTCTCAGTTTATATTCTGGTGTCTTGCCTGTTTGTGTGTGTGTGTGTGTGTGTGTGTGTGTGTGTGTGTGTGTGTGTGTGGTCTTAAGGATTCTTCGGTTGGGCTGTTTATTAATGGCTCTTTGGCAGTTCCTTGATTGTTTACTTGATTGTTGGTCTGAAGTTAATCTTGGAGTTAATCTATGATGATCTGGGTGCTGATTGCTGGTGAAGAGGTGCTGGAGTCTTTTGTAGAGTAGAGTAGAGTAGAGTAGAAGAGACAGATTGTAGAATAGAATAGAATAGAATAGAATAGAATAGAATAGAATAGAATAGAATAATAATAATAATAATAATAATGACCCCCGGGGATGCTGTGCAACCGTCATAAATACGAGTCAGTGGCCAAGGGTCCAAATTTTGATCACATGACACCGGGGACGCTGCAGTGGTCGTAAGTGTGAAACATGGTCATAAGTTACTTTTTTTTCAGTGCCATCGTAACTTTGGCTGGTCACTAAATGAATGGTTGTAAATCAAGGACTAGTTGAGAAGAGACTGGACAGCCATTTGTCTGAAATGGTAAAGGGTTTCCTGCCTGAGCAGGGGGTTGGACTAGATGACCTCTAAGGTCCCTTCCAACTTCATCATCATCATCATCATCATCATCATCATTATTATTATTATTATTATTATTATTAACTGCTGAGATAACATGCTCTGTCTGTATTGTTCACCCCAGCTTGGGCATTTTCGTGGTAAATAATAATAATAATAATAATAATAATAGTAATAATAATAATAGAGTTGGAAGGGACCTTGGCAGTCTTCTAGTCCAACCCCCTGCTCAGGCAGGAAACCCTATACCATTTCGGACAAATGGTTGTTCAGTCTCTTCTTAAAAACTTCCAGTGTTGGAGCATTCACCGTTTCTGGAGGCAGGTAGTTCCACTGGTTAATTGTTCTAACTGTCAGGAAGTTTCTCCTTAGTTCTAGGTTGCTTCTCTCCTTGATTAGTTTCCATCCTTTGCTTCTTGTCCTGCCTTCAGACGCTTTGGAGAACAGCTTGACTCCCTCTTCTTTGGGGCAGCCCCTGAGATACTGGAAGGCTGCTGTCATGTCCCCCCCCTCGTCCTTCTCTTCATTAAACGAGACACACCCATTTCCAGCAACCCTTCCTTACATGTTTCAGCCTCCAGTCCCCTGATCATCTTTGTTGCTCTTCTCTGCACTCTTTCTAGAGTCTCAGCATCTTTTTTACATCGTGGTGACCAAAACTGGATGCCGTATTCCAAGTGTGGCCTTACCAAGGCCTTGTAAAGTAGTATTAACACTTCACGTGATCCTGATTCTATCCCTCTGTTAATGCAGCCTAGCACTGTGTTGGCCTTTTTGGCAGCTGCAGCACACTGCTGGCTCCTATTTAAGTGATTGTCTACTAGGACTCCGAGGTCCCTCTCACAGTTACTACTATTGAGCATGGTGCCACCTATGCTGTACTTGTGCATTTGGTTTTTCTTGCCTAAATGTAGAACCTTGCTTTTTTCACCATTGAATTTCATTTTGTGAGATAGCACCCAGTGTTCAAGTCTGTCCAGGTCCTAATAGAATAGAATAGAATCTGGAAGGGTCCTTGGAGGTCTTCTAGTCCAGCCCCCTGCTCAAGCAAAAGACCCTATACCATTTCAGACAAGTGACTGTCCAGTCTCTCCTTAAAAACTTCCAGTGATGGAGCACCCAGCACATCTGGTGGCAAGCTGTTCCACAGGTTAATTGTCCTCACAGTTAGGAACTTTCTCCTTAATTCCATGTTTTGTTCCCTTTGGGGCTGATTGATTAGGCAACTGTTGCATAGCTGTTGATATCTAGATGTCTATTATATGGCTGATTTGTCAGAGTGCCAAGCTTCTGGAGATTCCCTGGCATTTGAGGATTAGGATTGTCATATTTTCCAAATTGAAACTATGGCGAGATCTGTCCGTCTGTTGTGAAATTAAAGAATTTTCATCCTGTCTTCCGACTGCTTGTTGGTGTTCATGGATACTTCTGCCTGTTTGTCCTGCATGATGATTGTTGCAATCCTTACATTTAATAATAATAATAATAGTAGTAAAGTTGGAAGGGACCTTGGAGGTCATCTAGTCCAACCCCCTGCTCAGGCAGGAAACCCTACACCATTTCGGACAAATGGCTGTCCAGTCTCTTCTTAAAAACCTCCAGTGTTGGAGCATTCACAGTTTCTGGAGGCAGGTTGTTCCACTGGTTAATTGTTCTCACTGTCAGGAAGTTTCTCCTTAGTTCTAGGTTGCTTCTCTCCTTGAGTAGCTTCCATCCGTTGCTTCTCATCCTGCCTTCAGGGGCTTTGGAGAAGAGCTTGACTCCCTCTTCTTTGGGGCAGCCCCTGAGATATTGGAATACTGCTATCATACCCCCCCTTGTCCTTCTCTTCGTTGTGTAGATGATTCCATTTATATACAGGTTTTTAAATGTGCTTCTGCTTTTCGGTGCTTCTGTGTGAATTTCGGGATTCCTATCAGGGCGGAAGGAAACGGCCTTTCGTCAGTCTGTGCCTCCCCCAATGCAGTAGCTGCGGCCGTGACACGGCAGGGTTGGGATTCCCAGCCCCCAGGCGAGGTTGCAAGGATGCACAAATTGCGGGCAACTTCCTAAATCCCACTCTTCGCCTGCAAACTTCTGCTTGTTTGGAGACACGGCTGCGTTCGACCAGCATGCTAAACCTGGGTCTGGGCTAAGCCGTTCCTTGTGCATGGGGGCAGGTAAGCGTGGTCTGAGCCCACAGAGTTTGTTTTGAGTGTTTTGAGCCTTGTGCGAAGCTAGAAAATGGAAGAGACTGGACGGTCATTTGTCTGAGATGGTATAGGTTCTCCTGCTTGAGCGGGGGGCTGGACTAGAAGACCTCCAAGGTCCCTTCCAGCTTCTATTCTATTCTATTCTATTCTATTCTATTCTATTTCCCATATTCTACTCTACTCTACCTTACCCTACCCTACCCTATCCTACCCTACCCTACACTCTACTCTACTCTATTCTATTCTAATTCCCATATTCTAATTCCCATATTCTACTCTACTCTACTCTATTCTAATTCCCATATTCTACTCTACCCTACCCTACCCTACTCTACTCTACTCTATTCTAATTCCCATATTCTAATTCCCATATTCTACTCTACTCTACTCTACTCTACTCTACTCTACTCTACTCTACTCTACTCTACTCTACTCTACTCTACTCTATTCTACTCTATTCTATTCTAATTCCCATATTCTAATTCCCATATTCTACTCTACTCTATTCTAATTCCCATATTCTACTCTACCCTACCCTACCCTACTCTACTCTACTCTATTCTAATTCCCATATTCTAATTCCCATATTCTACTCTATTCTAATTCCCATATTCTACTCTACCCTACCCTACCCTACCCTACCCTACTCTACTCTACTCTACTCTATTCTAATTCCCATATTCTAATTCCCATATTCTACTCTACTCTACTCTACTCTATTCTACTCTACTCTATTCTACTTTACTCTACTCTATTCTACTCTATTCTAATTCCCATATTCTAATTCCTATATTCTACTCTACTCTACTGTACTCTATCTACTTTATTCTATTCTACTCTACTCTACTCTACTCTACTCTACTCTACTCTACTCTACTCTACTTTACTCTACTCTATTCTACTCTATTCTAATTCCCATATTCTAATTCCTATATTCTACTCTACTCTACTGTATCTACTTTACTCCATTCTACTCTACTCTACTCTACTCTACTCTACTCTACTCTACTCTATTCTATTCTATTCTATTCTATTCTATTCTATTCTATTCTATTCTATTCTATTCTATTCCTTCCCCAATCCCCTTGCAGTCTCTCTCTCCTTCCCTCTCTCCCCATCTTTGAACAATAATTCCATTTCTCTGCGTAACATCCATTTTTTATTCTTTGGGAAATATTTTACCTTGTATGATTTGAATGCTTGTAGTGCGGCAAGCCCATCCAAAGTCACTTTGAATCGAGATGGGTGGCAAATAAAACTAATGAACAAAATTAATGAAAAGAAATGAAATGATTTTGTAAGGCCCTTAAAACCCGGCTGTGTAAACGAGCCTGGGGCATTGAATGTGTGAACTGGCCAGCTGTCTCGGCTGCTGTGTATCTCTAGGCCGTCCTCGATTTACAGCCATTTGTTTAGCAATCATTAGAAGTTATGACGGCACTGGGGAAAGTAAATGACGAGCCTTTTTCACACTTCCGACGGCTGCAGGATCCCCTGTGGTCACGTGATCAAAATTTGGACGCTTGGCAACATCCTATTTAATAATAGTAGTAGTAGTAGTAGTAGTAGTAGTAGTAGTAGCAGTAGTTTTAATAATAATAGTACTACTAATAGTAATAAAGTTGGAAGGGACCTTGGAGGTCATCTAGTCCAATGCCCTGCTCAGCAGGAAACCCTATACCATTTCGGACAAATGTCTGTCCAGTCTCTTCTTAAAAACTTCCAGTGTTGAAGCATTCACCGCTTCTGGAGGCAGGTAGTTCCACTGGTTAATTGTTCTAACTGTCAGGAAATTTCTCCTTAGTTCCAGGTTGCTTCTCTCCTTGAATAGTTTCCATCCATTGCTTCTTGTCCTGCCTTCAGATACTTTGGAGAATAGATTGACTCCCTCTTCTTTGGGGCAGCCCCTGAGATACTGGAACACGGCTATCCTGTCCCCCCTCGTCCTTCTCTTCATTAAACTAGACATACTAAATTCCTGCACCCACAACTTCTGGTGGCAAGTTGTTGCACTGGTTAATTGTTCTCACTGTCAGGAAGTTTCTCCTTAGTTCCAGGCTGCTTCTCTCCTTGACGAGTTTCCACCCGTTGCTTCTTGTCCTGCCCTCAGCTGCTTTCGGGAATAGCTTGACTCCCTCTTCTTTGGGGCAGCCCCTGAGATACTGGAAGGCTGCTATCATGTCCCCCCTCGTCCTTCTCTTCATTAAACTAGACATACCCAATTCCAGCCACCGTTCCTCATATGCTTTAGCCTCCAGTCCCCTGATCCTCTTTGTCGCTCTTCTCTGCACCCTTTCTAGAGTCTCAGCATCTTTTTTACATCATGGTGACCAAAACTATTTATGACCTGGGTCCTGGGATCCTCTTTTGCAGCGTTCTGACAAGTCAAGTTAACGGCCATCTTACTAACTGAACAGCTGCAGTGATTCGCTTAACAACCAGGGCGAGAAAGGTTATAAAACAGGCTGTCACTCCCTTAACAGCCGCCTTGCTTAACGACGGAAATTGTAATCCCAGTTGCAGTCGTAAGTCGGGGGCCGCCTGTATTAATTTTGGAGGCTTGTCATGGTTTTTATTGTTTTAAAACGCTTTTAGCCTTTTAACTGCAGAAGATTTTTTTGAGTTTTAAGTCATTGGCAGGGATGAGTGGCTATGGAAATGGAATAAACAAATCATTTATTGGGGGCCAATAGCCACAGTGGGAGGGGTGGGGTGGTTGGAGCCCATTGGGCATGATGGGGGTTGTAGTCCAACAGGCTGGAAGAGGTAGAAAAGGAAGCACTGAGTTTCAATTTCCATTCAGGTGTGAAAGCTGCTTGGTGAGCTTTGAGGATGTGTTCTCTTCCAGCCTGACCTACCTCAAAGGGTTGTTGTAAGGTGCACATTGTGTTTGTGTGTGTGTGTGTGTGTGTTTGTGTGTGTGTAAAGATGAAGATGTCCAGAATCCTAGAATTGAAAGGGCTCATGGAGGTCAACTAGTCCAGCCTCTGCTTAGGGCAGGATCCAGAAGAGTCTTTTCAGAATCATAAGAGTTGGAAGGGTTCTTAGAGGTCAACTAGTCCAGCCACTACTCAGGGCAAGATCTACAAAACCATTCCACCTCTGTTTAAAGCAGGGGGGTCTTCAGACTTGGCCCTTTGATGACTTGTGGACTTCAACTCCCAGAATTCCCCTGCCAGCAAAGCAACACTGGCTGAGGAATTCTGGGAGTTGAAGTCCACAAGTCATCAAAGGGCCAAGTCTGAAGACCCCTTTCTTAAATCTAACAAACAAAATGGAGGCTGGCTGAGGAATTCTGGGAGTTGAAGTCCACAAGTCAGAAAAGGGCCAAGTTGGAAGACCCCTGTCTTAAATCTAACAAACAAAATGGAGGCTGGCTGAGGAATTCTGGGAGTTGAAGTCCACAAGTCATCAAAGGGCCAAGTTGGAAGACCCCTATCTTAAATCTAACAAACAAAATGGAGGCTGGCTGAGGAATTCTGGGAGTTGAAGTCCACAAGTCAGAAAAGGGCCAAGTTGGAAGACCCCTATCTTAAATCTAACAAACAAAATGGAGGCTGGCTGAGGAATTCTGGGAGTTGAAGTCCACAAGTCATCAAAGGGCCAAGTTGGAAGACCCCTGTCTTAAATCTAACAAACAAAATGGAGGCTGGCTGAGGAATTCTGGGAGTTGAAGTCCACAAGTCATCAAAGGGCCAAGTTGGAAGACCCCTATCTTAAATCTAACAAACAAAATGGAGGCTGGCTGAGGAATTCTGGGAGTTGAAGTCCACAAGTCATAAAGGGGCCAGGTTTGAAGACCCCCTGCTTTAAAGAGTCAGATGGAGAGCTCACCATTTCCCTGATCAGCTTCACCTTTGACTCCTCCTCCTCCTCCTCATGTTAATCCTTTGTTTCCAACCTGGCTCTTTGAAGCCACAGAGAAGACCCAGATGAATCCTTTCTTCTATAGACTAAGCTAGTATTGCTCAACTGAATTAAATGTGGTAGGTCCTTTCACTATGTCACAAGGGCTCAGCTTCCAGACTTAGCACGGAGCTCTGAAGTGCTCTGAAAACAGGGCCTGGGTTTCTTCTGAGGAAAATAATTCCTTTGCTCATCATTATTTCAGGTGACTCAAATTCAGAACTTCTGACATACTGTTATTTTTTTTTATTATTATTATTATTTTGCAAGGGAGTAAGAAAAATTTGCCTACTGTGATGCAAAGCAGTTGAGGAACCGTTGCTGGCCGTGGTTTGTGCCCCAGGGCCTTTGTTGACAGGAGATGCAAATGGAGGCTTCCCAGCACTGAAAAATATATTTGCACAGTCCAATGGGCACTCAGCCCCAGTGAGGCTGGCTGCAAACCCCAGCTTCCTCTTATAGAGCTTGCAAGAAGTGCTGGACAAGGGGGCCAACTGACATTGCTGGAAAAGGAGAGAGAGAGAGAGAGAGAGAGAGAGAGAGAGAGAGAGAGAGAGAGAGAGAGAGAGAGAGAGAGAGAGAGAGACGGAGAGAGAAAGAAAGATAGGAGGAAGAGAAGGAGGGAAAGAACAAAAGGAAGACGAATGAAGGGGGCAATGAAGAAGGAAGGGACAGAGGGAGGGAGTAGGAGAGAAGGCAGGAATGGAGGAAGAAGGGAGGGTGAAGGAGGAAGGGAGGAAAGAAGAAAAGAGTGAGGGAGAGAAGGAAGGAAGGAGAAAGAAAGAAGGGAGGGAGGAGAGAGAAGGGAGGAAAGAACAAAAAGAAGAGGAATGGAGGGGGCAATGAAGAAGGAAGGGACAGAGGAAGGGAGTAGGAGAGAAGGCAGGAGGAAGAGAGGAAAGAAGAAAAGAGTGAGGGAGAGTTGGAAGGAAGGAGAAAGAAAGAAGGGAGGGAGGAGAGAGGAGAGAAGGAAGGAAAGAACAAAAGGAATAGGAATGGAGGGAGCAAGGAAGAAGGAAGGGACAGAGTAGGAGAGAAGGAGGAAGGGAGGAAAGAAGAAAAGAGTGAGGGAGAGAAGGAAGGAAGGAGAAAGAAAGAAGGGATGGAGGAGAGAAGGAGAGAAGGAAGGAAAGAACAAAAAGAAGAGGAATGGAGGGAGCAAGGAAGAAGGAAGGGACAGAGGGACGGAGTAGAAGGAAGGAGGAAGGGAGGAAAGAAGAAAAGAGAGGGAGTGAAGGAGAGATGGAAGGAAGGAGAAAGAAAGAAGAGAGAGAGGAGAGAAGGAGAGAAGGAAGGAAAGAACAAAAGGAAGAGGAATAGAGGAAGCAAGGAAGAAGGAAGGAACAGAGGGAGGGAGGAAGAGGAAAGGAAGGAATGAAGGGAGGGAGGGAGGAAGGAAAATGGGAGGAAAGAACAAAAAATGAAAATGAAGAGAAAGTATACGGAGAAGGGGAGGAAGAGGAGGAGGGAAGGGAAGGAGGAGGAGAAAGAAGGAAGGTGGAGGTGAAGGAGAAAGAGAAGAAGAAGAAGCCAGTCTATCATTGGTTCCTCTTAGACCCGTGTTTCTCAACCTGAGCTGCCTGAAGACATGTGGACTTCAACTCCCATTTCCCCAGCCAGGAAATGGCTGAGGAATTCTGGGAGTTGAAGTCCACAAGTCATCAAAGGGTCCTAGTTCCCTCACGCTGGCTGAGGAATTCTGGGAATTGAAGTCCACCAGTCATCAAAGGATCCTAGTTCCCTCACGCTGGCTGAGGAATTCTGGGAGTTGAAGTCCACGAGTCATCAAAGGGTCCTAGTTCCCTCACGCTGGCTGAGGAATTCTGGGAGTTGAAGTCCACGAGTCATCAAAGGGTCCTAGTTCCCTCACGCTGGCTGAGGAATTCTGGGAGTTGAAGTCCACAAGTCATCAAAGGGTCCTAATTCCCTCACGCTGGCTGAGGAATTCTGGGAGTTGAAGTCCACAAGTCATCAAAGGGCCAAGTCTGAAGACCCCTGGCTTAGAGTAACAGTTGGAGAGTCCAGCTCCAGGAACTAGCAAAAAAAAGTTTTGCAGCTGTTGTTAAAGGGGATGCGATACTGACTGCCTGACTTCTTCTCCCTGTCCCCCCCTCTCTCTCCCCCCCCCATGGCCTTCTCTGCCTGGGTGGGTCTTATTGTGAGAAAAAGCACCTGCCCATCACTCAACGGACAGGAAAACACCCCTAATTCCCTGCCCTTAATCAAGAGGAAGGCTCTGGCTGCTTTGGGCCACTGTTTTTCCTGGAGGACAGCTGTTGCAGATAGCCTCAGCTGGATAGGTTTGATTTAATTCAATTAATTAATTAATTAATCGCATTTATATGCCGCCCATCTGGCTATTGATACCGGCACACAGGTCTGATGTTCGGTGGGGATGGCCTTCAAAGGAGAGAGGTCAGCGAAGTCAAGACGGTCACCGCTGAGTTGGTTGTTAATTTTTTGGTCCTATTAGGAACCTTCTATAGAAGAAAAGAAAAGAAATTATTACGAGGCGATGAAAGTACGAAACTAAAGAGCGGAAAAAGATGGGGAAGGGAAAAGGGAAGCGAGGTAGGGAAGAGAAAAAAGAAGAAAAAAAAGACATTAACTTCCAACTTCCTTTCGTGCAGCAAAGAAGAGTATCAACTTCAAACCTCATTTTTTTTTTTACTTTTGCACATTAAAATAAGCTAGCCGTTTCGGTAACATCAAGTCTAACTAATTGATAAAACTCAAAATCAAAATTTCATTTTTATTTTTTTTTACTTCAAGGACAAATTCTGGAAGTGGTTTCCAGGTGGCAGTAAAAGTGTTCGTATTCTTTTCAATAATAATAATAATAACAACAACAACAACATAACACCCCAGACTTAACAATTGTCGATAAGAAAGATAAAAAAGCCTGGATAGTGGACGTGGCAGTGCCTGGAGACAGCAGAATAGATGAGAAAGAACTGGAGAAGATAACAAAATACAAAGACCTACAAAGAGAAATAGAAAGACTGTGGCAAAAGCAAGCAAGGGTAGTACCAATAGTAATAGGCTCCTTGGGTGCAATCCCAAAACAACTGGAGCACCACTTGAACACCATTGGCATTGACAAATTCGCTATTAGTCAATTGCAAAAGGCAGCCTTATTAGGAACTGCTTCCATCCTGCGACGATATCTGTAATACCATCAAACATCCACATCTGCCTATCCCAGTTCCTGGGTAAGGACTCGATAGGTAGACAAAATGCCAAATCCAGTCTGAACATCTGGCTGACTGTGCGATGATCGATAATAATAATAATAATAAAGTTGGAAGAGACCTTGGAGGTCATCTAGTCCAACCTCCTGCTCAGGCAGGAAACCCTATACTATTTCGGACAAATGGCTGTCCAGTCTCTTCTTAAAAACTTCCAGGGTTGGAGCATTCACCACTTTAATCAGTACAGTCTCTGTTCCCTTTTCCCTTCCCCATCTTTTTCGCTATTTGCTTTTGTATTTTCATCGTATCGCACACTATAAACTAGTAAAACTTTTTTTAAAAAAGGAAAATAAAATAAATTGTGTTTCGGACAGGCGGTCCTCCTTGAGCGATGGCCTCATTTAGCGACCGTTCGCAGGTACGAGGGGGATGAAAAAGCCAATTTGCAACCCGTCGTCACACTGACGACTTTCGCAGGTCCGTAAAGCAAAGGAAAGCTGGAGGAAGGTTGCAAGTGCAGTTACGGGTTCACTTAACAGCTGCTTCACTTAACGACCAAGTGGTTGCTCCCCAATTGTGGTTACTAAAGGAGGATTCCCTGCACAGATTGAGAGCAACTGGAAGAGCTATTTGGGTGTTAGAAATTCTGTTTTTTCTAGCTTAAAGTGTAATGAAAATCTTAACCAGTAAGAATGTTTCAAATATTGTAATAATAATAATAATAATAATAATAATAATAATAATAATAATAATAATAATAATAATAATAAAGTTGGAAGGGACCTTGGAGGTCAACTAGTCCAACCCCCTGCTCAGGCAGGAAACCCTATACCATTTCGGACAAATGGCTGTCCAGTTTCTTCTTAAAAACTTCCAGGGTTGGAGCATTCACCGCTTCTGGAGGCAGGTGGTTCCATTGTAGGGGAAAAAAACTTCAATAAGAATTTTAAACAGGATCTACGATAAGGCAATCAAGATGATTAGTTAGAAAAAAAAGCTTTATATCAATGTGGTTATTATTTGCAGAAATATTAGGAAAATGTCTACATTTAATTGTCATTTACCTAAATAATATGAACTGTATTCATTCAAGCTCGGCAAAAGAGAACATTTTTGGAAGAAGACAACATCAAGCAAAGCTATTACGTGGACTGTAGAATTATAGAAACTAATTGTTATTGATCATTTTTAAATATAAACCCAGACAACACGATGTTTACCAAATATTTAGGGACTATGTAAAAAAAACATATTTAAGAAAAAAAAGAAATTCTGTTTGTATACCGTATTATCCGGCGTATAAGGCGACTCGGCGTATAAGATGACCCTTGACTTCGGCGCCAATTTCCATGCCTAGAAAGTCGTCTGATACGCCAGAAACTACCGTAATTTCCGGCGTATAAGACAACTCGGCGTATAAGACGACCCCCGACTTCGGCGCCGATTTCCATGCTTTAGAAAGTCGTCTTATACACCGGAAAATACGGTATATCACCACTGAGCAAGCAAATAGCACAGTCACCATGTGCTTTACTGCTCAACTATTTTTTTTAACTGTAACAGGAAACTATACTTAGAACAAAAGAGCATAGAGTATACAGTATACTATAGATCCAAACCTGTAAACACTGCCATCTACTGGCTGAATACTACTATAGTTGTCCCAAAGAAATACATTCCAGAGCATGAATTCCAACATTGGGGCAAATATTTGGAAAAGGAATAATCCCAGGAGAGACGCAGAAAGCTGGGTGAAATCCCAGTTGAACTGTGTTCTCACATGCAGAAGTTGTGCCTTGTCCATGTCACTCGTTTGCCCATTGGAAGGGGAATAAAATGGAGTATTCATCTTTCGGTCTTTCCTTCTCTCTTCCCAGAATGGGCTGCACAGAATCCAAATTCAATGTTCTCCCAGAAAAGGGGAAGCAGAGACAGAACTCAGACTCAACTCTGGATATTCGTTATACCGTTGAACCCATCGCTGTAAGTCTGGTGCACTTGTGTATCTTATTTGTTGTCTCCTAAAGGGACAAGCTTTTGATAAAGTGTCACTGGCTTAAGGAATAATAATTAATATATGTATATATATATTTGTATTCCAGCTCTGCAAAGGAGCCAGAGTATCCAAGATCCCACAGACGGATGGTATGTATCTCCCATCGGGCTGCAAATATGGTCAAAAGAATCAAGATGATGGCCAGAAGGTTAAAATTGAAGTTCTACCTGGAGGCATGTAAACATGGGTGCTTTAAGAGCATCGCCACAGTTACCATCTTGGCCTTTTTGACCATGTCCTGTAGGCATCTAGGCTGGGTTCCAATCCTAGATCGTCCTGGGGAAAATTGTCTTCTGAGAAGCTCTTTGCTCTACCAATGTCACAGAAGTCCCTTGTTGTAAAAGATGGTGGCCAGAATGATGTAATTGAACCCCTGTAGGCATCTAGATTATGTTCTAGTCCTGTTCTCCTGGAGAAGATTGTATTCTGAGCTCATTGGTCTACTAATGTCACAGAGGTCCCTTTTTGTAAAGATGGTGGCCAAGACAATGTAACTGAACCCCTGTAGGCATCTAGACTGGGTTCCCTTCCTAGGTCCTCCTGGAGAACATTGTCTTCGTAGACGTCCATTAGTCTATCAATGTCACAGAGCTCCCTTTTTGTAAAGATGGTGGCCAGGAGGATGTAATTGAAGTTCTAGCTGGAGGCAGGTAAACATGGGTGCTTTAAGTGCATCATCACAGTTACCATCTTGGCCTTTTTGACCATGTCCTGTAGGCATCTGGGCTGGGTTCCAATCCTAGGTCATCCTGTCTTCTGAGAAGCCCATTAGCCTACCAATGTCACAAGGCCCCTTTCTGTAAAGATGGTGGCCAGGATGATGTAACTGAATCCCTGTAGGCATCTAGGCTGGGTTCCAATCCTAGGTTCTCCTGGAGAACATTGTCTTCTGAGATGCCCATTAGCCTACCAATGTCACAGAGGCCCACTTCTGTAAAGATGGTGGCCAGGATGATGTAATTGAATCCCTGTAGGCATCTAGGCTGGGTTGCAGTCCTAGGTCCTCCTGGAAAATATTTTTTTCTGAGAAGTTCATTGGTCTACCACTGTCACAGAGGTCCCTTTCTGTAAAGATGGTACTAATAAAGGAGAATATTTGTAGTTCAGGGTTGACAAGAGGGGTCCTTGATGCTCTCTGAGCTTGGTGGTTTTCTTGCGGATGTTTCATGACCCAAACTAGATAATATCATCAGTGTTAGTCTAATAATGTTACTTCGCTTGGGTAATGAAACATCTGCAAGAAAACCACCAAGTTCAGAGAGCACCAAGGACCCCTCATGTAAAGAGGGTGGCCAGGAGGATGTAATGAACCCCTGTAGGCATCTAGGCTGGGTTCCCTTCCTAGGTCCTCCTGGAGGACATTGTCTTCGTAGACGTCCATTAGTCTATCAATGCCACAGAGGTCTCTTTTTGTAAAGATGGTGGCCAGGAGGCTGTAATTGAAGTTCTACCTGGAGGCAGGTAAACATGGGTGCCTCCAATCCTAGATTGTCCTGGAGAAAATTGTCTTCTGAGAAGCTCTTTGCTCTACCAATGTCACAGAAGTCCCTTGTTGTAAAAGATGGTGGCCAGAATGATGTAATTGAACCCCTGTAGGCATCTAGATTATGTTCTAGTCCTGTTCTCCTGGAGAAGATTGTATTCTGAGCTCATTGGTCTACTAATGTCACAGAGGTCCCTTTTTGTAAAGATGGTGGCCAAGACAATGTAACTGAACCCCTGTAGGCATCTAGGCTGGGTTCCCTTCCTAGGTCCTTCTGGAGAACATTGTCTTCGTAGACGTCCATTAGTCTATCAATGTCACAGAGCTCCCTTTTTGTAAAGATGGTGGCCAGGAGGATGTAATTGAAGTTCTAGCTGGAGGCAGGTAAACATGGGTGCTTTAAGGGCATCATCACAGTTACCATCTTGGCATTTTTGACCATATCCTGTAGGCATCCAATCCTAGATCGTCCTGGAGAAAATTGTCTTCTGAGAAGCTCCTTGCTCTACCAATGTCACAGAAGTCCCTTTGCGTAAAAGATGGTGGCCAGAATGATGTAACTGGATCCCTTTAGGCATCTCTAGGTTATGTTCTAGTCCTAAGTCCTCCTGGAGAAGGTTGTATTCTGAGCTCATTGGTCCACTAATGTCACAGAGGTCCCTTTTTGTAAAGATGGTGGCCAGGACAATGTAACTGAACTCCTGTAGGCATCTAGGCTGGGTTCTCTTCCTAGGTCCTCCTGGAGAACATTGCCTTCGTAGACGTCCATTAGTCTATCAATGTCACAGAGCTCCCTTTTTGTAAAGATGGTGGCCAGGAGAATGTAATTAAAGCTCTATCTAGAGGCGTATACTGTAAATCTCTCTCTCTCTCTCTCTCTCTCTCTGTGTGTGTGTGTGTGTGTGTGTGTGTGTGTGTGTGTGTGTGTCTTGTTCTGTCTACACTCTAAACCTTTTCTCATTTCCCCCACCCCCAGAGGATTTCATCGCCTTGGCCCTGTATGACTATGAAGCCATTCACAAGGAGGACCTCAGTTTCCAGAAAGGCGATCATCTCCAGATCCTAGAGAAGTAAGTTTGAGGGTCCTCTGGAGGGTGGGAAGAGCTTTTTGAGAAATGATGTTCCATAAGTAGCTTCTGGGGGGATCTGATTCACCGAATCCTTGAATCTGATAAAGGAGAATCTTTGTACATCAGATTTGAAATGAGGGGTCCTTGGTGCTTGGTGCTTTCCGTGCAGACGTTTCATGACTGTCGGAATCCAATTATATTTCATCTTTAATCATCAAATATAGAAACTCCCAATTCTGCCTTCTCTGGATTCTGCCATAAGAGGGAGAGAAGGGGGAGAACAAAGGGGCTTTAGGGCCCTCACTTCCTTCAGTATACTTCTAAGGAGCTGAATGCTGAATGTGTGTTTATTGTAACCTCAAAGCGTTAGCACCAAAGAACCTTACCATAACAAAGAAGGTTATTTGCCTTTCATGTAGTTTATCTGAAGTCTCCATCCAGACGGAAGAAAGAAAAAAGGGGGTGGAATTGTGATGCCTGAAACTATCACTGGAAGGGGGGTTGATTGGGTGGGACTACTGGGGAACCCCTTAAAACCTTGAATGGGAGGGCTTGGACCCCAAGTCCTGTCTAGCACGCCTGCAACCACTTCTTCTTAATAAAGGATTCCTGTTGGAAGAATTATTCCAAGAGTTCTGTCTTCTTAAGATGCAAAGTGGAGTGGGTCCTTACAATGACCCAACTAGGGAACATCATCAGTGCTAGAAGGGAGGGGGGTTTGCAGAGAGGAAGAGGAGGAGGACTGTGGGGTCCTTGGTGCTCTCGGAGCTTGGTGGTTGTCTTGCAGACGTTTCATGACCGAACTCAGTTACATCATCGGTGCTACAAGGGAGTGGGGTTTGCAAGGAGAAGGAGGAGGAGGAGGAGGAGGAGGAGAAGGAGAAGGAGAAGGAGAAATAATAATAATGTGGGGTCCTTGGTTCCCTCCGAGCTTGGTTGTTGTCTTGCAGACATTTCATTAACCGACTAGGTAACATCATCAGTGCTAGAAGGGAGTGGGAGAATGTGGAATGGACGAGGAAGAGGAGGAGGAGGAGGAGGAGGAGGAGGAGGAAGAGGAGGAGGACTGTGGGGTCTTTGGTGCTATTTGAACTTGTCTTCTAGCGGACATTTCATTACCAAGCTAGGTAACATCATCAGTGCTAGAAGGGAGTGGGAGGAGGTTTGTAGAGAGGAGGAGGAGGAGGAGGAGGAGGAGGAGGAGGAGGACTGTAGGGTCCTTGGTGCCCTCCGAGCTGGTTGTTTTCTTGCAGACATTTCATTAATTTCATCAGTGCTGGTAAGGAATAGGGTAAATTGGGAGCAAATCCCATTTCTTACCAGCACTGATGACGTTATCTGGCTGGGTAATGAGACGTCTGCAAGGGAACAACCAAGCTCAGAGAGCGCCAAGATTCCCTCACTCCTGGAATCTTAGGGAAGGAACCGTGGAGATCTTCTACCCTCAGACCTTCTCGTTTCCCATTTGAGTCTGGGGCCATTGTGCCGTCTTCCCTGCGCAGAGCTTGGTGCGGCTACACAGTGTTGATCGTCCAGGAGAATTTCTCTCCAGGATCTCCTCCCCTCGGAGAGGAACCAGCAGGAACCATGTGCACTCCAGCCTTGTTTTTATTCGCGTGTCAAACTTGGCTGAGAATTTAGATTTGAGCCTCCTGGTGGATCAGTTGTTGTTGTTGTTGTTGTTAATTGCGAAGTCGTGTCCGACCCATCACGACCCCATGGACAACGTTCCTCCAGGTCTTCCTGTCCTCCACCATCTTCTGGAGTCCATTTAAGTTCACACCTACTGCTTCAGTGACTCCATCCAGCCATCTCCTTCTCTGTCGTCCCCTTCTTCTCTTGCCCTCCATCTTTCCCAGCATTAGGCCCTTCTCCAGTGAGTCCTTCCTTCTCATTAGGTGGCCAAAGTATTTGAGTTTCCACTTCAGGATCTGGCCTTCTAAAGAGCAGTCGGGGTTGATCTCTTCTAGGACTGACCGGTTTGAACGCCTTGCAGTCCAGGGGACTCGCAGGAGTCTTCTCCGGCACCAGAGTTCAAAGGCCTCCATTCTTTAGCGCTCAGCCTTTCTTAGGGTCCAACTTTCACAGCCATACATTGCAACTGGGAAAACCACGGCCTTGACTATGCGCACTTTTGTTGGCAGGGTGATGTCTCTGCTTTTTAGTATGCTGTCTAGATTTGCCATAGCTTTCCTCCCCAGGAGCAAGCGTCTTTTAATTTCTTGGCTGCAGTCCCCATCTGCGGTGATCTTGGAGCCCAGAAAAATAAAATCTGTCACTACCTCCATTTCTTCCCCATCTATTTGCCTGGTGGATCAGAAAACACTCAATTCCTGGAGGAATAATAGGCGCCCGGTGCTGCCATCTAAAAATAAGGATTAAAATGGTCTTTTAGGCGTTCTGCAGGCACATTTTAGCCATCTCTCTCAGTTCTGCGTCCTTCATTGGTATGGCTGCCTCCGGCTTCCCTGGGGAAGTTACCGTTTCTAGATTCCCCCGGGGGAAAAACATATCTAATTTAGTTTAAATCTGTAGCCTCACTCTCTTCCGTGTCCTACTTGAAGCTCCAGTGAGGAAATGTGGCTGTTGGGTTTGGGGTTCTCTGCCAGAGAACAGCACAATTCAGATAGTTCTCAATGTGCGGATGTAATGGAGCCCACTCATTACCGTCATTATGACTGTTGTAAAACAGGTCAGTCATGTTTTACTGACCTGATTTTATGCTCTTTTTTTGTGGCGGTCATTTAAGCAAGTGTCACGGTTGTAAAGGAGCTGCCACGGTCATTAAGCGAAGGCTACTGTCCTTATAGTGACAGATTTTATCTTCCTGGGCTCCAAGATCACCGCAGATGGGGACTGCAGCCAAGACATTAAAAGATGCTTGCTTCTGGGGAGGAAAGCTATGGCAAATCTAGACAGCATTCTAAAAAGCAGAGACGTCACCCTGCCAACAAAAGTGCGTATAGTCAAGGCCATGGTTTTCCCAGTTGCAATGTATGGCTGTGAAAGTTGGACCATAAGAAAGGCCGAGCGCCAAAGAATTGAGGCCTTTGAACTCTGGTGCTGGAGAAGACTCCTGCGAGTCCCCTGGACTGCAAGGCGATCCAACCGGTCAGTCCTGGAGGAAATCAACCCTGACTGCTCTTTAGAAGGCCAGATCCTGAAGTTGAAACTCAAATACTTTGGCCACCTGATGAGAAGGAAGAACTCACTGGAGAAGAGCCTGATGCTGGGAAAGATGGAGGGCAAGAGAAGAAGGGGACGACAGAGAAGGAGGTGGCTGGATGGAGTCCCTGAAGCAGGAGGCGTGAGCTTCAATGGACTCCAGAAGATGGTAGAGGACGGGAAGGCCTGGAGGAACTTGGTCCATGGGGTCGCGATGGGTCAGACACGACTTCGCAACTAACAAGAACTGTCCTTAAGTGAATCAGTTGGTTTATTATGGGCACATTTTTGCAGCAAACTGGAAGTAAATGTCGGGTTTGGGGAAAACGTGGTCAAACTCAGACACATGACCACAAGCGAGGGTGTTTGCCCTTATTTGTGTTTGACCTATGCTGTGTCGGAGTGCTTCTACTCAATAAATAGATACCTCGGAGTCTATAGTTTGTTTTGGTTTTTTTTCTGTTGGTTGTTATTTGTGGCTTCTAATTGTGTAGACCTCTCTGAATCCATGTTGAGTGGTGGCCATATTGGCTGGCTGGCTGGATGTATAGATGGATGGAGGATGGGAGATGAATGGAGGATGATGGATGGTTGGGTGGATGGATGGAAGGGGGGATGGATTAACGGATGGGTGGACGGATGCACGGATGGATAGATGGATGGATGGGGGACGGATAAAGGATGGGGGATGGGAGGATGGACGAATGGTTGGAGGGAAGGGGGATGGATTAATGGAGGGATGAACACTTGGATGGATGGACAGATGGACAGACGCATGGATGGATAGATGGATAAAGGATGAATGGATGGATGGATGGGAGATGGATGGAGGATGAATGGATGGATAGATGGATGGATGGATGGATGGATGGATGGATGGATGGATGGACGGGGATGGATGAAGGATGGGAGATGGATGGAAGGTTGAATGGATGGATAGATGGATGGTCAGGAGATGGATGCATGGATGGATGGATGGGGATGATGGGGATGGATGAAGGATGGATGGATGGATAGATGGATGGATGGGGATGGATGAAGGCTGGGAGATGGATGGGAGGATGAATAGATGAATGGATGAACAGATGGATGGTCAGGAGATGGATGCATGGATGGATGGATGGGGATGGATGAAGGATGTGAGATGGATGGGAGGATGGTGGATGGTTGGACGGAAGGGGGATGGATTAATGGAGGGAAGAACAGGTGGATGGATGGACAGATGAATGGATGGATGGATGGATGGATGGTTGGATGGATGGATGGTTCAACTGATGGATGAATGGATGGATGGTTGAATGGGATGAATGAATCTATGTATGTTTGGATGGATGGATGGATGACTCCTGTTTATTCTGTGGCCTCAACCACGGAGTCCCCTTGCAACAATGCAGCATTGATTTGCCAATGCTTTCTTCTGGTGTGTGTTTTGGGGGACTTTCCAGACCTTCCCCCACTTCTGGAATTTCCCAGAGCTTCCCCTGAGAGGGCTAATTGTTGGCTATGTTTGGGGGAAGTTGGGAAAGGTAGCTAATTCTGCCCTCCTCTTTCTCCAGGTCAGGAGAGTGGTGGCGAGCCAAGGCCCTTTCAACGGGCAAAGTGGGCTTCATTCCCAGCAATTATGTGGCCAAGGCCAACTCATTGGAGACGGAAGAGTAAGTCCTCTCAACCTATCAAAGGGAGGGACCTTCTTAGTAGAACACTTGGTTTTAGATCTCCCCCTGATTTCAGCTCTGGACTATAGAGGTACATGGATTTAAACCAGTGGTTCTCAACCTGTGGGTCGGGACCCCATTTGGGGTCGAACGACCATTTCACGGGGGTCGCCAAACAAGGCTGTCTGCCATTTCCCCCTTTTCTTTGGCCACGCCCCTGGCACCCGGTGATGTATAAGTGGTTGGGGGGTCACCACAACATGGGGAACTGTATTATGGGGTCACGGCATTAGAAAGGTTGAGAACCACTGGTTTAAACGTTCATCTGCTTTGGTCCTGTCAACATCCAGCTAGAGAATCACAAATAAAACTCCAGGTTCATGTAATAATAATAATAATAAAGTTGGAAGGGACCTTGGAGGTCTTCTAGTCCAACCCCCTGCTCAGGCAGGAAACCATATACCATTTCGGACAAAAGGCTGTCCAGTCTCTTCTTAAAAACTGCCAGTGTTGGAGCATTCACAGCTTCTGGAGGCAGGTAGTTCCATTGGTTAATTGTTCCCACTGTCAGGAAGTTTCTCCTTAGTTCCAGGTTGCTTCTCTCCTTGATGAGTTTCCGTCTGTTGCTTCTTGTCCTGCCTTCGGGTGCTTTGGAGAATAGCTTGACTCCCCTCTTCTTTGGGGCAGCCCCTGGGATACTGGAAGGCTGCTATCCTGTCCCCCCTCGTCCTTCTCTTCATTAAGCTGGACATACCCAATTCCAGCAGCTGTTCCTTATATGCTTTAGCCTCCAGTCCCCTGATCATCTTTGTTGCTCTTCTCTGTACTCTTTCCACAGTCTCAACATCTTTTTCATTCCATTTAGAAAATCTTTGTGTTTATTGAATACACTGTGTGGTGATTGTGGAAGCAAAACTAACTCTGAGGTTCCCATGCCAATTCACAGACTTAAATGTTTGATAGTGTTCCCAGGCAAAACCCCCAACGTCTTTCATAATCCATATCAACAAGTTGACTTTGTTATGGCAACCAAATCGACACCTGTTCTGGTGTCTTTCAAGCTCTCACGGTCTGCAGCTGAATCGAAGGAGTTTCATTTCTGTATCTCTCCACTTGAAAGTAACACCTTCACCACCACCCCCTTAATGTAAAGGCAACGCAGAGGCAGGTAGCTGCCAAAGGTTCATCCCTGACAAGTCCTATAATAATAATAATAATAATGATGATGATGATGATGATGATGATGATGATGCAAAAAATATCATTTGCCTGTAAGCAAAAACTGGTGGGATCATAAAATAGAGAAAGTCATAGAAAATGATAAAATTAAACTGCTCTGGGACTTCAGAATTCAAACAGACAAGCACCTGCAACATAACACCCCAGATTTAACAATTGTCGATAAGAAAGACAAAAAAGTCTGGAGAGTGGACGTGGCAGTGCCTGGAGACAGCAGAATAGACGAGAAAGAACTGGAGAAGATAACAAAATACAAAGACCTATAAATAGAAATAGAAAGTCTGTGGCAAAGGTAAGCAAGGGTAGTACCAATAGTAATAGGCTCCTTGGGTGCAATCCCAAAACAACTGGAGCACCACTTGAACACCATTGGCATTGACAAATTCGCTATTAGTCAATTGCAAAAGGCGGCCTTACTAGGAACTGCTTCCATAATAATAATGATCCAGAAGAAGAAGAAGAAGAAGAAGAAGAAGAAGAAGAAGAAGAAGAAGAAGAAGAAGAAGAAGAAGAAGAAGAAGAAGAAGAAGAAGAAGAAGAAGAAGAAGTTGGACGGGACCTTGGAGGTCATCTAGTCCTACCCCCTGCTCAGGCAGGAAACCCTATACCATTTCGGACAAAGGGCTGTCCAGTCTCTTCTTAAAAACTGCCAGTGTTGGAGCATTCACCGCTTCCAGAGGCAGGTAGTTCCACTGGTTAATTGTTCCAACTGTCAGGAAGTTTCTCCTTAGTTCTAGGTTGCTTCTCTCTTTGGTTAGTTTCTATTCTATTCTATTCTATTCCATTCCATTGGAGGTCATCTAGTCCAACCCCCGCTCAGGCAGGAAACCCTATATACTACCATTTCAGACAAATGGCTACCAGTGTTGCGTGCTCTTAAAAGTTTGTCCAGGAACCTTTCTCGTGCCAGGAGGAAACTTGGGGCGAGGCAGAGCATGAGAAAGGATTTTATGCATGATTTCGTTCTAACTGTCTGTTCCTCGTCGACCTTAGGTGGTTCCTGACAGGTATCAGCCGGAAGGATGCTGAGCGTCACCTCTTGGCTCCAGGAAACTTTATCGGCTCGTTCATGATCCGGGACAGTGAAACAACTAAAGGTAGATTATTTAAAGCCTGGCGACTAAAACATATGAAGAACAGTTGCGGGATTTGGGTATGTCTAGTTTAATGAAGAGAAGGACGAGGGGGGACATGATAGCAGCCTTCCAGTATCTCAGGGGCTGCCCCAAAGAAGAGGGAGTCAAGCTATTCTCCAAAGCGCCTGAAGGCAGGACAAGAAGCAACGGATGGAAACTAATCAAGGAGAGAAGCAACCAGGAACTAAGAAGAGATTTCCTGACAGTGAGAACAATTAACCAGTGGAACTACTTGCCTCCAGAAGTTGTGGATGCTCCATCACTGGAGATCTTCAAGAAGAGACTGGACAGCCATTTGTTGGGAATGGTATAAGGACTTTGCTTTGAGCAGGGGGTCGGACTAGAAGACCTCCAAGGTCCCTTCCAGCTGTTATTCTCTTCTGTTAGTTTAATGAAGAGACGGACCAGGGGGGACATGATAGCAGTGTTCCAATATTTGAGGGGCTGCCCCAAAGAAGAGGCAGTCAAGCTCTTCTCCAAAGCACCCGAAGGCAGGACAAGAAGCAATGGAGGCAAACTAACCAAGGAGAGAAACAACCTGGAATTAAGGAGAAACTTCCTGACATGGAGGACAATTAACCAGTGGAACAACTTGCCACCAGAAGTTGTGGGTGCTCCATCAAAGGGGGAGGGGGGTTAAGAAGAGATTGGACAAGCATTTGTCTGAAATAGTATAGGGTCTCTGGCTTGAGTAGGGGGTTGAGCTAGAACAGTGGTTCTCAACCTTTTTAATGCCGCGACCCCCAACCGGTCGTAAGTCGAGGACTAATCAACCAGTCGTAAGTCGAGGACTACTCAACCGGTCGTAAGTCGAGGACTACTCAACTGGTGCAGCACCGTTTGCAGAATGGGACTTTTGGCGGGCTCAGCAGGGCAGAGACAGCCTGGACAATTCCTATTGGCTTTGGAAAACCAATAGAATTAGACTCTATTCAAGAGAGTCTATTCTATTGGCTTTCAAAAGCCAATAGAATAAAAGGGAGGAGCACAGCTAAGGAAAAGGGGAAAAAAATGGCGGACTTCGTTGTTTGGCGACCCCCGTGAAATGGTCGTTCGACCCCCAAATGGGGTTCCGACCCACAGGTTGAGAACCACTGAGCTAGAAGATCTGCAAGGTCTCTTCCAACTCTATTCTGATTGATAGATCCCTTTTCCAGGGCGGGTGGGGGATAGATCCACTCTTTCTGCTGGCGTCAGTAAGCGAGACGTTGCATCTGTCCACGTCTGCTTCTCTTTTGAGAGGTAGATTTAAAAAAAAAATAATTGACTTCGCTTCTCGCTCCTCTTCCTGTCTGTCCCGGTCCCAGGGAGTTACTCCCTCTCCGTAAGAGACTTCGATTCCCAAAACAAAATGGAGGTGGTCAAACACTACAAGATTCGAACTCTGGACAACGGGGGTTTCTACATCTCCACCCGGAGCAACTTCCGCACTCTGCAGGAACTGGTCAGCCATTACCAAGGTGAGTCTCCTAAATCTGGCAGCTGCCAAGCTACGTTTTTACACCGGAGGAGGAGGTGGGGTGGGGAGAAATGTCCATCCGTTGGATCCTGGGTTAAAAAAATCCACCCCTTTCGACGGACAAGAAACTGGGGTCGGAAGAGGGTGACCCAGCCTCTTTGCAATGGTGTGTGGGAACGGCGGTGGGAGAGGAGGAAGAACTGTTGAGCAGGCAGCAATTAGATAATACCCAGGTCTGCAAACTGGGCAACTTTAAGATCTGTGGACTTCAAGTCCCAGAATTCCTCAGCCAGAATGCTAATAAGCTTTAAGATGGGTGAACTTCAAGTCCCAGAATTCCCCAGCTAGCCCTGCTCTCGCTCTCTCTCCCTCTCCCTCTCTCTTTCGTTGTCTCTCTCTTTCTCTTTTTCTCTTTCTCTTTCTCTCTCCGTCTCTTTCCCTCCCTCTCTCTCCCTCCCTCTTTCCCTTTCTCTCTCTCTCTTTCGTTCTCTTTTTCTCTCTTTCTCTCTCCCTCTCTTTCCTTCTCTCTCTCCCTCCCTCCCTCTCTCTCCCTCTCTCCCTCCCTCTTTCTCCCTTTCTCTCTCCCGTTGTCTCTTTCTCTTTTTCTCTTTTTTTCTCTTTCTCTCTCCCTCTTTCCCTCCCTCCCTCTCCCTCTCCCTCCTTCTTTCTCTTTCTCTCTCCCTCTCTCTTTCTTTCTCTTTTTCTCTCTCTTTCTCTTTCTCCCTCTCCCTCCTTCTTTCTCTTTTTCTCTCCCTCCTTCTTTCTCTTTCTCTCTCCCTCTCTCTTTCTCCCTCTCTCTCTTTCGTTGTCTCTTTTTCTCTCTCTTTCTCTCTTTCTCTCTTTCTCTCTCCCTCTCCCTCCTTCTTTCTTTCTCTCTCCCTCTCTCTCTCTCATTGTCTCTCTTTCTCTCTCCCTCTCTCTTTCTCTCCCTCCCTCCCTCTCCCTCTCTCTCTCTCCCTCCCTCTCTTTTGTTGTCTCTCTCTCTTTCTCTCTCTCTTTCTCTCCCTTTCTCTTTCTCTCTTTCTCTCTCTCTCTCCCCCTCTCTTTCTCTCCCTCTCCCTCTCCCCCCCATCTTGTATTTCTGGGTGCGCCCTTTGATTCGGCTACCTCCCGGTGAACTTCAACTCCCAGAATCCCCCAGCCAGCATGCTAATAAACTTCAGGATAGGTGGACTTTAAGATTAGCTGGCAGAGGAATTCTGGGAGTTGAAGTCCACCCGTATTTAAAGTTGCCAAGGTTGAGAAACTCTCGTTTAGAAAAATGATACACACATACACACACACACACACACACACACACACACACACCGGTCCTGCAATGTCCTCTGGGGTCTCTTTCAGGCCAAGCCGATGGGTTGTGCCAGAAGCTGACCCACCCCTGCGTGTTGCCGAAACCCGAAAAACCCTGGGAGAAGGATGCCTGGGAAATCCCCAGAAGCTCCCTGAAACTGGAGAAGAAGCTGGGAGCCGGACAGTTTGGAGAAGTCTGGATGGGTAAGGTCCACGAAGGCCGGGCCTTGGATCCAACCTGTTCTGTGCCAGCCTACGTTACGCTCCCAAGGAAAAAACCTCTCTTCCAAGAAGCGGCCTGGAACCGCCGGAAAAAACCAACCCCTTTTATTATTCACACACCTGAGTCAATGTCCAAGTCCAACAAACAGAGTCCACAGAAACTCGATCCTCGACACAAACGGTTGCCTTCGGCCACCAGCCCCTCCCACACCTTCCCTTTTATGATTCAGCCCAGGCGTAGCTTCCTAATACCTTCTCCTTTGCCTTTGGAGCCGCCCCATTGCATCCCTCTGTCCTGCTCTCTTTGCCTGCCGGCGCATTCGTGCATCCGGGATTTGCCCCAGCTGTTCTTCATCACTGTCCAACTCAGGCTCCCGGCACAACTGCGTCTCAGCCTGAGCGCGAATAGAGGGGCCAGGCTCCTCGTCCGACTGTAAGTCTTGTAGCTCCTCGGAACCTTCCTCCGACTCTGATGTCACTCCAGGCCCCTCCTCCTCCTCCTCCTCCTCAGACTCAGCTGCCGGGTCCACTGGCTGGCGAGGAATCATAACATGACCAACATTCTCTGCTACGCAACTTTGGTTTTTGAACGTGTCCTTTTGATTGCAAAGGATACACAATTAAAACCCCCACCACAATTCCCAAGGGAGATATTTCTCATTCATTCATTCATTCATTCATTCATTCATTCATTCATTCATTCATATGGCTGCCCATCTCAAATGGATGACCCAGGGCAGTCCTTGGTGTCTCTGAACTTTCTGATTTCCTTGCCGATATTTCATGACCCAGCTAGGAAACATGGAGGAGGAGGAGGAGGAGGAGGAGGAGGAGGAGGAGGAGGAGGAGGACGACGACGACGACTGTGGGGTCCTTGATGCTCTCTGGACTTGGTTGTTTTCTTGTAGACATTTCATGACCCAACTGGGAAACATGCTCAGTGTTAGGTGGTGGTGGTGGTGGTGGAGGAGGAGGAGGAGAAGGAGGAGGAGGGGGGGGAGGGGGAGGGGGAGGAGGGAGGAGGAGGACTGTGGGGTCCTTGATGCTCTCTGAAGTTGGTTGTTTTCTTGCAGACATTTTATGACCCAACTAGAGAACATTATCAGTTGTAGAAGCAATTGGAGTGTGTTGTTACCTAGTTGGATAATAAAACGTCTGCAAGAAAAACAGCCACGCTCAGAGCACCAAGGACTCCGCAGTTCAGGGTCTTCAAACTGGGCCCTTTGATGACTGGTGGACTTCAACTCCCAGAATTCCTCAGCCAGGCAGAAGGAATTCTGGGAGTTGAAGTCCACCAGTCATCAAAGGGCCCAGTTTGAAGACCCCTGCCTCCGTTCCAACCCTGAGCCACAACTATTCTCCTCTGTTGGCTGAGGAATTCTGGCAGTTGAAGTCCACAAGCCGTGGTTGCCCACCTCTCTTCTAAAGCCGGCCTTTCCTGCCTCCACAGCCGTCTACAACGCACACACGAAAGTGGCGGTGAAGACCATGAAGCCGGGCAGCATGACGGTCAAGGCCTTCCTCGAAGAGGCCAACATCATGAAGACCCTCCAGCACGACAAGCTGGTCAGGCTCCATGCGGTGGTGACCAAGGAGGAGCCCATTTTCATCATCACCGAATTCATGGAGAAAGGTGAGGACAAGCATTGCCCATCGTGGCTTATCTCAGCCCGGCACCCTCCATCGTCGACTTAGTCCTCAGCTTACGACCACAATTGAGGTTGTCCTCAACTTACGACCACAATTGAGGTAATCCTCAGCTTACGACCACAATTGAGGTAGTCCTTTACTTACGACCACAATTGAGGTAGTCCTTCACTTACGACCACAATTGAGGTAGTCCTCAGCTTACGACCACAATTGAGGTAGTCCTCAATTTATGACAATTGAGGTAATCCTCAGCTTACAACCACAATTGAGGTAATCCTCAGTTTACGACCACAATTGAGGTAGTTCTTCACTTACGACCATAATTGAGGTAATCCTCAAATTACGACCACAATTGAGGTAGTCCTCAGCTTACGACCACAATTGAGGTAGTCCTCAATTTATGACAATTGAGGTAATCCTCAGCTTACAACCACAATTGAGGTAATCCTCAGTTTACGACCACAATTGAGGTAGTTCTTCACTTACGACCATAATTGAGGTAATCCTCAAATTACGACCACAATTGAGGTAATTCTTCACTTACGACCACAACTGAGAAAATCCTCAGTTTACGACCACAATTGAGATAATCCTCAGCTTACAACCACAATTGAGGTAGTCCTCATCTTATGACAATTGGGGTAGTCCTCAATTTATGACAATTGAGGTAATCCTCAGCTTACAACCACAATTGAGGTAATCCTCAGTTTACAACCACAATTGAGGTAGTCTTTCACTTACAACCACAATTGAGGTAATCCTCAAATTATGACCACAATTGAAGTAGTCCTTCACTTACAACCACAACTGAGGTAATCCTCATTTTACGACAATTACGACCACAATTGAGGTAGTCCTCGACTTAACGACCACAATTGAGGTAATCCTCAGTTTACAGCCAAAACTGATGTAGTCCTCGACTTACGACCGCAATTGAGGCACTTGTGAACTGAATCTGGATCTTAATCTCGATGTACGACCATAATCCAACCTGAAACTTTTGTGGCTAAATGAAACATTGGTGAAGTGATTTTTGCCCCGTTTTACGACCTTTCTTGCCGCAGTTCTGAAGTGAATCACCGCAGCTGTGAGGTTAGTCACTCGGTCGTGAAGTAAATCTGGTTTCCCCATTGACTAGCCTTTTCAGAAGGTCACAAAAGGAGATTCCAGGATCTCCCCCCCCCCCCCAAGAAACGTCCCACTTGTCTTAAAAGGATCTCCTCTTATCTCCACAGGCAGCTTGCTGGATTTCTTGAAAAGTGAGGAAGGCCAAGAGCAGCCTTTTCCCAAGCTGATCGACTTCTCTGCCCAGGTGAGTGTGTGGAATAACAGAACAACAGAGTTGGACGGGGCCTTGGGAGGTCATCTAGTCCAGCCCCTCCTCTCAAGCAGGAGATCCTATATATACATACTGTTCAACGCAGAAAGCCCAAAAGCGATAATCAAGGCTCACTGCAGCATTTATTTATTTAATCAGAGCGCACTGGGGGAATTTCCCTCCAGAAAAATTATGGGAGGGAGTCCTGCAGAGAGAAATCACATTTATCTATTTCAGGAGAAAAATCATAGAGTCACACGTACGCGTAGGGAAGAGAGCAGGGGTGTGCAGCCTTGACAACTTTTAAGACTTGTGGACTTCAGCTCCCAGAATTCCTCACACACCCCCAAAATAAGCCCCAGTTAAGATCATCAGCCGGACGGACGCATTTAGTACCATATTTCCTTGAAAACGTGTGTGTGTGTGTGTGTGTGTGTGTGTATGTATGTATGTATATATATTTGTTTTCGTAGATTTTCACGGGTATAGGTATGCAGGTCTTGGCGTATTCGGGTCTTTTCCCGTGTAAGGTTGAGAGTATCTTGGCGACGTTTTGACGAGGTCCCACTCATCATCTTCAGGCTGGGGTCTTCAGCTTGGCTTTGCTCGCACAAGCACGAAGCCGAAGACCCCAGCCTGAAGATGACGAGCGGGACCTCGTCAAAACGTCGCCCAGATACTCTCAATCTTACACGGGAAAAGACCTGAATACACCAAGACCTGCATACACACACACACACACACACACGTATACATATACATACATTGAGTGTTTTTTTGATGCATCCTGTCGGCCCAAATATGGGAGAAAGAAAGAAATCTTTCTGTTTGGCTGCTGAGAGCTAATTAGCTCGAAATAGCTATTCCATTCTCCCTTAATTCTTTGTTAGCAATTCAATTTTTAAAAAAAAAAATACATACATACATACATACATACATACATACGTACGTACGTACGTACGTACATACATATTACCCTGACTGTTTTTTTGATGTACCCTGTCGGCCCAAGTATGGGAGAAAGAAAACTCTCTCGATAGATAGATAGATAGATAGGTAGGTAGGTAGGTAGGTAGGTAGGTAGGTAGGTAGGTAGGTAGGTAGGTAGGTAGATAGATAGATAGATAGATAGATAGATAGATAGATAGATAGATAGATAGATAGATAGATAGATAGATAGATAGATAGATAGATAGATAGATAGATAGATAGATAGATAGATAGATAGATAGATAGAGAGGTAGGTAGGTAGGTAGGTAGATAGATAGATAGATAGATAGATAGATAGATAGATAGATAGATAGATAGATAGATAGATAGATAGATAGATAGATAATAGATAGATAGGTAGGTAGGTAGGTAGGTAGGTAGGTAGGTAGGTAGGTAGATAGATAGATAGATAGATAGATAGATAGATAGATAGATAGATAGATAATAGATAGATAGATAGATAGATAGATAGATAGATGATAGATAGATAGATAGATAGATAGATAATAGATAGATAGATAGATAATAGATAGGTAGGTAGGTAGGTAGGTAGGTAGGTAGATAGATAGATAGATAGATAGATAGATAGATAGATAGATAGATAGATAGATAGATAGATAGATAATAGATAGATAGATAGATAGATAGATAGATAGATAGATAGATAGATAGATAGATAGATAGAGACAGAGAGAGAGAGACAGAGAGACAGAGAGAGGTATATATATGTGTGTGTGTGTTTGTGCGTGTATATATGGCGGAAGGGAGAAAGAGAAACGGGGTGAGAGAAGGGGGAGGGAGAGACAGAGAGAGAGAGAGAGGGAGTGTGACAGAGAGAAAGAGAGAGGGAGTATGAAAGAGGGAGAGATGGGGCAGGGAGGGAGAGAGTGAGAGAGAAAGAGAGAAAGAGGGAGACAGGTGGGAAGGAGGGAGAGAGAGAGAAAGAAAAAGAAAAGGAGTGTGTGAGAAAGTGGGAGGGAGAAAGAGAGAGAAAGAAAAATGAGGGAGTGTGTGAGAGAGGGAGAGGGAGAGAGAGAGAAAGAGAGAGGGAGAAAGAAAAAAAAGGGAGTGTGGGAGAGAGGAAGAGGGGGGGAGAGAGAGAGAGAAAGAGAGACAGAGAGAGGGAGAGGGAGGGAGAGAAGGAGAGAGAGAGAGAGAGAGAGAGAGAGAGAGAGAGAGAGAGCAGGGCTAGCTGGGGAATTCTGGGAGTTGAAGTCCACAGCTCTTAAAGTTGCCAAAGTTGGACAACCCGGATCTCAAGTCTCCAAATGTGGTCACGTGGCCAGAGAGGGAGTGTCCATCAAAACTTCGAATCCAGGTCGTATCTTTTGCGAGAGGGTCCACGCTAACATCCGGCCAGTCCTAAGTTGAGGACTCTTGTAAAATCAGTCATAAAGATGCGGCTTTTTTCGGGTCTTCCCCCTTTAATGGAGCTGTCCTCTCTCTCCCCTGCCCCTGGCAGGTGGCGGAAGGCATGGCCTTCATTGAGCACAGGAACTACATCCATCGTGACCTCAGAGCCGCTAACATCTTGGTGTCGGCCGTCCTGGTGTGCAAGATTGCGGACTTTGGCTTGGCCCGTGTGATCGAGGACAACGAGTACACCGCTCGGGAAGGTAACAAAGCTAGCGCAGCCTTACTGTGTGCATCCTCCACGTTGATGGACAATGTAGGTTTGACTTTACGCCCTTCCTCCCCGATCGGAGCGCCTGGAGATCAGGGGTCCTCAAACTTGGCCACTTTTAAGACTTGTGGACTTCAAGTCCCAGAATTCCCCAGCCAACCACAAGTCTTAAAGTGGCCAAGTTTGGAGAGTTGGTGGCTAGGGAATTCTGGGAGTTGAAGCCTCTTCTTAAAAACCTCCAGGGATGGAGCGCCCACGATTTCTGGTGGCAAGCTGTTCCACTGGTTAATTGTCCTCACTGTCAGGAAGTTTCTTCTTAATTCCGGGTTGCTTCTCTCTTTGGTCAGTTTCCAACCATTGTTTCTCGTCCTTCCCTCTGGTGCTCAGGTGAATAATTTGATCCCTTCCTCTTTGTGGCAGCCCCTCTAATACTGGAATGCTGCTATCATGTCTCCCCTGTTTTTTCTTTTCTTTAGACTGGCCAAACCCAAGTCCCGCAGCTGTTCTTCATATGTTTTAGCCTCCAGGCCTTGGATCATCTTAGTTCAGTGTTTCTCAACCTTGACCA
The DNA here is from genome assembly GCA_024509115.1 of Crotalus helleri. Taxonomy (NCBI): domain Eukaryota; kingdom Metazoa; phylum Chordata; class Lepidosauria; order Squamata; family Viperidae; genus Crotalus; species Crotalus helleri. The sequence goes on from JAKSXO010000059.1 coordinate 2,679,582, forward strand.
TTTTAAGGCATGTGGACTTCAACTCCCAGAATTCCACAGCCAGCATTGCTGGCTGTGGAATTCTGGAAGTTGAAGTCCACATGCCTTAAAATGGTCAAGGTTGAGAAAAACTGTCTTAGTTGCTCTTCTTTGCACTTTTTCCAAGGTCTTGACATCTTTTTTCTAGTATGGGGACCAAAATTGCTTGCAGTACTCCAGGTGTGGTCTCCCTAAGGCAGGACCAGAACCCAGCGTCCCCCACTCTCTGCCTGCTATCTTCAGCACTAAGCCAAACTGATAACATTAGCGGTTGCCAGCTGCCGTTTTCAGACTCAATCTAACTATCTTGTTTTTGGATTCTGGGCAGGCGCCAAGTTCCCCATCAAGTGGACGGCCCCCGAAGCCATCAACTATGGGTCCTTCACCATAAAGTCCGACGTGTGGTCCTTCGGCATTTTGCTGATGGAGATCATCACCTATGGGCGGACCCCGTATCCAGGTATGTAGCAGAAAAGCTTGACCTTGCCTAGGAAATAGTTAAGATGGCCTCACTTCTTTGGTTTCATCCAGCAAGACTCCAATAATAATAATAATAATAATTACAAGCAGCGGCATGACAAAGTAGCAACAATGGTGCATTGGAAGATCTGCAAAAAATATCATTTGCCTGTAAGCAAAAACTGGTGGGATCATAAAATAGAGAAAGTCATAGAAAATGATAAAATTAAACTGCTCTGGGACTTCAGAATTCAAACAGACAAGCACCTGCAACATAACACCCCAGACTTAACAATTGTCGATAAGAAAGACAAAAAAGACTGGATAGTGGACGTGGCAGTGCCTGGAGACAGCAGAATAGAAGAGAAAGAACTGGAGAAGATAACAAAATACAAAGACCTACAAATAGAAATAGAAAGACTGTGGCAAAAGCAAGCAAGGGTAGTACCAATAGTAATAGGCTCCTTGGGTGCAATCCCAAAACAACTGGAGCACCAGTTGAACACCATTGGCATTGACAAATTCGCTATTAGTCAATTGCAAAAGGCAGCCTTATTAGGAACTGCTTCCATCCTGCGACGATACCTGTAACACCATCAAACATCCACATCTGCCTATCCCAGGTCCTGGGTAAGGACTCGATAGGTAGACAAAATGCCAAATCCAGTCTGAACATCTGGCTGACTGTGCGATGATCCATAATAATAATAATAATAATAATACATTAAAAAAATAGCTGGGAAAGCAGATAATAACAAGACCTGGCAATGGCTAAGAGCAGGAAAATTGAAGAAAGAGACCGAGGGACTAATTCTGGCTGCACAAGACCAAGCCTTAAGGACAAATGCATACAAAGTCAAAATTGAGAAGACAGCAACAGACAGTAAGTGCCGCCTATGCAAAGAAGCTGAAGAAACAGTGGACCACCTGGTAAGCTGTTGCAAGAAGATTGTACAGACTGACTACAAGCAGCGGCATGACAAAGTAGCAACAATGGTGCATTGGAAGATCTGCAAAAAATATCATTTGCCTGTAAGCAAGAACTGGTGGGATCATAAAATAGAGAAAGTCATAGAAAATGATAAAATTAAACTGCTCTGGGACTTCAGAATTCAAACAGACAAGCACCTGCAACATAACACCCTGGACTTAACAATTGTCGATAAGAAAGACAAAAAAGTCTGGATAGTGGACGTGGTAGTGCCTGGAGACAGCAGAATAAAGGAAAAAAAACTGGAGAAGATAACAAAATACAAAGACCTACAAATAGAAATAGAAAGACTGTGGCAAAGGCAAGCAAGGGTAGTACCAATAGTGATAGGCTCCTTGGGTGCAATCCCAAAACAACTGGAGCACCACTTGAACACAATTGGCATTGACAAATTCGCTGTTAGTCAATTACAAAAGGCGGCCTTATTAGGAACTGCTTCCATCCTGTAACAATATCTGTAATACCAGCAAACATAGCTCCCCCATGCTGGCTCAGGAATTCTGGGAGTTGAAGTCCACAAGTCATAAAAGAGCCAAGATTGCCTAGCCCTGGTCTAATCTGTAGCAAAAAGGCTCAAAAAAATATCCTTGATGAAACAATGCACATTTTGTCCCTGGGCGAGGACGCAGGTGGCCAAACACGCCTTACAACACGACTACAAAGGGTGGCCTTTGAAGTGAGATGCTGCCCCACACATTTCCTCATTTGGCTAAGTTTGCTTAGGAACGGACGTCTGCCATCCTGGCGTACGAGATGGAAAGTCCCTCTAAAAAGGGTCATAATTTTTTTTTAAGTTTTCAACGGAAAGAGGATTGGTTTGTGAGTCCTCCGCAAGCCAAGTGGACGACGATGCCACAGCGTGTCCAGTGTGTACGAAACACACATTATTGCAGCAGGCAATTTCCATAACAACAAGCTACTGTTGTGGGCCAACGTTCGCTCCTGTATGCTTTGCAAGGCGAAGTTGCCACTGTAAATTGGACTTTAATTGTTCCTTAAGGCTTGCTCTTCTAATTCTCATTTCCAACTGAGATCTCAGAATCTCTGCAGTGTTTCTCAACCTTGACAATTTTAAGGCATGTGGACTTCAACTCCCAGAATTCCACAGCCAGCATTGCTGGCTGTGGAATTCTGGGAGTTGAAGTCCACATGCCTTAAAATTGTCAAGGTTGAGAAACACTGCAAGGAACATGCCGCCTTGGCCTTTTTCCAAACGTTGTTGCACTACAGTCCTTGAGTTATGGACGTAATGGGGGTCTGCCCAATGTGGTCATACTCATGATGGTCACAAAACGGGTGGGTCATTATCTCTAGAAGGGAGTGGGGATTTGCAGAGAGGAGGAGGAGGACGGTGGGGTCCTTGGTGCTCTCTGAGACTGGCTGTTTTCTGGCAGACATCTCATGACCCAGCTAGGGAACATCATCAGGGCTAGAAGGGAGTGGAGTTTGCAGAGGAGGAGGAGGAAGAGGAGGAAGCAGGAGGAGGAGGAGAAAGTAGAAGGAGAAGAAGGAGGAGGAGGAGGATGGTGGGGTCCTTCATGTTCTCTGAGCTTGGTTGTTTTCTTGTAGGCCTTTCATTACATGCACTGATGGTGCTAAATAGTTGGGTAACGAAACGTCTGCAAGAAAACTACTAAGCTCAGAGAGCATCAAGGACCCTACAACCCTCCTCCTCCTCCTCCTCCTCCAATCCCCCTCCCTTCTAGCCCTGCTGATGTTACTTAACTGAATAATGAAACATCTGCAGGAAAACAACCCAGCTCAGAGTCTTGTGGAAAACAAAAGGGACTCTTACGAATTCGAGAGGGTTTTTAGCAGAGAGATTTATTGCGCAGGTTCAGAAGCAATAGAGACAAGCAAATCTGAACCCCGAGGGTGGGTTCAGACTTCAGTTTTATACATTCCTTTTCTCAGGAACAAAGAACTACACATTATGATACACATTGTATTACATTAGGTTAGTTTCTCACGGGCATACAATGGAGAGTTTGGCTACTTACATAGTTTCCAAGTGCTATGCGCATTTGGTTAGTCTCATATTGCTAACACAGCACTATTCCAGTAATTATGCAGACACATCCTTTTTTTAGTGATTTTTCATTATTATTATTATTATTCCACATTAAGAGAGCACCAAGGCCAATATTCCACTCACCTTAGGACTCCTGCCAAGTCTGCATGACGTGGTGTGTGTGTGTGTGTGTGTGTGTGTGTGCCTCATTACCTGCGGGAATCCCCTTCACTATTTACTCCTATTCTCTTCTCTTGAGTTGGGCTGCGCATCAGGATGTTCCACCGGTCTCCTTTTTTTTGTCCAATTCAGGGAGGACAAACCTGGAAGTGATGCGCGCCCTCGAGCGTGGCTATCGGATGCCACGTCCCCAGGGCTGCCCGCAGGAGCTGTACGAGATCATGATGAGATGTTGGAAGGAGAAACCGGAGGATCGGCCCACCTTTGAGTACATCCAGAGCATCCTGGAGGACTTTTTCACCGGCACGGAAAAGCAGTACCAACAACAGCCTTAGAAAGGACGCGTGGCCACACCGGCGTTGCCAGCGTGCTGCTGTCCCAGGAGGCCACGGAGGTGGAAGTTTTCGGCGTGGAGAATCTGTGGTTTAGAGGCCAGAGACTTTTTTTCCTACCTGCAAATGTGGCTCATAGACTGGCTCGCAAGCTCAGTTGGATTAGGAACTGAATTATGCCATGCCTTTGCTCTTCGCTGCAAACGAATCAGACTGCAGTCAGCAAGAAACCGCTTCAAAAAATGGAAGAGATTTTATCCTAACGGCTGTTGCGAAGCCGCAGTATTATGGTGGAAGTTAGTTCCTGGGATGTGTGTGTGTCACAGAAAGCGTGTGTCCATACGAGAGAAATTGTGTGTGTGTGTGTGTATATGAGGGAGAGAGAGAGAGAGAGAGAGAGAGAGAGAGAGAGAGAGAGAGAGAGAGAGAGAGAGAGAGAGAGAGAGAGAGAGAGAGAGAGAGAGAGAGAGTTAGATAATATAGAGATGAACGATAAATGATAGAGATGATAGAGAGAGGGAAAGAGAGAAAGAGAGGGAGAGGAAAGAAAGGGAGAGGGAGGGAGAGGAAAGAGAGAGAGGAAAAAGGGAGAGAGAGATAATATAGAGATGAAAGATAAATGTTAAGAGAGATGAGAGAGATGAGAGAGAGAGAGAGAGGAAAGGGAGAGGACAGGAAAGAGAGAGAGAAAAGGGGGATAGGAAAGTGAGAGGAAAGAGAGAAAGAGAGAGAAAAGAGAGAAAGAGAGAGAGGAAAAAGAAATAAAGAAGGAGGGAGGGAGAGAGAGAGAGAGAAATAAATATATTGTGAACTCTGGATGATTAAGTTGGGATATGACTGCAGATAGTCCTTGACTTACCACCACAACTGACCCCAAAATTTCAGTGGCTAAATGAGACAATTGTTAAATGAGTGTTTCCTCACTTTACAACCTTCCTTGGCATGGTTATTAAGCGAATCACTGCCGTTCAGTGAGTAACCTCGTTGTTAAGAGAATCTGGCTTCCCCAGGGACTTTGTTTGTCAGAAGATCGCAAAAGGGGACCCTGTGACCCCGTGACAACCATCATAAATCCGAGTCAGTTGCCAAGCGTCTTAATTTTGATCACGTGCGCACAGGGGAATGCTGCAACGGTCGTTAAGTGTGAAAAATCAGTCACGAGTCCCTTTTTCCAGTACTGTTATAACGTTGACCGAATGTTTGTAAGTCGAGGAATACCTGTATATGTTTTGATTCGTTAGTGGCCTTAGAAAAAGCTTTGCCAACTGATTCCTCATGCTACTTTCTCATTGCAAGACGACTAAACGTGGAAGAACGTGAAATAAAAATGAACGTGAAATATGCCTAAATTTAACAAAGATTTGATTCACTGCAGCGATCCAAATTAGGGACGATGATGAGACAATGGCAAATTTTTAAATCGTTGTTTAAGCTACAAATGATAATTATTCTAACAGAATGAACAGTTAACTATTTTCAATAAAAATTAAAATTTAAAAAGAAATCAAAGTAGTCTTGGCTTTTACTTGGAATTGGTTATCACGGTTGTATCTTATCGTTGTTTTGTATAAGATACAACAATTATCACTATTGTATTGTATCTTATGATTTATGATGAAGGCATTTTATGATTATGATCATGCACTGGAGACAAATTTCTTGTGTGTCCAATCACACTTGGCCAATAAAGAATTCTACTGTATTCTATTCTGCTCTGTTAATCTATTTTGTTATCTATTCTGTTCTGCTATCTACTGTATTCTATTGTATTGTATTGTATTTTCTATTCTATTCTATACTATATTCTATTCTATTCTATTATCTATTCTATTCTGTTGGAGAAGAAAGTCCAGTTGACTCATGAAAAAGCATCTTTCGGATATTCTATTGTAGTCTATTCTAATTTCTATTCTATATGCTATTCCATTCCATTCTGCTCTATTCTATTCTATTCTATTCTGTTCTGTTCTATTCTATTATTCTATTTTACATTCTATTCTATTCTATATTCTATTCTATTCTGCATTCTGCATTCTGCATTCTGCATTCTATTCTATTCTACTCTACTCTACTCTACTCTACTCTACTCTACTCTACTCTACTCTATTCTATTCTATTCTATTCTATTCTACTCTATTCTATTATTATCTATATTAACATTGCTTCCGTTGTTATATTACTCTTGCCTACAGATTGATTTCTAATGATTTGCTGATATGCCTAAAGATTAATTCTGTTTTTGCTTGGTGCTTTTCCAAACCACCAAAGAGTACTTTTCTTCTTCAATAACTCTTTATTTTCCATGAGAACCATTTTTCCACTCCAAATATCTCCCTTATTTTTATTTCTGTCTTCAGTAAGAAAACACCTCTTCCTTTTTCGCCCAGGGACGAAACTGTCAAAGGATCGATGTGCAGCTATCTATATCAAATGCTAAATTTTGAAGTCACCTCTGAATCGTGGGAGAAATAGCTGGCTTCACACATTATACCAAGCTATGTACTGGATTGATTTCGCCTTAGTGTACCACAGTGTTTCCCAAACTTGACAATTTTAAGGCATGTGGACTTCAACTCCCAGAATTCCACAGCCAGCATTGCTGGCTGTGGAATTCTGGGAGTTGAAGTCCACATGCCTTAAAATTGTCAAGTTTGGGAAACACTGGTGTACCAGATCAGCTCCAACCACTGTATGGGTAGTCCTCAACTTACGGCTATTTATTTAGTGACCATTCAAAGTTACAACAGCTTATGAGCATTTTTCACGTGGTCGTTGCAGCTTTCCCATGGTCAGTTGAGCAGAATTCAAATGCTTGGCAACTGGCATGTACTCATGACAGTTGCACTGTTCCGGGGCCAATGTGATCACTATTTGTAACCTTCCCTCTGGCTTCTGACAAACAATAAGGGAAGCCAGGTTCGCACATGAATCACTGACTGGCTGTACTCAGCGTGGGGTCCTTAATGGAACTGCATCTACATGGAGGGAAGTGTGTAGTGGGGTGCCCCAGGGCTCAGTTCTGGGCCCAGTGCTCTTCAACATCTTCATCAACGATTTGGACGAGGGGATAGATGGGGAACTCATCAAATTTGCAGACGACACCAAGCTGGCAGGAATAGCCAACACTCCAGAAGACAGGCTTCAGATACAGAAGGATCTGGACAGACTTGAACACTGGGCACTATCTAACAAAATGAAATTCAATAGTGAAAAAAGCAAGGTTCTACATTTAGGCAAGAAAAAACAAATGTACAGGTATAGTATAGGGGGTATCTTGCTCAATAGTAGTAACTGTGAGAGGGACCTCGGAGTCCTAGTAGACAATCATTTAAATATGAGCCAGCCGTGTGCGGCAGCTGCCAAAAAAGCCAACACAGTGCTGGGCTGCATCAACAGAGGGATAGAATCAAGATCACGTGAAGTATTAATACCACTTCACAAGGCCTTGGTAAGGCCACACTTGGAATCCCGCATCCAGTTTTGGTCACCACGATGTAAAAAAGATGTTGAAAATCTAGAGAAAGAATGCAAAGAAGAGCAACAAAGATGATTAGGGGACTGGAGGCTAAAACATACAAGGAACAGTTGCTGGAATTGGGTATGTCCAGTTTAATGAAGAGAAGGACAAGGGGGGGGGGACATGATAGCAGTCTTCCAGTATCTCAGGGGCTGCCCCAAAGAAGAGGGAGTCAAGCTATTCTCCAAAGCACCTGAAGGCAGGACAAGAAGCAACCGATGGAAAGTCATCAAGGAGAGAAGCAACCTAGAACTAAGGAGAAACTTCCTGACAGTTAGAACAATTAACCAGTGGAACTACCTGCCTCCAGAAGCGGTGAATGCACCAACACTGGAAGTTTTTAAGAAGAGAATGGACAGCCTTTTGTCTGAAATGGTATAGGGTTTCCTGCCTGAGCAGGGGGTTGGACTAGATGACCTCCAAGATCCCTTCCAACTGTATTATTACTTAACAACTGTGGCAAAAAGGTCATAACATGGGGCACTAAATAACTGATAAGCCACAGTTCATACAACACATTAAATCAGGGGTCTCCAACCTTGGCAATTTCAGAATTGCCTCACTTAACGACCACAGCGCTTGCTTAACGACCGCAGCAGCCACTTAAAAGTCGTTTCATCCAAAAGGGCACTACGGGCATGGAAAAAATACATCTGTACTGGAGAAGATGCCCTTTAAAGCTTGATTCTGATGATTGTGTACCATTAAGCCAATATTGGCTCTTGATAGCCCCCCAAATCTTCTCCTGTAAAAAGTCCTTTAAAAAAAACCTCCTGGGGGTTTTCCAGCACTGCCCTTAAAAAAGATGGCGCCCGCTCTCCACCTCCGTGCATGAAGATGGCCCCTTGCTACTTGCCCGCGGTAGAAATGGCGCCTGCGCCACCGTGAACTCGCCCGCATCAAAAATGGCGGAAAGAGCCCCACACCGCCAGCAACCAAGATGGCGAGAAGGGCAAAAAAAAAATACGCGGAAAAGGCCCAACGCTTCCCTTTCCCAAACCCCTCTCCGTCTTTTCCCCCGAAGGCTGCAGCTGCTAGCCCGGACTTTCCCGGGCGTGGTGGCCACGAGGAAGGGTCTGAGGACCAGGCCAGATCGGGCTGGGCCTTTCAAACGCCGTCACCATGGCGACCGGCGGCCTCGGCCAATCGCAAGCCACTTCCGGCGACGTCGGCGCCGACACGTGGATCCAAGATGGCGGCCTCGGGGGCTCTGGTGAGCGGGCCGCCGGCCCTCGGGCCCTGAGGGGGAGGTCGGGGGAGGGACGGGGGTCTCGGGGGGGGGGGACTGTGGGGCGGCCGGGCCCTTCGGAGGGGGGCGAGGCGGGGCCTTGAACCCCCTGTCAGGGGAGGGGCATCTCCCCCCGCGACCTCCCCCCAAGCCCCTTCCCTTCCGAAGGCAAGAGGGTCGCCTGGGGGGGTGTCTCAGGGAGGGGTGTAAACCGCCCCCTCCTCACGGGTGGCCCGAGGGTCTCCTGGGGGGGGCTGTTGGGGGTCTGTTAAGACACGGGAGGGGGGAGCTGAACTCTTGGCTGGCTCCCTTCTGGGACGGGCAGGTAGTCCTCGACTTACAACCGTTCGTTTAGTGGCCGTTCGACGTTACAGCGGCGCTGCCAAAAAAAGGGGACTTATGGGCACGGTTTTTAAAAAGTGGGTGTCCCTGCTTGGGTGTCAGACTGGGTTCCCCCCCCCCCCCAGATGGATTCTCACCTCTTTTTTAGCACAAGCACTATATTTTGATTGATTGATTGATTATCTGTGCCATCAAATCATAGTTGACTTTTGGTGACACATCTATAGATTTTTCTCCAGGATGATTTGTCTCCCACCTGGTCCTTACAGGTCTTCTGATGGTGCCCTCACCACCACTGTAACTTGAGTCCATCCACCTTGGTCATCCATTTCTTCTTCCCTTCCACTTTTCCCAGCATCAAGTAGTAGTAGTAGTAGTAGTAATAGTAGTAGTAATAAAGTTGGAAGGGACCTTGGAGGTCATCTAATCCAACCCCCTGCTCAGGCAGGAAACCCTATACCATTTCAGACAAATGGCTGTCCAGTCTCTTCTTAAAAACTTCCAGTGTTGGAGCATCCACAACTTCTGGAGGCAGGTTGTTCCACGGGTTAATTGTCCTCACTGTCAGGAAGTTTCTCCTTAGTTCTAGGTTGCTTCTCTCCTTGATTAGTTTCCATCCGTTGCTTCTCAAAGGAACTTGGTCCTGACATTGATTGATTGACTGAGGCGCCATCAAGTCAGTGTCGCCTTTTAGCGACCAGATGAATTTGATTTTCTCTAAGATGAACTGTCCCCAACCAGGTCCTTTAGGTCTTCTAATGGTGCCCCCACCACTACTGCCTGCTTTTATATACTGTTACCCTTGATTATGTGCCATCAAGTATGAAGTCATAGTTGACACTTGGTGACCACAAACGTAGATTTTTTTTTCCAAAGTGAAAGTACACTGTGACCAACTTCTTACAGTGCCCCCATCACCACAACTCAGTCCATTTGCTGCTGGTCAGTCTCTTCTTCATTTTCCTACTACCTTTGTCAAAATTGTGGACTTCTCAAAGGGACGGTCTTGATGCTGATTGATTATGTGCCGTCAAGTCACTGTCACCTCTTAGCAACTATATCAGTGGTTCTCAACCTGTGGGTCGCCAAACAACGCAGTCCGCCATTTTTTCCCCTTTTCCTTAGCTGTGCTACTCCCTTTTATTCTGTTGGCTTTTGAAAGCCAATAGAATAGACTCTCTTGAATAGAGTCTAATTCTATTGGCTTTCCAAAGCCAATCGGAATTGTCCAGACTGTCTCTGCCCTGCTGAGCCCGCCAAAAGTCCCATTCTGCAAACGGTGCTGCACCAATTGAGTAGTCCTCGACGTACGACCGGTTGAGTAGTCCTCAACTTACGACCGGTTGGGGATCGCGGCATTAAAAAGGTTGAGAACCACTGAACTATATGGATCAATGTTCGTATCACCTTCTCCAGGGTCTTCATATTGATTCATTGATTATTTTCCACCGTTGTCTCTTAGGAACCACATAGGTAGATCTTCTCAAAGATAGATTCTCTAAGACAATCTGTCTTCAACCTGTTCCTTTAGGACTTCCAACAGGGCCACTGAGTAACGGAGTCCCTCCACCTCACTATTGGTCACCCTCTTCTTCTCTTTCCTTCCACCATTCCCAACATTGTAGACTTCTCCAGAGACTGAGGCCTTCTGAAACTTCACATGGGTACAGCAAACAATCTTAGTAAAGATTTAACATTGTTAAAATAGGTTATTTTTTTATGTTTCCAGTTATCTGTGTTGGTTATGTTATATGATTACCTATCTGAATGTACATTGACAATGTGTACTCATCTCATCCCGGACATTCTTTTTTTGAACTATTACCATCTGGCAGACAGTACAGGATAATAGAAACAAACACAAATAGGCTGAAAAAATAGTTTTTATCCCAGAGGTGTAACCATATTAAATACCACTGTATAGTGCAGAGGTAGGCAAGGCAACCTTGGCTCTTTTATGACTGACAGAGTGACTCTGGACAGCATGCAAATAAAATATTAACAAGTATATAAAATTTAGAATTCAAAAAAAGGTAAAATTGAATAAAAAGCCAGACTGAAGGTTAATTTAAAGGCGGAAGGAGGGGTTCAAGATTTGGGACCGCAGATCAGTTTACCTTCCTTTTTGTTGCTTTGTCATTATTTATCTGGCTGGGCAGGGCCCATTTTGTAGGATTTAGCAGGTCTGTTACCTGCTCAAAGCAAACTACCTGAGACAGGATAGGCTATGGGTAGGTAACCTTGGCTCTTTTATGACTCGTGGACTTCAACTCCCAGAATTCCTGAGGCAGCCACGCTGAGGGGAAAGGGAGAGGTTTCCAAGCTGAGCCATGCTGGCCAGGAATTCTGGGAGTTGAAGTCCACCAGTCATAAAAGAGCCAAGGTTGCCTACCCCTGGTATAGTGCAGTGTTTCCCAAACTTGAGAATTTTAAGGCATGTGGACTTCAACTCCCAGAATTCCACAGCCAGCAATGCTGGCTATGGAATTCTGGGAGTTGAACTCCACATGCCTTAAAATTGTCAAATTTGGGAAACACTGGTATAGTGCAACATTGAAGTGCAATATTAGTGGCAGCGCAGTGGTGAATCGAATGTGAAGGATGTGTGTATATAATGTATGTTCTTATTTGTGGTTTTTACTTCTGTATAGTGTGGACTGTGGACAGTGCTTAATTTCGTTGTGAGTTACATACTGACAATAAAGATATTCTATTTCATTCCATTCTATTTTATTCTATTCTATTGGATTCCTCATGGTACATTATTTATATTATCTGTAAGTTCATTTTAATACTTTCAGCACTACCTTTTATTCTCTTTTAAATTGTCATCTCTTTTAGAAACTTTAAGGGAGATGAATGATTGGGATCGCCTGAAGTTTATTCTTATAAATTACTCATATCCAAAAGCGGTTGATTATTACATTGGCTCCCCCATCCCTTATTTTTGACAAATTTATTGTGACTATTTTACGGTGTTCTTTTTTTGACTTTTACATCTGTGGTGGGTAGAATGTGTGAGGATCTTTTTGCAGACGCCCGTTAAAGTAATTGGCATTTCAGCAAGATTACCTGTGGTAATCTTTTATATGAAAAGTGGTAATCTTTTATAGGAAAAGTGCAAGTTGGAAGTACTCAAAATATCCAAATGCATGTTCTACAGCTGGGATGGACAGTCTTTTAGGGGTTGGTAAAGGAAGAAAAAATCTCATTTTTCCAACCCACAGAGGATGTGGTGGTTACACGATATAAAAAAGCAGTTAAAAAAAAAAGTTGGCCTTTGAACATTTCGATGGCATGGGAAAGCTACATCCTACCACAGATTGCTCAGTGCAATCTGGAGCTTTCCACTTGGAATGAAAAATTCCACCAGAGCAGGAATGAAGAAGTACGTATTAAAGATGTGGAAGTCTTGTCAAGTCAAATCACCCACATTTATTTTGTGAAGAGTTTCTGGTCTGGAGAATCACAAAAAAACCCCCAACAATCTAATGATCTGTTTCTGGAAGCAGGCTTATGCACCAGTTTCTAAATTAAACCGGTCACCTCAGCCTTTGAGTTGGTTCTTCATGGATGGAAGGAAAAAACTACAGGTATTCCTCGACTTATGATCATTTGGGTAGTGGCTGTTCATAGTTGCAACGGCACTGGGAAAAAAAGGACCATTTTTCACACGACCGTAGATCACATAATCGAAATTGGGACGCTTGGCAGTTGGCTCATATCTATGACGATTCCCGTGTCGTGTGATCAATTTTTACAAGCAAAGTCTTGTGGAACTGTGGGAACTCAGCTTCACTTAACCAGGTTACTACCTTAACAGCTGCAGTGATTGACTTAACAGTGGCGAGAAAGGTTGTAAAATGAACAAAACTCAGTTAACAAAACTGCGTGCTCAGTTGTGGTCGTATGTTGAGGACTGCCTGTGTTCTTTCGGAGTTCTGCATTGGTTCCACTCCTTCCTACTGTGTTTTCCCCCAAATAAGACCTACCGGTATATAAGCCTTAATGTGATTTTTCAGGATGCTCGTAATATAAGCCCCACCCCCAAAATAAGCCCCAGTTAAGATCGTCAGACGGACGAATTTAATACCGTATTTCCCCCCCAAATAAGACAAACTGGAAAATAAGTCCTAAAATTAGCAAAAATTAATATAAGACCCGGTCTTATTTTTAGTGAAACACAGTAGGCAGGCGGTTGCAGTTTGAATGAGTGAGAGCAGTGGTCCTCAGCCTGTGGGCTGCTGGCACATAGCCCCTCATTGTGCTAGCGCCGTGGCCACGGGGCGCAAAAACAGGACGCTGCGCCATGGGGCGCAAAAAACGGGCTGCCGCTGTGCCTTGGGACACAAAAATGGGACGACGTGCTTCGGGGCACGTGGGAAGTTGTGGGAAGTTTGCAATCGGAGGAAGATAGTGTGTGGGGATGATTTTGTGCTCTTCCCGGATTGAAGCAACAGCTGCAAGCGCCTCCTCGACCGTGTCGTCCGTCGCTACGCCGAGACCAAGGACTCGGGCAGTTTTCTGCTCCGCAACCTGAAGGATTCGGAGCGCATGCAGCTGCTCATTACGCTCGCCTTCAATCCGGAGCCTCTCGTGCTTCAGAACGACCAGGAGCGTTTCAGCGCGGACCCCGATATCATTAAAACTGTACACCAGCACGAGCCCAAGACCTTGTAGACGTCGGCTACGCCAAAAGATCTCCTGTTCGGCGTGCCGGGAAAGTACAGCGGGGTGAATCTCTACAACCGGAAGCGAGTGGTTGTCTACGCCATCACTTTGGGTCTTCGGCATTATGACGCGAGGTTTCTCGCCAGCCTCCGCTCGCGGCTGACGCTGCTACATCCCAGCGCCAATAGCAGCCTCCAGGAACACCAGACGATCCACGTCCATTTTAAGGAAGAAATCGGCGTTGCCGAACTCATCCCGCTGGTGACCACCTACGCCACCTACGTCATCCTCTTCGTTTACATCTACTTCTCCACGCGCAAGACCGACATGGTGAAATCCAAGTGGGGTCTGGCTTTGGCAGCCATCGTGACGGTGCTCAGCTCCCTGCTCATGTCTGTCGGGCTGTGCACGTTCTTCGGCCTCACGCCGACGCTCAACGGAGGATGTTTCAGGACCCAACGAGGGAATGTCATCAACGTTAGAAAGGAGTTGGGTGTATGGACAGGAGAAGGACTGACCATCTAGCTGGCCACATTGGACCAGCCTGGGACATAGAGGGGCAATACTATTTTTTTAGAGAATGTTTGTTGTGGGTGTGAGTATGCATGTAGATGAATGGTGGCCCTGTTATATATAAATTTATTATTGTACTTAGGGCGTATGAATGTGAAAATTTTTATTTTTTTATGTATATAAATTGAGTGTGAATGTGTATTGAGTGTTTGAGGTATGAGTATGGTGGAGTCGGGGGTGGAGCCTGGTACCCCCTCTGCTGAGTGCAATAGCAAAAGTAGAGGGGGGGCAGGACTTACCCTTGGGCTCGGTTTGTATGGAAAGCGAGTCTGGTCAGGAAGGGAGAAGGCTGGTGAGGGTGGGGGTATTACGGGGGGGGGGAAGGTCGGAGCATCCCGGTCATGACTGGGATGGGCAGATATGGCGGGAGCCGAGGGGCAGGCCATCTTTGGGGAACGAGGACTCGCTATGTTAGAGCGATTCCTTGTTCCGGCCCCTCAAAAGGCTCATCCTGTAGTACTGGTGAAAGGGGAGCACAGGGCCCTGATTGTAGGCTGCTGTTGCTTAATGCCAGGTCTGTTGTCAGCAAAGCCCCCCTTGTCCGCGATTTAATATTGGACAGCGGGGCGGACCTGGCATGTATAACCGAAACCTGGCTGGGCCCTGAGGGGGGTGTTTCCCTCTCGGAGATGTGCCCGGATGGGTTTATGGTGCTTCATCAGCCTCGACATCAGGGCAGGGGTGGGGGAGTGGCAGTCATCGCTCGGAAGTCCTTGAGTCCTCGTGGGATTCCTGCCCCGGAGGTTGTTGGGTGTGAGTCCCTCCTATTGAAGTTGGGTTCGCGGGTTCAGTTGGGCTTGCTGCTGACGTACCTACCTCCCAGCTGCGTTGCAACAGCCCTGCCTGCGTTGCTGGAGTCAGTAGCCGGGTTGGCGGTGGAGTTCCCCAGACTTATAGTACTGGGGGACTTTAACCTGCCATCACTCGGCGATCGCTCAGAGGCGGCGCAGGAGTTCATGGCTTCCATGGCAACCATGGACCTGACCCAGGTAATTCAGGATCCAATTCATAGGGGTGGTCACACACTCGACCTTGTGTTTCTCTCGGGGCAATGGAGACATGATCTGGAATTAAGGGGAATAGAGATCTCGCCCTTGTCATGGACAGATCATTTCCTATTGAGGCTGGACTTCAGAGCATCACTCCCCCATCGCAGGGAGAGGGAGCCGACTAGGTGGTTCCGCCCCAGGCGCCTAATGGACCCAGACCGGTTCCAGGAGGAGCTTGGGGAAATACCTGACTCCCTTGTCCACAACTCGTCCGGGTCCCTGGTTGCGGCCTGGAATGAGGCGGCGTCCGGGGCCCTGGATCGAATTGCGCCTTTGCGACCTCTCTGTGGTGGCGGTCCCCGGAGGGCCCCTTGGTTTACTGAGGAGCTCCGGGAGATGAAGCGCCACAAGAGACGTCTAGAGCGACGTTGGAGGGCCAGTAACTCTGAATCTGACCGATCACTATTAAGAGCCTATCTTAGGACTTATTTAGTGGCGATAAGGGCGGCAAAGCGTGTTCACTTTTCCGCACTTATTGCGTCCGCAGAATCTCGCCCGGCCGCCTTGTTTAGGGTGACCCGCTCCCTTCTTAAAGTGGAGGGGGCGGAGGAACCCTTGCAGGGGAGAGCTGAGGAGTTTGTTCAGTTTCTGTCGGACAAAATCGCTCAGATTCAGAGAGACCTGGACTCCGACTGGGCAGTGCCAGCCGAGTTGCCAGGGGCTGGTCTTAGTCATGTTATCTGGAGCGAGTTTGAGCCTGTGACCCCTGATGAAGTGGACAAGGCCGTGAGGGCAATGAATGCCGCCACCTGTTTATTGGACCCGTGCCCCTCCTGGCTGGTTTCTGCCAGTAGGGAGGTGACACGAGGCTGGCTCCAGGCGATAATCAATGCCTCCTTGATGGAGGGGTCTTTCCCGCAACCTTTAAAGGAAGCGGTGGTGAGGCCCCTCCTCAAGAAGCCTTCCCTGGACCCAGCTGTTTTGAAGAACTTTCGTCCCGTCTCCAACCTCCCCTTTGTGGGGAAGGTTGTAGAGAAGGTGGTGGCGTCTCAACTCTTGCGATCCTTGGATGAAACCAATTATCTGGACCCTTTTCAATCTGGTTTCAGGCCCGGCTACAGCACTGAGACTGCTTTGGTCGCACTGACCGATGATCTCTGGCGAGCCCGGGATAGGGGTTATTCCTCTATCCTGGTGCTTCTTGACCTCTCAGCGGCTTTCGATACCATCGACCATGGTATCCTTCTGCGTCGTCTCGGAGAGGTGGGGGTGGGCGGCACCGTATTGCGGTGGTTCTCCTCCTACCTCTCTGACAGGTCGCAGTCGGTGTTGGCGGGCGGACAGAGATCGACCCCTAGGCGCCTCGATTATGGGGTGCCTCAGGGCTCGGTCCTGTCCCCCCTCCTTTTTAACATCTACATGAAACCGCTGGGTGAGATCATTCGGCGACACGGGGTGAGGTATCATCAGTACGCTGATGATACCCAATTGTATATCTCCACCCCGTGTCCTTTCAGTGAAGCAGTCGACGTGATGTGCCGGTGCCTGGAAGATGTGAGGGTCTGGATGGGGGTGAACAGGCTTAGACTCAACCCTGACAAGACCGAGTGGCTCTGGGTCTTGCCTCCCAAAGGTCAACTGGATGGTCCATCTTTAGTCCTGGGGGGGGCAAATTTACCTCCCTCAGTGCAGGCACGCAACTTGGGTGTCCTCCTGGACTCACAGCTAAATTTGGAACAACATCTATCGGCTGTGGCCAGGGGGACCTTTGCACAGGTTCGCCTCGTGCACCAGTTGCGGCCTTATTTGGACCGGGAGGCTTTACTCACAGTCACTCATGCCCTTGTCACCTCAAGACTGGATTACTGTAATGCGCTCTACATGGGGCTACCCTTGAAGGGCGTTCGGAGGCTGCAGTTGGTTCAGAATGCAGCCGCGAGAGCGATTGTGGGCGCGCCAAGGTACGCCCACGTGTCACCTATCCTCCGCGAGCTGCACTGGCTTCCTGTGGGTCTCCGGACGCAATTCAAGGTGTTGGTCATCACCTTCAAAGCCCTTCATGGCATAGGGCCAGGTTACTTACAGGACCGCATTCTGCCGCATAGCTCCCAGAGACCGGTGAGGTCCCATAGATTGGGCCTCCTTCAGGTCCCGTCGGCCAGACAATGTCGGCTGGCGGGCCCTCGGGGAAGGGCCTTTTCTGTGGTGGCTCCGACCTGGTGGAATCAACTTCCCCCCGAGGTTCGAACTACTCCCACCCTGCCGGCCTTTAAGAAAGCCGTTAAAACTCTCCTGTTCCGGCAGGCCTGGGGCTGATGTCCTCGGCGGGCCGGGATATGATCGGACTCGCAGTATGACTGGATTATTTTATTTTATTGTTTTATGACTGTTTTTAATTTTGTACGCCGCCCTGAGTCCTTTGGGATTGGGCGGCATATAAATATTTGTAAATAAATAAATAAATAAATAAAAGCAGATCAGGTGACCCCGGGATTCTGCGAGCGTCATCACTCTGAACCGTCTGGAGTTTGAACGCGTGAACCACGGGGACGCTGAAGCGGTCGTTAAGTGCGGAAATCCGTCCCAAATCCCTTTTTTTTCCAGGGCCGTCGTAACTTTGAACGGTCAACTAAGGGAGCTGTTTGTAAGTCAAGGGCTGTACTGACGTACAGGCCGAGCAGGAAATGCTTTCAAAATTGTGACGGTGGCTCCAGGCCAGCTCCGAGTAGAATCCCAGCCAGACGCACACGTCGCTTTTCAAAGATTGTTCCGAGAAGGGTGCCAGTCAGCGATTTGAGGAATCTGCCTGATCTCCTGCCAGGGAGTGCCAGAGACAAAAGGGTGTCATTATCTACCGCAAAGTGGTTTGCCCATTGTCGTCCTTCCTGGATCAGGAAGTGTGTGAGTCAGGCCCTTTTGTCACCTTGCCATGTCATCAGTCATTGCCTTGCACTCTGCACTGGGTGTGTGTGTGTGGGGGGGGAGCATAGCCTGCCTAGATGATTCAGAAACTTTATTTTCCACGGTGTCCTCTGCTTCCAAGGGGCAAGAGCCGAGGTGGCGCAGCAGTTAGAGTGCAGTACTGCAAGCCACTTTAGCTGACTGTGTTCAGCAGGTCAGCGGTTCAAATCTCACCGGCTCAAGGTTGACTCAGCCTTCCATCCTTCCGGGGTAGGTAAAATGAGGACCCAGATTGTTGGGGGCAATGTAAATATATATATATATACATTGCTTACTGGTGTACACCGCTTAGAGAGTGCTTGCACTTAAAGCGGTATATAAGTCTCATAAATAAATAAACTGTCAACGCTGCTAACACCGGATGTTTTTGCTTTGACAACAGATGAAGATGCAGTTGTTTTTTTCTTTCCGCTCTTAGAGTTAGAATGTCAGTGTTTCTCAACCTTGACAATTTTAAGGCATCTGGACTTCAACTCCCAGAATTCCACAGCCAGCAATAAAGTCCACATGCCTTAAAATTGTCGAGGTTGAGAAACACTGAGTTAGATGATGCTGGGGGGGGGGGAATGTGCACGGAATTCAACTGTTGTTGTTAGTTGCGAATCGCGACCCCCATGGACAACGTTCCTCCAGGCCTTCCTGTCCTCCACCATCTTCTGGAGTCCCTTTAAGCTCACGCCTCCTGCTTCAGTGACTCCATCCAGCCCCCTCCTTCTCTGTCGTCCCCTTCTTCTCTTGCCCTCCATCTTTCCCAGCATCAGGCTCTTCTCCAGGGAGTCCTTCCTTCTCATTAGGTGGCCAAAGGACTTGAGTTTCAGCTTCAGGATCTGGCCTTCTAAAGAGCAGTCAGGGTTGATCTCCTCCAGGACTGACCGGTTGGATCGCCTTGCAGTCCAGGGGACTCGCAGGAGTCTCCTCCAGCACCGTAGTTCAAAGGCCTCCATTCTTTGGCGCTCAGCCTTTCTTATGGTCCAACTTTCACAGTCGTACATTGCAACTTGGAAAACGGTTCAACGAGTTCAACTGGACAGAATAATACTGAACCTAGCATGAGAATCAAGGTTGTTGAAGTAAGAGAGGATAAGAATTGGCGGACTGGAGGTCTGGAGGGAAAGCCTGTGTTTCAAGCTAATTGGAGAATGTGATTTATGACTGTTAATTGGAGGAGGGAATTGTGCTTTGATACTATGTGCTCAAGGGAGGAGGGGGGGAAATTCAGTTTTTGGCTTCACTTATGTTCATGCCGATGTTATGCTTCTTGGATAAAAGATTCTTTGAGGTAAACAATGCCTCGAAGTTCTTTGAAGAGTTTCATCTGTCGGAACCAGGACATTAAGCCAAAAAGCAGATCCAGCCATGTAGTGCAGCCGTTCACTTAGTGACGATTCGAAGTATAAAATTCGTAGGCTGCCCGTCTATTAAGGTGACCTACGGCCGTTTTTCACACCTGCATCCCCAGAGTCCCTCAATCCAAATTTAGGCACTTGGCAACCGGCATGTATAAAGTCCTCAGCATACTGCGATTCATTTAGTGACCGAAGTTACAGTGGTATTGGAAAAAACAACTGATTTACAGGCCGTTTTTTTGCACTTACGACCGTTGGAGCCTCCCCACGGTCACACGGTCCTAATTCGGACACTTGGCAACTGACTCGTACTTATGACTGTTGCAGCGTCCCAGAGGTCACGCGATCTTCTGGCAAGCAAAGTCAACGGGGTTCGCTTAACGACCGTGTCACTAACTCAACAGCTGCAGGGATTCGCTTAACAAGGGCGACAAGAAAGTAAAACGAGGCAAAACTCATTGGAAAAAAAATGTCTCACTTAGCAACAGAAATTTTGAGCTCAATTGTGGTCGTAAATCGAGGACCGATTGTCCCAATGGTAAAGTGTAAGAAATCAGGAGCCAGAGTGGTTCAAATGACTATTGGTTTATTGCACACTAAAGCTCTCTGCAACAGGGTTTTTCAACCTTTTCACCCATTGTACCACTTGTAGGATATGGCAATATCCGAGTACCACCAGTCGACGAGCAAGGGGTCAAAAACTTGATGACCAAAAAAGAGGGGGGGAAATGATGAAGTACAGGTAGTCCTCGACTTACAACAGTTTGCTTAGTGACTGTTCGAAGTGACAATGGCCCTGAAAAAAGTGCCCCCCAAGCCACAGCCGAGCAAGACACCTGCCTGCCCGCCCCGCAGCACTCTTCCTCCTGTCCGAGGTTTTCATGGTTGTGAGCATTTCTGTTGAGGATTGGCAGCGGGGGTGGGGTGGGGGGGGTGTTTGGTTTTTATTCCCCCCCCCCGTGTCTGCTGGGTGGTTGCAGCAGGTTTGGGTCACTTCCCATGACCCTGGGACACTGTGACCGTCATAAATAGGAATCAGTTGCCAAGCATCTGAATGTAAATCACAAGACCCTGGAGATGCTGCAACATTCCAGCTGATCGGTGCTTCTTCTGGGCTCAGAAGCGCCAGGATCAGCGCCGAGCTCCAGCTGGAGCCTGGTGCTGATCCTGCCGCTTCCGCTGAACCCTGACAGCCCTGCAGCTCCAGCGTCTCTCGCTCAGGCTTGTACGGTGCTGCCACCGGTTCAGCTCATTCCCCTCCCCTGCTACTTTTCTAAGATGGTCGTGTATCCCCTGCCAGGTGCCAATGTACCACAGGTGGTACCAGTCCCACTGGTTGAAAAGCCCTGATCTACAAGAAGGGTTGAGGAGAGGACTACCTGTATTCTTCTGGGGTTCTGCACAGGTCCTACTCCTAAGTAGACAGTTCACGTTTGATTGAGTGGGAAGAAGAGTCAAGATGAAGCACGGCTGCAGGAATTGGGTATGGCCAGTCTACAGAAAAGAAGGACGAGGGTTGACATGATAGCAATATTCCAATATCTCAGGGGCTGCCCCAAAGAAGAGGGAGTCAAGCTCTTCTCCAAAGCGCCTGAAGGCAAGACGAGAAGGAACGGATGGAAACTCATCAAGGAGAGAAGCAACCTGGAACTCAGGAGAAACTTCCTGACAGTGAGGACAATTGATCAGTGGAACTACTTGCCTCCAGAAGTTGTGGATGCTCCAACATTGGACGTTGTTAAGAAGAGACTGGACAATCCCTTGTCTGGAATGGTATACTATAGGGTCTCCTGCCTGAGCAGGGGGTTGGACTAGATGACCTCCGAGGTCTCTTCCAACTCTGTTCTGTTTTCCAAAGCACCAGAAGGCCGGACAAGAAGCAATGGATGGAATCTGATCAAGGAGAGAAGCAACCTGGAATTAAGGAGGAATTTCCTGACAGTCGAGGACAATTAAATCAGTGGAACTGCTTGCCACCGGAAGTTGTGGGTGCTCCATCACTGGAGGTTCTCCAAGAAGAGACTGGACAGCCACTTGTCTGAAATGGTATAGGTCAATGATGGCGAACCCGAGTGCCCAAAAACTGGCCCCGCCCCTATCCCACCTGCCCGCAGGCCCCGCCGCAGATTGCCCAGGCAGCCCAGCAGCACCATGGCGGCCCCGCCCTCTGCCCATGCCCCGCAGCATCAACTGTACGGGATGGGGCGTGAGAGCAGAGTCTTGTCTACATACTGCCTAGCTGCCATGTCCACCTAGCCCGCCGAAATGCAGTTGGACCCGGCGAGGCTAGGACGCCCACAAATCACGCTGGAACTGCAAATGGAGCCGGGTGCCCCCTGTTGACGCCAGCGGCACCTCCTGATGACGTCGGACATCAGCGCCACCACAATGGCGCAGGAAGACGCGGGGCGGCGGAATGGCGAACGGAAGCCTCCCCGGAACTGTAAGCAGGTAGCAGCTCCGGTCGGCAAGGCCTCGCAGGGTCTGACACTTGGCTGCGCTGCTCCGCGTGGCCCACGCTCAGGGGTGATTCTCCTCCAAGGGAGCTGCTGGTGAGGGGGTCGTGGGGGAGGCGAGGCTGGGGCAACGGCACGCGTGCCCACAAAGAGGGCTCCGAGTGCCGCCCCTGGCACCCGTGCCATAGGTTCGCCACCACTGGTATAGGTTCTCCTGCTTGAATTGGGGGTGCTGGTCTAGAAGACCTCCAAGGTCCCTTCCAAGGTCTATTCTATCCTAGTAATAGTTCCATGAGGTGCTTTCGGACCCCTCCATGGAACCGCTCTCAGGGTAGGTTGAGGTATCAACAGTAGCCCAATGATACAGGTAGTCCTCAAGTTACGACCACAACTGAGCCCCGAATTTATATGGCTAAGTAAAACGGTCAAAGCAAATGGGCAGTAGATAAGAGTGAACGGAATTCTAGGTGGGCTGAACTTAAGATCTCTTGTAGGTGCGAAGGGATTCGAGGCTAATGACACGCTTAACCCCTCCCCTTGTCTCAGGCTACACTGGCTGATGTTTTATTTCTGGGTCCGGCTCATAGTCCTGACTTACCTTGGGTTAACTTGGGGTTGGGATCTACAAGTGAATAAAATGGAACAAAACTTTTATTGATTTATAACGCAGCATGACATTCTTATTTTCTATTAATTTCCAAATGTCTTAAATTGTGCTTACGCGGCACTATTAATTGGTTGGTGTAAGATGGTGACAAATAGGAACATATTCAAGTAGATAAGACGTGTGTCCCGAACGTCAGATTTTGTTGATGAATTGGGATCAAGGGAACTGTGGTTGTTTAAAACTTGGAAACGATGAATATTAAATGTTAAATTCAAACATTAATGGGAAACTAAAAATTGGGAAAAACTAACTAGGACACTGATAGTCTGTAAAGATTGAATGTTAAAATAATTAGGATACGTATAAGCTAAACACTATGGATCAATGTAAGGAAGTTTATTTAATTGATATAATAAGAATTGTATTAGTTTAAACATGAGACAGTAAAAATTCCATATTCTATTCCATTCCATATTATGTGCCATTCCTTGTTCTGTTCTATTCTATTCTATTCTATTCTATTCTATTCTATTCCTTATTCTATCCTATCCTATCTTCTATTCTATTCTATCCTATTCTATCCTATCCTATCCTATCCCCTATTCTATTCTATCCTATCCCCTATTCTATTCTATTCTATTCTATTCTATTCTATTCTATTCTATTCTATTCTATTCTATTCTATTCTATTCTACTCTACTCTACTCTACTCTACTCTACTCTACTCTACTCTACTCTACTCTACTCTACTCCACTCCACTCCACTCCACTCCACTCCACTCCATTCCATTCCATTCTATTCTATTCTATTCTATTCTATTCTATCCCTTATTCTGTTCTGTTCTACTCTACTCTACTCTACTCTACTCTATTCTATCATACATGTACCATAGTACTATGTGCTCCTTCTGTGCTCTGTTATCCATGTGCTTTGTGCCATATGCTAAATAAACAAACAAAAACTGGACCCTGGAGACGATCCTTTCTGAGTCTCTCCTCTCTGTCTTCCGAACAGAGGTCACCCTGGTGACAAAGCGTCTTTTTTTATGTTTTGACAGAGGCTTACGTGCCCATTCTTCCTCTTGTGGCATGGGGTGAGTTGCTTCTACGTGCCAGGAGTGGCTCCCATCAATTTCCACCGGAACGCTCCTGTAGAAATCAAGGTAAGATGGCACCGAGTTTAATGCCCTCTATAACTTGACCTGGTTTAAAATCCTGGCCGAGTCTGATTGTGGTAGTTTGTCATTCCCCCGAAAAAGAAAGAAAAAAATAAACTTTCCTTTCTGCGGATGGCTGCATTTCTTAAAGTGCCCCTACTTGAACACTGGGCGCTATCTAACAAAATGAGATTCAGTGGTGAAAAAAGCAAGGTTCTACATTTAGGCAAGAGAAATGCAATGTACAGGTATAGTATAGGGGGTACCTTGCTCAGTAGTAGCAACTGTGAGAGGGACCTCGGAGTCCTAGTGGACAATCCCTTAAATAGGAGCCAGCCGTGTGCTGCAGCTGCCAAAAAAGCCAACACAGTGCTAGGCTGCATTAACAGAGGGATAGAATCAAGATCACGTGAAGTGTTAATACCGCTTTACAAGGCCTTGGTAAGGCCACACTTGGAATACTGCATCCAGTTTTGGTTACCACAATGTAAAAAAGGTGTTGAGATTCTAGAAAGAGTGCAGAGAAGAGCAACAAAGATGATCAAAGGATTGGGGTCTAAAACATAAGGAACGGCTGCTGGAATTGGTTATGTCCAGTTTAATGAAGAGAAGGACGAAGAGGGACATGATAGCAGCCTTCCAATCTCTCAGGGGCTGCCCCAAAGAAGAGGCAGTCAAGCTATTCTCCAAAGTGCCTGAAGGCAGAACAAGAAGCAACAGATGGAAACTCATCAAGGAGAGAAGCAACCTGGAATTAAGAAGAAACTTCCTGACGGTGAGAACAATTACCAGTGGAACTACCTGCCTCCAGAAGCGGTGAATGCTCCAACACTGGAGGTTTTTAAGAAGAGACTGGACAGCCTTTTGTCCGAAATGGTATAGGGTTTCCTGCCTGAGCAGGGGGTTGGACTAGATGACCTCCAAGGTCCCTTCCAACTTTATTATTATTAGGGTGGTTGAAAACTGGAGAATACTGGGAGTAACAGTCCCAATACACCTGCACAAAACCTCACCAGGAGGAGGCTGATCTTTTGCCCACGTTGCCAGAGGGGTTACATTCCTGCTAACTTTTAGCGGTTGCAGGTCCAGTTACGCCATGTGTTAACGTTGAGAGTGACACAGATTGCTTTGTGTGGTTTTTCTGACTCACGGCAAGCAGTCTCGCCTGTTAAGCCTTTCAAATATTTTAATTGACGTGGGAAAAGATGCTTTCACCTGTTGATCCTTTCACCTGCTTAGTTTCAGCTTTGCTCTTCTCCCCCCCCCCCCCCCCCGGAGCAGGGGAATTTACAGATTTTGACCTGAAACTGTTTTTCTCCTGACTCATTGTAGCTGTAAGGCAAGGAAAGGAATCTAAAAAGAAAAAGAAGAAACAGAATGTTATCAAACTTGGGACCTGCTTTACCGATGGTTAGAGCAGTGGTTCTCAACCTTTTTAATGCCGCGAACCCCAACCAGTCGTAAGTCGAGGACTACTCAACCGGTCGTAAGTCGAGGACTACTCAACTGGTGCAGCACCGTTTGCAGAATGGGACTTTTGGCAGGCTCAGCAGGGCAGAGACAGCCTGGACAATTCCGATTGGCTTTTGAAAGCCAATAGAATTAGACTCTATTCAAGAGAGTCTCTTCTATTGGCTTTCAAAAGCCAATAGAATAAAAGGGAGTAGCACAGCTAAGGAAAAGGGGGGAAAAAATGGCGGACTGCGTTGTTTGGCGACCCCCGTGAAATGGTCGTTCGACCCCAAATGGGGTCCCGACCCACAGGTTGAGAACCACTGGGTTAGAGGAAAGAATAAAGGATTAGGAATTCAATATGTATTAGTGTATTTAAACTCAGACAGCAAATTTACTCTTATATTTATGGGAAAAAATTAATACCATCTTACATAAAATAAAATGAAAAGAAGACTGGATCGTTATACAAATTACAGAAGAACAAGAGTTATTTCTGGTCTGTTCAGTTACCTTACAGGGATAACTGTGGATATGTGAAGGGTTTTGAGTGAATTTCCTTCAATCTGGCCCCCTTCAGATATTATAGCTTCAGATATTATATTATGGATTATAGCTTCCATCATTCCCGCTCAATCTAGGTGATTTTCTTGTTATGGATGCCGGATCTTTCACAACTGAGTAATTCTGGTCACAGAATGTACCCACTAGAAACGGAAGATATTGCCTTTCAGCATTTCAGCATTTTGGAATATATGCAATCAAATACTGCAGGAAGTTATATAACAAAAAAAAAAGCTTCTTTCGACGTGTAAAAAACAAGAAAAAAGTGAAGGAAACGATTGGTCCATTAGTGGGGGAAAGTGGCAAGAAGGTGACAAGCAACAGGGAGAAAGCAGAACTATTTAACTCATTTTATACATCTGTCTTTACACAAAGGGAAAAAACAGTCCAACCTATCGAAAATAGTGCCGTAAAAAACAGACTAGAAACACAAGATCGGGAAAAAGATGGTAAGTGAGCACCTGTCCAGCCTAGACGAGTTCAAATCGCCAGGACCAGATGGATTACACCCCAAGGTTCTCCAGGAACTGGCAGATGTGATCTCAGAACCACTGAACTATATTTTTCAAAGATCCTGGAGCACTGGGGAACTACCGGAGGACTGGAAAAGTGCTGATGTAGTTCCCATCTTCAAAAAAGAGAAAAAAATAGATCCAGGAAACTATAGTCCTATCAGCCTGACCTCAATACCTGGGAAGATCCTGGAAAAGATAATCGAACAACGAATCAGCGAACACCTAGAAGCAAACAAAGTCATTACTAAAAGCCAACATGGGTTTGTCAAAAACAGATCATGCCAGACAAATCTTATTGCATTCTTTGACCAGGTGACAAAATTAGTGGACCAGAGGAATGCTGTGGATATCATTTACTTGGACTTCAGTAAGGCATTTGATAAAGTAGACCACAACCTACTATTCAATAAGATAGAAAAATGCAGGTTAGACAGCATCACCACCAGATGGATTCGTAGCTGGCTGACCGGCAGTACTCAGCGTGTAGTCCTCAATGGAATTGCATCTACATGGAGGGAAGTGTGTAGTGGGGTGCCCCAGGGCTCTGTTCTGGGCCTAGTGCTCTTCAACATGTTCATCAGTGATTTGGACGAGGGGATAGATGGGGAACTCATCAAATTTGCAGACGACACCAAGCTGGCAGGAATAGCCAACACTCCAGAAGACAGGCTTAAGATACAGGAGGATCTGGACAGATTTGAACACTGGGCGCTATCTAACAAAATGAAATTCGGTGGTGAAAAAAGTAAGGTTCTACATTTAGGCAAGAAAAACCAAATGCACAAGTACAGTATAGGTGGCACCATGCTCAATAGTAGTAACTGTGAGAGGGACCTCGGAGTCCTAGTAGACAATCACTTAAATATGAGCCAGCAGCGTGCTGCAGCTGCCAAAAAGGCCAACACAGTGCTAGGCTGCATTAACAGAGGGATAGAATCAAGATCACGTGAAGTATTAATACCACTCTTCAATGCCTTGGTAAGGCCACACTTGGAATACTGCATCCAGTTTTGGTCACCACGATGTAAAAAAGATGTTGAGATTCTAGAAAGAGTACAGAGAAGAGCAACAAAGATGATTAGGGGACTGGAGGCTAAAACATATAAGGAACCGTTGCTAGAATTGGGTATGTCTAGTTTAACGAAGAGAAGGACAAGGGGGGACATGATAGCAGTATTCCAATATCTCAGCGGCTGCCATAAAGAAGAGGGAATTAAGCTATTTTCCAAAGCACCTGAAGGCAGGACAAGAAGCAACGGGTGGAAACTAATCAAGGAGAGAAGCAACCTAGAACTAAGGAGAAACTTCCTGACAGTGAGAACAATTAATCAGTGGAACAGCTTGCCTCCAGAAGCAGTAAATGCTCCAACACTGGACGTTTTTAAGAAGAGACTGGACAGCCATTTCTCCGAAATGGTGTAGGGTTTCCTGCCCGAGCAGGGGGTTGGACTAGATGACCTCCAAGGTCCCTTCCAACTTTACTACTACTACTATTATTATTATTATTATTATTATTATGGCAAGAAAAACCAACTGTACAGGTATAGTATAGGGGGTACCTTGCTCAATAGTAGCAACTGTGAGAGGGACCTTGGAGTCCTAGTGGACAATCACTTAAATAGGAGACAGCAACCTGCCTCCAGAAGCTGTGAGTGCTCCAACACTGGAAGTTTTTAAGAAGAGATTGGACAGTCATTTGCCCGAAATGGATAGGGTTTCCTGCCTCAGCATAGGGTTGGCTAGATGACCTCCATGGTCCCTTCCAACTTTATTAATGCAGTTGTTGTTATCTTCTCTAAAACCACAAATGGCCAGAATTTGGGGTGATTAGCAGCCTCTTGTTGTTGTTGTTGTTAATTGCGAAGTCGTGTCCGACCCATCGCGACCCCATGGACAACGTTCCTCCAGGTCTTCCTGTCCTCTACCATCTTCTGGAGTCCATTCAAATTCACACCTACTGCTTCAGTGACTCCATCCAGCCATCTCATTCTCTGTCGTCCCCTTCTTCTATTGCCCTCAATCTTTCCCTCCATCAGGCTCTTCTCCAGTGAATCCTTCCTTCTCATTAGGTGGCCAAAGTACTTGAGTTTCAACTTCAGGATCTGGCCTTCTAAAGAGCAGTCGGGGTTGATCTCTTTTAGGACTGACCGGTTTGAACGCCTTGCAGTCCAAGGGACTCGCAGGAGTCTTCTCCAGCACCAGAGTTCAAAGGCCTCAATTCTTTTGCGCTCAGCCTTTCTTATGGTCCAACTTTCACAGCCATACATTGCAACTGGGAAAACCACGGCCTGGACTATACGCACTTTTGTTGGCAGGGTGATGTCTCTGCTTTTTAGTATGCTGTCTAGATTTGCCATAGCTTTCCTCCCCAGGAGCAAGCGTCTTTTAATTTCTTGGCTGCAGTCCCCATCTGAGGTGATCTTTGAGCCCAGAAAAATAAAATCTGTCACTACCTCCATTTCTTCCCCATCTATTTGCCAGGAATTGAGAGGGCCAGATGCCATGATTTTGGTTTTCTTAATGTTGAGTTTCAAGCCAACTTTTGCACTCTCTTTCTTCACCCGCATCAAGAGGCTCTTTAGTTCCTCTTCACTTTCTGCCATTAGAGTGGTATCATCTGCATATCTTAGGTTGTTGATATTTCTCCCGGCAATCTTAATTCCAACTTTTGATTCATCTAGCCCTGCCTTTCTCATGATGTGCTCTGCATATAAGTTAAATAGGCAGGGCGACAGTATACAGTCTTGCCGGACTCCTTTTCCAATTTTGAACCAATCAGTGGTTCCGTGTTCGGTTCTCACTGTTGCTTCTTGACCCGCATATAGACAAATGAGATGGTCTGGTACTCCCATCTCTTTAAGAACTTGCCACAATTTGTTGTGATCCACACAATCAAAGGCTTTTGCATAGTCAATGAAGCAGAAGTAGCCTCTTAGATTGTGCTTATTCATGCATGGGACAGTTGTTGCTGTTTATGATGTCTGGACCTTAGAATGAATGAAGATTGATTGATTGAATGAATGAATGAATGAATGAATATAGGGTAAATAAATAGCGAGTAAATTAACACAGCTTTGTTTCATTAAAGCCGTTCTACTGACCAGCAAGCTGCATTGATCTACAATGAGTTCCCCAAGCTTGCACTGTCCCTCCCGTCTGATAGAATTCTAGGGCACATTCAGTGTATGGGGAAAGTATTTGGGGCAGATTGACTATAGATTCTCATGTAGGTCATTCCATTATACCTTTGCTGTATGCCAGGGGTCCTCAAACTTGGCCCTTTGATGACTGGTGGACTTCAACTCCCAGAATTCCTCAGCCAGGCATGCGTTGAAGTCCACCAGTCATCAAAGGGCCAAGTTTGAAGACCCCTGCCATGCAGTATGAGGCAATTTAAAAGCTCAGTAAGTCCAATAATTCAGTGATTATAGGAAGTATATACTAGCTTTTCTAACCTGATCCCTTCCAGATGTATTTGAGTATAGCGG
The DNA here is from genome assembly GCA_024509115.1 of Crotalus helleri. Classification (NCBI taxonomy): domain Eukaryota; kingdom Metazoa; phylum Chordata; class Lepidosauria; order Squamata; family Viperidae; genus Crotalus; species Crotalus helleri. The sequence continues at coordinate 2,709,439 of JAKSXO010000059.1, forward strand.
TTGCCACCAACCCCCCACATATCTCCTAACACTTGTTTGTTTTACAGGGGCATGATTGTTTAAAATTACAGTGGACCTCCCTGGGAGGGGATACTTATGACCTAAGGTTATGGTAGGCAGGCAGGCAGGCAGATGAGGGGGGGGGGGAGAAAGACAGAGACAGGATAGACACACAGACAGATAGATAGAGGGGGGACGTACAGAGAGATGATAAGAGATGATACAGGAGATAGACAGACAGTTGATAGAGGATAGATAGATAGATAGATAGATAGATAGATAGATAGATAGATAGATAGATAGATAGATAGATAGATAGATAGGACAGACAGAGACAGACAGATAGATAGATAGATAGATAATAGGAGGTAGATGATAGAGGGTATGTATAGAGAGATGATAAGAGATGATACAGGAGATAGATAGATAGATAGACAGACAGACATGGAAAGATAGATAGATAGATAGATAGATAGATAGATAGATAGATAGATAGATAGATAGATAGATAGATAGATACATACATACATACATACATACATACATACATAGATACATAGATACATAGATACATAGATACATAGGGATGGATGGATAGATAGATAGATAGATAGATAGATAGATAGATAGATAGATAGATAGATAGATAGATAGATAGATAGATAGATAGATAGATAGATAGATGAGAGAGATAATAGATGGATAGATAGATAGATAGATAGAGAGAGAGAGAGAGAGAGAGAGAGAGAGAGAGAGAGATAGATAGATAGATAGATAGATAGATAGATAGATGAGAGAGAGATAATAGATGGATAGATAGATAGATAGATAGATAGATAGATAGATAATGATAGACAGATATATTAGATAGACCTATAGATCAGATTAGACAGAGAGACATTAGCAGTGCTCCCAACCAAAGGTCTGTAATGTTTTGTCTATAAACAGACTTTATTTTGGGGGTGAAAGGAGGAGGATCAGGGGATCATGATGCGGCCTTTGTCATTGGTTCCACTGGGATCCACTCCGATGTGGGGATTTGGGACAGACGGCCTCTCTTTCTCTCTCTCTTTTTCCCAGGCTGTGAAACTCACCAGTTCGCGGACGCAATTACCGTACGAGTATTACTCCTTGCCCTTCTGCCGGCCGGACACCATCAAATATAAAGCTGAAAATTTAGGTAATGTCCCAGTCCGCCTTCCCCTAGCATCGCCTTCCACCTGCCGTATTGTCCAGGTGCTGGCACCTCTCGTTTGGCGTCCCTGAAGATGGACACCTCTGGGTATCTGATCTCCAGCACCCCTTAGCAATAGCGCTTAGGCTTATCTACTGCTCCACAGTGCTTCACAGCCTTCTCTGAGCAGTTTACAGAGTCAGTCTATTTGCCCCCAACAATCTGGGTCCTCATTTCACCAACCTCAGAAGGGTGGAAGGCTGAGTCAGCCCTGAGCCAGGCACACTGAGGAATTCTGGGAGTTGAAGTCCACCAATCATGCTCTTTTTTTCCAGAATGTTCCTTCAAGATTTCCTCAAAATACTCATACCTGCCTTACATATTCTATAGAACAGGGGTCTTCAAACGTGGCCTTTCGATGACTAGTGGACTTCAGCTCCCAGAATTCCTGAGCCAGGCACGTTGGGTGAGGAATTCTGGGAGTTGAAGTCCACCAGTCATAAAAGGGCCAAGTCTGAAGACCCCTGATTTAGGACTACATGCCTGTATTGCATTCTTTATGAGGGGAAAAAAAACAGAAATCTTACCCTTGTTCTACATTTAGTGATAATTACCTCTCTTCCAGCTGTGGAGCCACAAAGCAGCCCACAAAAACCTGAACTAGGCCTCTGTCTATTCTTTTTTTTCCAGAATGTTCCGTCAAGATTTCCTCAAAATACTTTTACCTGCCTTCTATAGCAGGGGTCTTCAAACCTGGCCCTTTAATGACTGGTGGACTTCAACTCCCAGAATTCCTCAGCCAGGCACGCTGGCTGAGGAATTCTGGGAGTTGAAGTCCACAAGTGGGGTCTTCAAACTTGGCCCTTTGATGACTTGTGGACTTCAATTCCCAGAATTCCCTAGTTGGGTAAGGAAACATAGTCATTAGGAGTCAAGATTGACTTGACGAATCACGCCTGTCTGGCTGAGGAATTCTGGGAGTTGAAGTCCACCAGTCATCAAAGGGCCCAGTTTGTATGTAGGTCTTTGGTTATTCGGGGTTTCTCCCGCGTCAAATTGGAAGTGTCTTGGTGACGTTTCGACGAAGTCCCATTTGTCATCTTCAGGCTGGTGTTTTCAGCTTCGTGCTTCAAGGAGCAATGTGAAGCACGAAGCTGAAAACACCAGCCTGAAGATGACGAATGGGACTTCGTCGAAACATCGCCAAGACACTTCCAATTTGACGCGGGAGAAAACCCGAATAACAAAAGACATACATATACATATACATATATGTGTGTGTGTGTGTGTTTTCTGAGGTTTTATATATAAATATATAAAATTTATAAGCATATTTCAAATTTATTTATACATTTATATATAAGCCAAATATATTTGCGTCAATAGCTCTTCGTTTTGCCCCTAAGGTTTGAATCTCTGAATTGTTTTCTTCTTCTTCCACCCCTGCCTGGCCTTGCTCACAGGGGAGGTCCTGAGAGGAGATCGCATTGTCAACACGCCCTTCGACGTTTCCATGAACGTGGAAAAGAAGTGCAAGGTGTTGTGTCATGTCTCAAACAAGCCCCAGATGTTGACCAAGGAGAGCAGCCAACTGGTGGTGGAACGGATCCAGGAAGAATATTACGTTCACCTGTGAGTTCTCCTGACCTCAAAATAAGCAGCACTCTGCCTTGCCTCCGGTGGGGCCGGGTGAGTCCTTTAGAGGGAAGGGGTCCCCAACCTGTGGGCCGCTGCCCGTTACCGGTCCGTGGCCTCTTCGCAACTGGGCCACAGGCACAGCCTCCCTCACCCAAGCATTGCGGGATCTTGCTCGGGCGAGCACTGTGGCCGCTTGGGACCTCACTCACATGAGCATCCCGGCCGTTCAGGGCCTAACACTAGCATCGTAACTTGGGGGCCTCACTCACACGAGCATCGGGACAACTCAGGGCCTGACTCACACGGGCATCGGGGCCTGACACGAGCATCGTGGTCACTCGGGACCTCACTCATCCGAGTATTGTGATCACTTAGGGCCGCACATGAGCATCGGGGCTGCCCGGGGCCCCACTTACATGGGCATTGGGACCTCACATGAGTCTTGGGGCCTCACTCACATGAGCATCAGGGCCTCATTCACATGAGCATTGTGGCTGCTTGGGGCCCCACTCACATGAGCCTTGGGGCCCCACTCACATGAGCCTTGGGGCCTCACTCACATGAGCATTGGAGCCTCACTCACATGAGCATTGGGGCCACACTCACATGAGCATCGGGGCCTCACTCACATGAGCATTGTGGCTGCTTGGGGCCTCACATGAGCCTTGGGGCCCCACTCACATGAGCTTTGGGGCCTCACTCACATGAGCCTTGGAGCCCCACTCACAGCCTTGGAGCCCCACTAACTCACATGAGCCTTGGGGCCTCACATGAGCCTTGGAGCCCCACTCACAGCCTTGGAGCCCCACTCACTCACATGAGCCTTGGGGCCTCACTCACATGAGCCTAGGGGCCTCACTCACATGAGCATTGGGGCCACCGGGTCTTCACACGAGCGCCGCAAGTGCTCTTGGCCCCACTTGCACGAGCAGCGGGTGCTCGTGTGCGTGCACGCGCCTACCCCTCCCACAAAACCATCCCCTCTTTCTCCGCTCTCCCCGCTCCTGGAAAGATTGGGGGGGCTCTGCTTTAGAGTGGAGGGGAGGTTGTGGCTCTGACCCCCCCAGGATTTGTCCCTGCAGCATTGCCGACAACTTGCCGGTGGCCACGAGGCTGGAATTCTTCTCAAACCGCGAAGAGGAGGAGAAGAACAAGGACCGAGACCTTCAGTTTGAACATGGCTACCGACTTGGGTTCATGGAGAAGAACAGGGTAGGGGGACCAGGGACCATTGTGTGTGTGAGTGTGTGTGTGTGTGTGTGCGCGCGCGCGCGCGCGCGTGCACACTTGAGGGGGCCTTTTGCTCTCTCCCTTCATTCCAGTTACCCTCGACTTAGGATTCCCAAATTCTGGGACCAGACTTTCCGTGGCTAAGCCAGGAGGTAATTCATTGGGCCTTTTTTTTTTTTTGACCTGGTTGTTAAGCGAATCACTGCACTTGTTAAGAGAATCCTGCGGTCATTAAACGAATTTGGCTTCCCCCACTGAGTTTGCTTGTCAGAAGCTGGTTAGGAAGGCCGCAAATGGCGATCACACGACCTACAACTGTAGTAAGTACATCCTGGCTGCCAAGTGCCAAAGCTTTGATCACGCGGCCTCGGGGATGTTGTGACGGTCATAAGTGCGAGGACTCGTTGTAAGCAACCTTTTTTTTTTCCTTGGGTCCATTGCAACTCGGAACGGTCACTAAAAGAGTTGTAAATCAAGGACTATCTATATTGGGTGGGTTCCAGTCAGTATTTCCCAACGTTGGGCCTTTGAAGATGGGTGGCCTTCAACTCCCAGAATTCCCCAGCCAGCCTAGCTGGCTGAGGAATTCTGGGAGTTGAAGGCCACCCATCTTCATGTGGGCAGCCTTGAGAAACACCCTCCTAACTAGACAGGGCCCTCTCTCTCTCTTGGCCTCTATGGCAGTGGTTCTCAACCTTTTTAATGCCGCAACCCCCAACCAGTCGTAAGTAGAGGACTACTCAACCGGTCGTAAGTCGAGGACTACTCAACTGGTGCAGCACCATTTGCAGAATGGGACTTTTAGCGGGCTCAGCAGGGCAGAGACAGCCTGGACAATTCCTATTGGCTTTTGAAAGCCAATAGAATTAGACTCTATTCAAGAGAGTCTATTCTATTGGCTTTCAAAAGCCAATAGAATAAAAGGGAGTAGCACAGCTAAGGAAAAGGGGGGAAAAATGGCGGACTGCGTTGTTTGGCGACCCCCGTGAAAGGGTCGCTCGACCCCAAATGGGGTCCCGACCCACAGGTGGAGAACCACTGCTCTATGGTGTTAAAAATAAGGAATTGTGAGTCTTGCTCAAACCCCCAGTAAAAAAAAAAACCCAATAAAGATTACAGCAACCTGATGGGTTGTGCTCCAGAAGGGTGTGTCTCCCGGTCACACAACGGATTAGTGTTACCTTTACCGCACGCCGCAGATCGGTGCAAGCCAATGGAAAATGGGTAACTCTCCCTTGTGGTAAGTGGGAGAATGGGGAAATAACTTTCCTTCAGCCGGTGGAAACAAAGGCGAGGCACATTTATCTCTTTTTCTTCCTGCCATATTTAATTTCTTTTTTTTTCTTTTTAAAGAAATACTTGGCAAATTTCCCTCCCACTGCAGTCAGGAGGAGGGTCCAGTTAACGGCCACGAACGAGCCCCAAATTTATATTGCGGAGTAAAACATTTCTGAAGGGAAGTTGGTCCCATTTTCCGACTTGACTTGCCACATTTGTTAAGTGAATTCATTCGATTCGCTAAGTGAGTCACAGGCAATCTGGCTTTCCCCCCCCCCCCCCCATTGAGTTGGCTGGTCAGAAGGTGGCAGAAGAGGGTCCCGTGACCCGCCCCTCCAGGGGGACCCTGCGACCGTCATAAATAGGAGTCAGGGTGAAAACGATCCGAATTTTGATCAGGTGATCGTGGGGATGCTGCAGTGGCCGTAAGCGTGAAAAGGGGTCAGCCAAAGCCACCGTTGTCAGGGACGTAACTTCAAAACGGTCGCTAAATGAACTGTTGTAAGTTGAGGACTGCCTGTGTGATATTCTGTCGTTCACAAGTACACTGAGTGGGGTCTGTGCCAGAGACAAATTCCTTGTGTCTTGGCCAAATATAAAATATAAGTATAATCTGCTATAGCAAAGCACCCCAACCTTTTGGGCACCAGGGACCGGTTCCGTGGAGAGAGGTTTTTCCGCAGACCGGAGAGTGTGTGGTTTTGTGTGCTGCCTGCATCCCACAGGTGGAGCTTTGCTTGTTTGTGTGGCCTGGTTGCTGGCATGCTGTGGTCCGGTGCCGGTCCATGGACCGGGGCATTGGGGACCCCGGGCTATAGAACTCCAGCAGGCATTTCATGGAACCCTGGATATCGTGGGCCACGGTTTGAAAAACTGTCTCCAAGGGGTTCTTTCCAGAGACTATTTGGGGAAAACTGCCCCACAGTCTACTCCAAAGTCTAGTTCCCCCCCCCAGGGTCTATGATAATTCACCTTAGCCAATCAATCGGAATAGAGCTGGAAGGGACCTTGGAGGTCTTCTAGTCCAGCCCCCTGCTCAGGCAGGAGAACCTATACCACCTCAGACAGGTGATTCTCCAGTCTCTTCTTGAAAATCTCCAGTGATGGAACACACACGATTTCTGGTGGCAAGCTGTTCCACTGGTTAATTGTCCTCACTGTCAGGAAGTGTCTCTTCAGTTCCAGGTTGCTTCTCTCCTTGACCAGTTTCCAACCATTGTTTCTCGTCTGGTGAACAAAGTGACCCCCCCCTCTGCCTTGTGGCAGCCCCTCAAATACTGGAATCCTGCTGTAATGTCTCCCCTATTTCTTCTTTTCTTTAGACTAGCCCAGGGGTAGGCAACCTTGGCTCTTTTATGGACTTCAACTCCCAGAATTCCTGAGCCAGCCATGCTGAGGGGAAAGGGAGAGGTTTCCAAGTTGAGCCATGCTGGCTCAGGAATTCTGGGAGTTGAAGTCTACGAGTCATGAGGGGGCCATAGTTCCCCCATGCTGGCTCAGGAATTCTGGGAGTTGAAGTCCACCAGTCACGAGGGGGCCATACTTCCCCCATGCTGGCTCAGGAATTCTGGGACTTGAAGTCCACGAGTCATAAAAGAGCCCAGGTTGCCTACCCCTGCCCAAATGCCTGAATTTTGATCATGTGACCGTGAGGAAATAATATTTAAATATTTAAACCAGGGGTCTTCAAACTTGGCTCTTTTATAGCTCGTGGACTTCAACTCCCAGAATTCCTGAGCCAGCCATGCTGAGGGGAAAGGGAGAGGTTTCCAAGTTGAGCCAGGCTGGCTCAGGAATTCTGGGAGTTGAAGTCCACCAGTCATGAGGGAGCCATAGTTCCCCCATGCTAGCTGAGGGATTCTGGGAGTTGAAGTCCACGAGTCATAAAAGAGCCAAGGTTGCTTACCCCTGGACTAGCCAAACCCAAGTCCCGCAGCCGTTCTTTGTCTGTTTTAGTCTCCAGGATCATCTTCATTGCTCTTCTCTGAACTTTTTCCAATAGTCTCAACATCTTTTTTGTAGTATGGTGACCAAAATTGGTTGCAGTCTTAAATCATATTTTTTTAAAAAACTTATTTTAGATAATGAAATTGAACGGTTCAATTGTCCCGTGGCGAGTTGCGCCCTTCCGCTTCTTCTGTTCTGGGCCTTCTAACGTTCTCTCTGTTCTGGGCCCAGTGCTCTTCAACATCTTCTTCAACGATTTGGACGAGGGGATAGATGGGGAACTCATCAAATTTGCAGACGACACCAAGCTGGCAGGAATAGCCAATACTCCAGAAGATAGGCTTAGGATACAAGAGGATTTGGACACATTTGAACACTGGAGGCTATCTCACAAAATGAAATTCAGTGGTGAAAAAAGTACATTTAGGCAAGAAAAACCAAATGCACAAGTATAGCATAGGTGGCACCATGCTCAATAGTAGTAACTGTGAAAGGGACCTCGGAGTCCTAGTAGACAATCACCTAAATATGAGCCAGCAGTGTGCGGCAGCTGCCAAAAAGGCCAACACAGTGCTGGGCTGCCTTAACAGAGGGACAGAATCAAGATCAGGTGAAGTATTAATACCACTTTACAAGGCCTTGGTAAGGCCACACTTGGAATACTGCATCCAGTTTTGGTCACCACAATGTAAAAAAGATGTTGAGACTCTAGAAAGAGTACAGAAAAGGGGACTGGAGGCTAAAACATAAGGAACAGCTGCTGGAATTGGGTGTGTCTCGTTTAAAGAAGAGAAGGATGAGGGGGGACAGGATAGCAGCGTTCCAATATTTGAGGGGCTGCCCCAAAGAAGAGGGAGTCAAGCTATTCCCCAAAGCACCCGAAGGCAGGACAAGAAGCAACGGATGGAAACAAATCAAGGAGAGAAGCAACCTGGAATTAAAGAAAAATTTCCTGACAGTGAGAACGATTAACCAGTGGAACAACCTGCCTCCAGAAGTGGTGAATGCTCCAACACTGGAGGTTTTCAAGAAGAGACTGGACAGCCATTGGTCCGAAATGGTATAGGGTTTCCTGCCTGAGCAGGGGGTTGGACTAGATGACCTCCAAGGTCCCTTCCAACTTTACTATTATTATTATTAATGTGTATTTCCCTGTCCTCTGTTCTAGTTCTTCCTGCACAACCATCTTTCCTTCATCCTTTACTACCACCGAGAGGAGGTGGAGGAGAGCCAGGAGCCCACCTATCGGGTGGTTCGCTTCGAAGTCATCCCGCAGAGCATCGCAATGGCAGGTAAGAGGGCCCTGCGGCTCTTCTCGGTTCGGTCTGAGCTGCCCCTTGCTCAGTCGTGGCCAAAAGGGTGGAAACCTTTTGGGGGAAATGTACAGTAGAAATGCCCCCTTGGGTTAAGTTTCCACCCATGTTTCTTCTAATTTCTTTATAACTGCAGCCTCGTTCATTTAATAATTCTATTTTACATCGCTTTCTGGACGACCAGTCAACCCGGTATGACTGTGGTATGACTGCTTTATTTTACTGTTTTATCATTGTTTTTAACTTTGTACGCCGCCCTGAGTCCTTTGGGATTGGGCGGCATATAAATACTGTAAATAAATTCACCCCCCTCTCTTTCTTTATGACAGAATCCAGAGAGGGCAGAAATGGGGTTTTCTATAATTGATAACTGGAGATGAAGTATAATTGGATTCTGACACCCAGCCAACTGGATAGCGATCACATAACTCGCTGACAAATGTCCTCCTCTCAGCTTCAATACGTGACATCGATAACCGGATCCTGCTGTGATCTGATTGGCTCATGGCCAAAACAAGATGACACCCGATTGGCTCTCGAAACATTCGTGCTCATTGGCTACAATCGGAGGAAGGAAAGCTACCTGAGATCAACCTAAGCGAGTTGTGCTTCCTTTTTCTGGTTATTTAGCTATAACATTTCATAGACTACGGATAATTGAACAAACCCTGTTGCATTCTCGATTAAATGATCTTTCCATTGATAATATCATTTGATGGTACTGCTCCCCCCCCTCCCCAAAAAAAGTGGCGTTATTAGCCATCCAACCTCAAAAATACACTTTTCCCAAAAGGTTTCCACAATTTTGGCCACGACTGTATACAGGAGAAATCTTTGGCCAAAGAAAGATTAGCTGTCCTGACTCTTTTCTTCGATCCGCAGACATGAAGGTGGACGAGAATGGGGTCTGTGTCTTGCCTGAAGCTGGCAGCGCGTCCGCTCAAGAAATCGACCCGAATAAGCCAAATGAGCTTTTTTTCACCTATTCTGTGCACTGGGAGGTGAGTAATGGAGCTGGGCAGGAAAGGGAAGAGATTCTCATCCCGCCTTTATCACGTTATAATTTAACTCAAGGCAGCAAACCTACCGAATATCCCTTCCCCCTTTTATTTTTGCCACAAGAAGAACCCACCCTGTGAGGTGGGTTGAGCTGAGAGAGAATGACGGGTCCAAAGTCATCCAGCCAGCTTTCTTTCCTAAGGCAAGGACTAGAACTCACAGCCACCTGGTGATTGGCCCAAAGTCACCCAGCTGGCATTCATGCGTAAGACAGGACTAGAACTCACTGTTTCCTGGTGATTGGTCCAAAGGCACCCGGCTGGCCTTCATGCCTAAGGCGGGACTAGAACTCACTGTCTCCTGGTGATTGGCCCAAAGTCGCCCAGCTGGCCTTCGTGCCTAAGGCGGGACTAGAACTCACCGACTCCTGGTGATTGGCCCAAAGTCACCCAGCCAGCTTTCATGCCTAAGGCGGGACTAGAACTCACCGTCTCCTGGTGATTGGCCCAAAGTCGCCCAGCTGGCCTTCGTGCCTACGGCGGGACTAGAACTCACCGACTCCTGGTGATTGGCCCAAAGTCGCCCAGCTGGCTTTCATGCCTAAGGCGGGACTAGAACTCACCGTCTCCTGGTGATTGGCCCAAAGTCGCCCAGCTGGCCTTCGTGCCTAAGGCGGGACTAGAACTCAGAATCTCCTAGTTTCCAGGCCAGTTCCTTAACCACTACACCAAGCTAGTTCTCAGCTTTCAGTGCTTTCTCTGGATCTCTAAAAATGGCCCTCCGAGCTGGCTCAGGAATTCTGGGAGTTGAAGTCCACGAGTGGTAAAACAGCCAAGGTTGCCGACCCCTGGCCTAGGGCTTGGAGAAGGGCCCTTCTTAAAGCAGCCATCCCTGAATCAGGAGTAGCTGCTCGGCCAGCCTTTAGCAGGGCTCCTACAGATCTGTCTCTTCCCTTCCCTCCCCATCCCCTTTTGTTTTCCAGGAGAGTGACATCAAGTGGGCTTCCCGGTGGGACACTTACCTCACCATGAGCGATGTCCAGATCCATTGGTTTTCCATCGTGAACTCCGTGGTGGTGGTCTTCTTCCTTTCAGGTGAGAAGGGAACCGGAAGCACTCGGAACCAGCAGGGGCTGGGGGTTTTGGATGAGGAGACGGCCCTTTAAAACCTCCACGGGACAGAATAGCAGAATAACAAGAGTTGGAAGGGACCTTAGAGGTCTTCTAGTCCAGCCCCCCGCTCAATCAGGAGACCCTAGACCATTTCAAACAAATGGCTGTCCAGTCTCTTCTTGAAAACCTCCAGTGTTGGAGCCACCCACAACTTCTGGAGGCAGGTCGTTCCATTGAAAGAGAAGAAGAAGGGGGGGGGGGATAAAAGGAGGAGGAGGACCAACAGAATAACAGAGTTGAAAGGGACCTTGGGAGGTCTTCTAGTCCAACCCCCTGCTCAAGCAGGAAATCCATTTCAGACAAATGGCTGTCCAATCTCTTCTTAAAAACTTCCAGTGATGGAGCACCCACAACTTCTGGAGTCGAGATGTTTATGAGATATTTTTAAAAGAGCCAAAAGTAAAATTAAACTGATATAATTCGAAGCAAGAACAATGGCTAATTTTTGAAATAAAAGCCAAGCTCAGAAGCCTCCAGCTTCTGGGAATCTACCAGTTCCTGGCCAGTTCAGCTCTGGGGCCTTTCCCTTCCTCTTCCCACTGTCCTTTCATCTTATTTATTGAATAATAATAATAATAATAATAATAATAATAATAATAATAATAATAATAATAATAACCCCCAGCTATGCTAGAGGTTCAACCATACTGGACAGGTCTCATCAGAGGAGTCAGACAAAGAGTGTCTCTCCCATAAAAAATATGGAGAGACGTAAATTTCAGAATGCCATACCGGCTCGGACGTCGCCCGGGTTAACAAGGTCCGCACTAGATATTGGAGTTCCTGGATATCTGGTGAAAAATGGGTTACAGGACTCAGGACTGTTGGCTGAGCAACCAGGGCCAGCAGCTGCAGAACTACTGGAAGAAAAGGTGTTTACCCGTCGCAGATACACAGTGATGGAAAACAAAGAAATAATGATCTGTTACTACAGATCAAGTCCAACAAGAAGAGGATATCTAAAATGAATGCACCAGTTCTGGAAAGAACAACATCCAGAATCAGAAATAACAGAACAGAGACTAGCAGATCAACGCCGATTTATAACACGAAATAAAATATTCACAGAAACAGAATTGGACGAACTGCAAAGGTTTACCCAGGGCAAAGAAATCAAAGCCTTACCAGAAGTAATTCAGAATGTAGAGGCAAACCAGGGGGAGTTGGCAGTGAAGGAATCTAGCAGAGATATACAACTGTTCTCATTTGGAAACCAGGCACCTCTACCTCAGGAAGAACAAAACCCTCTAACTAAAGAAATAAAAGAATTGAAACAAAGAATAACTGAGCATCTAGAACAGCACAAAAACAACAGAATAAGGCTACCTGCATTGAAGCTTGTTCCAAAGAAACAGCTAGCACAAGCATTAAAAGATGCAAATATTGCAATATCAAGTATAAGCACCAATTCATTGCAAGAAACAAACCAACTAATGTACAGCACAGCTGCAGTTATAACAGAATACCTGGGATGCAAAATCAACAAAGAAGAAAAACAAACAAACAGTGCACCAGAAAAATGGAAGGTTAGACTAGAAAATAAGATCAGCAAGTTAAGATCACATGCAAGCAAGCTAGAACAGATGAAAGAAAAGAAGCTGAAGAACAAGAAGACCAAAGAATACCTAATCAAGAAATACCACTTAGAAACAAGGAAGATCAAGGAAGCACTGGAAATAATAAAGCAACAAATAACAGCTATAGCCAGGAAAATCAGTAGATATGAAGCTCGAATTGCAAACTATAGGCAGAACCTCCAATTTCAATCCAATCAGAAACGTTTCTACCAATCCATCAATGGAGAAACTGCAAAGAATCAGTCAGTACCTGACAAGGAAGAAACAGTGCAGTTCTGGAAGCAGATATGGGATAACCCAAAGAAATACAACAAGGATGCGGCTTGGTTAAAAGAGGTGGATGCAAATAAAACAGAAGTTGAAATGAAAGAACTAGTAATAACAACAAAAATGGTAGAAAAAAGAGCAAAGAAAATCAAAAATTGGTCAGCACCAGGTGAAGATGAACTGCATGGGTTTTGGTTGAAACATCTAACTGTTATACACCCACTCATTGCCAAACAGTTCAACAATATACTACAAGGAGGAGAAATTGAAAAGTGGCTAACAACTGGGAAAACCTACCTAATAATGAAAAATCCAGCAAAAGGGGCAACACCAGGTAACTACAGGCCAATTACCTGCTTACCAACAACTTTCAAATTACTAACTGGTGTAGTAGCTGATGCAGTGCAACAGCATCTAGTTGAAAACAATCTCTTTCCACCTGAGCAGAAAGGAAACCGCCCCAACAGCAGAGGAACAAAAGATCAACTCCTAATAGACAAAATGATCTTGGAAAACTGCAAGAGAAGGAAGACCAACCTGAATGTGGCATGGATTGACTACAAAAAGGCATTTGACTCTCTGCCACATGATTGGATAATAAAGTGCCTAGAAATAACAGGAGTCAGTAGAAACATCAGAAAATTTGTGCAAAGATCGATGGCACAATGGAAGACACAGTTGCAGATCAATGGTGAGAGGCTGGGAGAGGTTAATATCAAGAGAGGAATATTTCAAGGAGATTCATTATCACCATTACTATTTGTTATTGCACTGTTTCCTCTGTCAACAATACTGAATAACTCAGGACATGGCTATCAAACATCAAAAACATCTGCCAGACTATCCCACCTCCTTTATATGGATGATCTGAAGCTGTATGGAAAAACATCATCTGAAATAGAATCGCTGCTCAACACTGTCCGTATATATAGCCAAGATATTGTAATGGAGTTTGGCTTGGACAAATGTGCCACACTTACTATCAAACAAGGAAAAATAATGAAAACTGAAGGAATCAAGATGCCCCACGAAAATAACATTAAGAGTCTGGATGAGGAAGAGTACTACAAATACTTGGGTATCCTTCAAGCTGACAACATCAAGCACACTGAAGTCAAGAAAAAGATTAGAGGTGAATACATCAAGAGAGTGAAGAAGATCTTAAAATCCAAACTCAATGGAGGAAATACCATAAAGGCAATCAACACCTGGGCAATCCCAGTCATTAGATACACAGCTGGAATAGTGGACTGGACTCAAGCAGAACTAAAAGCAATGGATAGGCAGACCAGAAAAATAATGACAATGAATCATGCCCTTCATCCACGCAGTGATATTGATAGACTTTATCTACCAAGGCAAATAGGTGGGCGTGGAATGCTACAAGTACATCAGATGGTTGAAGAAGAAAAAATGGCTTTGGAAGAATATCTGAAGAACAATGATGAAGATGCACTGAAATTAGTATATCAGGAAGGCTTACTAACTACTGGAGAGACCAAACTGGCCTTCAAGAAAGACCAAATGAAGAACAGAATAGAGGCATGGGAAGACAAAGCACTACATGGCCAATACATGAAAAAAATAGCTGGGAAAGCAGATAACAATAAAACCTGGCAATGGCTAAGAGCAGGAAAATTGAAGAAAGAGACCGAGGGACTAATTCTGGCTGCACAAGACCAAGCCTTAAGGACAAATGCATACAAAGTCAAAATTGAGAAGACAGCAACAGACAATAAGTGCCGCCTATGCAAAGAAGCTGAAGAAACAGTGGACCACTTGGTAAGCTGTTGCAAGAAGATTGCACAAACTGATTACAAGCAGCGGCATGACAAAGTAGCAACAATGGTGCATTGGAAGATCTGCAAAAAATATCATTTGCCTGTAAGCAAAAACTGGTGGGATCATAAAATAGAGAAAGTCATAGAAAATGATAAAATTAAACTGCTCTGGGACTTCAGAATTCAAACAGACAAGCACCTGCAACATAACACCCCAGACTTAACAATTGTCGATAAGAAAGACAAAAAAGTCTGGATAGTGGATGTGGCAGTGCCTGGAGATAGCAGAATAGAAGAGAAAGAACTGGAGAAGATAACAAAATACAAAGACCTACAAATAGAAATAGAAAGACTGTGGCAAAAGCAAGCAAGGGTAGTACCAATAGTCATAGGCTCCTTGGGTGCAATCCCAAAACAACTGGAGCACCACTTGAACACCATTGGCATTGACAAATTCGCTATTAGTCAATTGCAAAAGGCGGCCTTATTAGGAACTGCTTCCATCCTGCGACGATATCTGTAATACCATCAAACATCCACATCTGCCTATCCCAGGTCCTGGGTAAGGACTCGATAGGTAGACAAAATGCCAAATCCAGTCTGAACATCTGGCTGACTGTGCGATGATCGATAATAATAATAATAATAATAATAAAGTTGGAAGGGACCTTGGAGGTCATCTAGTGCAACCCCCTGCTCAGGCAGGAAACCCTATACCATTTCAGACAAATGGCTGATCAAATTTTGAAAACAATCTGTCTCCTTCACAGTGTGACTCTGGAAAGCGTGCAAATAAAATATTAACACGTATATAAAATTTAGAATTCAAAAAAAAGGCAAAATTGAATAAAAAAAACAGACTGAAGGTTAATTTAAAGGCAGAAGGAGGGTTCAGGATTTGGGACTGCAGATCAGTTTACTTTCCTTTTTGTTGCTTTGTCATTATTTATTTGGCTGGGCAGGGCCCATTTTGTAGGCTTTAGCAGGTCTGTTACCTGCCCAAAGCAAACTACCTGAGACAGATAGGCCAGGGGTAGGCAACCTTGGCTTTTTTATGACTCGTGGACTTCAACTCCCAGAATTCCTGAGTCAGCCACGCTGAGGGGAAAGGGAGAGGTTTCCAAGCTGAGCCAGGCTGGCTCAGGAATTCTGGGAGTTGAAGTCCATGAGTCATGAGGGGGCCATAGTTCCCCCATGCTGGCTCAGGAATTCTGGGAGTTGAAGTCCACGAGTCATAAAAGAGCCAAGGTTGCCTACCTCCTGGGATAGGCCATTGTCTAAGACAGGTATCTCCAATCCTAGCAACTTTTAAGACTTGTGGACTTCAACTCCCAGAATTCCCCAGCCAGCCTTCTCTTAGACCAGGGATCTACAGCTTCGACAGCTTTAAGACTTGTGTACTTCAACTCCTTGTCTGGGGAATTCTGGGAATTGAAGTCCACCTGTCTTAAAGTTGCCAAGGTTGGAGACTGAGAGCATTTGAAAGCCTGGGGAATCTTTGATTAAGCCAAAGAAGGACCCAAACATCGTGCAGTGCAGTGAGGAAACTAGTGGTTTACGTAGGAGTAAATTGTTTCCTCCGCTGTTGGTGAACACCCATGTGCTGAAAAAAAACAGGAAGGTGGGTACCTCAAACAGCAGCCCCTGGGATGCAGGAGGCATCTCTTTGGATGGCAGAGCGTTTTCCTTCCACTCGTAACAGATGAATGCCAATTAATTAATTAATCAATGACTTCATTGATGATATTGCCTCCTGGAGGTGATTAGTGGCTTGAGAGGGGATTCTGTCGGCACCGCCTGGTGTATCGCTTCCTTCCTTAGCCATCTTTGTTAAGCTTTAATGTTTATTGTCTTCATATTTTTTTTTAAATTTTATTTAAATTTTCAATACATATAATACTTTCCATACATTATATATAAAACTAAAAAAAAGAGAAAAATACCTTTAAAATAAGACCTTAGGTGTCGCTCGTCTATCTCCCCCCCCCAACTGCGTCCGCCCTCTCAGCCTTCCTTCCTTCCTTCCCTACTCCCTCTCTCCCCTCACCCCTTCCTCCCATCCAACTTCCTTCCTTCCCTCCTCCTCCCCTCTTATCCCTCTTCGGATACAGTTCAGGGGAAGCACCAGAAGCGGCACCTCCCTCTAAATGACTCCATCTATTTCATACTTTAATATTTCTATATATACTTAATCCCCTCCCCCCCAACACCCCCCCACTTCCCAGAGCAAAATACAGGGTTATTATAAACAAAACAAACACAATCTATAACTTTAAAAAAAAAAATTCTATACAATAAACAAATTCATACATTACCCTTAACTCTCTCTAAACTTAAAATAATAATAATAATAATAATAATAACATAAACAAATCTACTATAAATGAAATATTATAAAAATCTATAAATAGTAATTATAACCTCAAGAAAAAATTAATCATAAAATAAATGGAACTTTAAAGTTCCATATTTATTCTGAATATAATCTATCCACCTTCTTATTTTCTTCATATTTTAATGTTTACTGAGAGAATATTTGTAGCTCAGGGTTGAACTGTGGGCTCCTCCTCCTCCACACACTCACCTCCTTTCTAGCACTGATGATGTTACCTAGTTGGGTAATGAAATGTCTGCAAGAAAACCCAGCTCAGAGAGCACCAGGGACCCCACAGTCTTCCTCCTCCTCCTCTCCACACTGACCTCCCTTCTAGCACAGATGATGTTACTTAGTTGGGTCATGAAATGTCTGCAAGAAAACCACCCAGCTCAGAGAGCACCATGATTCTTTCCTCCTCCTCCTCCTCCTCCTCCTCCTCCTGCTCCTCCTCCTCCTCCTGCTCCTCCTCACCTCCCTTCTAGCACTGATGATGTTACCTAGTTGGGTCATGAAATGTCTGCAAGAAAAAAAGCCAGCTCAGAGAGCACCAAGGATCCCACAGTCCTCCTCCTCCTTCCCCTTCTAGCACTGATGACGTTACCTAGTTGGTTCATGAAATGTCTGCAAGAAAAGAACCAGCTCAGAGAGCACCAAGGACCCCACAGTCATTCCTCCTCCTCCCCCCCCTTCTAGCACTGATGATGTTACCTAGTTGGGTCATGAAATGTCTGCAAGGAAGCCACCAAGCTCAAAGAGCACCAAGGACCCCCACAGTCCTCCTCCTCCTCCTGTGGCACATTTTATTTTTAAAGTTAAGATTAAATGGTTTTATAGTGTTGTTTTTCCTCTTCTGAACTGCGTAGAGCCCCCTGACGGCAAGCTGGGGCGGCAGACCCATTTAATGACCTCTCTCCGTTGTGAGCACCGGCAGTGGCGCTTCAGGATGGACTGTGAAGCTGCAGAAGGGCTGCCTCCCCCTCCCCAGGCTCACCCCTCCTGGGGAGTCTCGGAAGGGGCGCAGACCTACTTCTTCCTGGGTTTCTCTTTTGCAGGCATCCTCAGCATGATTATCATCCGGACCCTCCGGAAAGACATCGCCAACTACAACAAGGAAGACGACATTGTACGTCCAGCTGCCTCTCCGGCAGGGATGGGGCTCTCCGTCTCCGGGTTCTGCAGCTCTGGTTTGGGGGGAGACCTGGCAACGGATTGGTGCCTCTCTTGCCGTTGAGAGAAGCTCCTGGAGGCAACAGCTGAAGGGTTTTCCTGCTTCCTGGTTTGGGTTTAGAGCAGTGTTTCTCAGCCTTGGCAACTTTACAAGGTGTGGACTGCTAGCTGGAGAATTCTGGGCATTGAAGTCCACACGTCGTAAAGTCGCCAAGGTTGAGAAACACTGGTTTAGAGCCACCTGCCAGACCTTAAACCTCTAAATCAGGGGTCTTCCCACTTGGCCCTTTGATGACTGGTGGACTTCAACTGGCTGAGGAATTCTGGGAGTTGAAGTCCTCCAGTCATCAAAGGGCCAAGTTGGAAGACATCTGTTGTAGGCAATAGTGGGCTTTTGCTGGTTTTGTTTATGTGTTTGGAAAATTCACGGGCAACGGTCTTCCAAATTGGCCCTTTGATGACTGGTGGACTTCAACTCCCAGTATTCCTCAGCCAGCGTGCCTGGGCTGAGGAATTCTGGGAGTTGAAGTCCACCAGTCATCAAAGGACCGAGTTTGAAGACCCCTGCTATAGAATATGTAAGGCAGGTATGACTATTTTGAGGAAATCTTAAAGGAACATTCTGGAAAAAAAGAAGAGAGAGAGGCCTAGTTCAGATTTTTGTGGGCTGCTTTGTGGCTCCGCGGCTGGAAGAGAGGTAATTATCACTAAATGTAGAACAAGGGTAAGATTTCTGCTTTTTTTTTCCCCCTCATAAAGAATGTAATACAGGTCTGTAGTCCTAAATCAGCGGTCTTCAAACTTGGCCCTTTCGTGACTGGTGGATTTCAATTCCCAGAATTCCTCAGCCAGCGTGCCTGGGCTGAGGAATTCTGGGAGTTGGTCCACCAGTCATCAAAGGGCCGAGTTTGAAGACCGCTGATTTAGGACTACATACCTGTATTACATTCTTTATGAGGGGGAAAAAAAGCAGAAATCTTACCCTTGTTCTACATTTAGTGATAATTACCTATCTGCTATAGAATATGTAAGGCAGGTATGAGTATTTTGAGGAAATCTTGAAGGAACATTCTGGAAAAAAAGAGTAGAGAGAGGCCTAGTTCAGATTTTTTTAGGCTGTTTTGTAGCTCGGCAGCTGGAAGAGAGTTAATTATCACTAAATGTAGAACAAGGATAAGATTTCTGCTTTTTTTCCCCCCTCATAAAGAATGTAATATAGGTATGTAGTCTTCAAACTTGGCCCTTTGATGACTTTGGACTTCAATTCCCAGAATTCCTTAGCCAGCGTGCTTCAAGTGGCTGAGGTTGAGAAACATGGATCCGAGGGGGGGATTCTGGGAGTTGAAGTCCACCCATCTTAAGGAGGTTTGAGAAACACGGGTCTAGGCGTGCCTGGCTGAGGAATTCTGGGAGTTGAAGTCCACCAGTCATCAAAGGGCCAAGTTTGACAACCGCCTGCTATAGAATATATAAGGCAGGTATGAGTATTTTGAGGAAATCCTGAAGGAACATTCTGGAAAAAAAGAGTACATAAGAGGCCTAGTTCAGATTTTTGTGGGCTGCTTTGTGGCTACGTGAGTGGAAGAGAGGTAATTGTCACTAAATGTAGAACAAGGGTAAGATTTCTGCTTTTTTTCCCCCTCATAAAGAATGTAATACTGATATGTAGTCCTAAATCAGAGGTTTTCAAACTTGGCCCTTTCGTGACTGATGGACTTCAACTCCCAGAATTCCTCAGGCCTTAAGTCACTTTTTTCAGTGCCGTTGTAACTTCAAATAGTGACTAAATGAACTGTTATAAGTCGAGGGGGACTGTATTTGTTTGTCCATTCATTCATTTATTCCTTTATTAAATCCTACCATTCTCCTGGAGTCAGTTAGAACTGAAGAAGCTTCTCGGGAGGAGAAGTGAAAGGTTTCCAGAAGAAAAGGGGAAAAAAAAACCAAACAAAACCCAAGAAAGTCCAGTTGCCTTTTGGGAACAAAGCACCTCTGGGACAACCATGACCTGGTTGCGTGTCTTTGTGCGGGTACTTGTGTGTGTGGGTAAAAAGGGGAGGTTTGTCGCAGACTGCCGGCTGATCGTGCGGCCCTCTTTGCCCGCTGCAGGAAGACACCATGGAGGAATCCGGGTGGAAGCTGGTGCACGGGGACGTCTTCCGGCCTCCGCAGTATCCCATGATCCTCAGCTCTCTGCTGGGCTCTGGCATCCAGCTCTTCTGCATGATCCTGATTGTGATTTGTGAGTAAAGCCCGGCAGGGCCGAGCGGTTTGCCGTGTGGAGAGGCCGGGGGACCCGCAAAACCCAGACAGGGCTGGGCACTTAGTCCCCCCCCCCACCAGTCTTGTTTCCCAGCCTCTCCCAGTGGCACGAAATGGCAGTTCCCAACTCCTCCGGCCAGGCGGTCACCTGCTGATTCGGGAGGCCCTGCCTGGTCTCTGTGGCCCCAGGGGACCCCAGGGTGCTTCCAAAACACAAACATGATGCTCCTCTGTGCCCTTCCTCTCCCCTCCTCCTCCTCTACTTATCCTCCTTTCTACTTATCCTCCTCTCTACATCATCCTCTTCTCTATTTATCCTCCTTATCCACCTTCTCTTCTACCTATCCTCTCTACTTCTACTTCTCTTCTTCTCTACTTATCCTCCTTCTCTCTACTTACCATCCTCCTCTCTACTTATCCTACTCCTTCTCCTCCTCCTCCTCTCTACTTATCCTCCTTCTCTACTTATCCTCCTCTCTACTTATCCTCCTTCTCTCTACATCATCCTCTATTTATCTTCCTTATCCACCTTCTCCTGTACTTATCCTCTCTACTTCTTCTCTACTTATCCTCCTCCTCTCTACTTACCATCCTCCTCCTCCTCCTCTCTACTTATCTTCCTCCTTCTCCTTCTCCTTCTCATCCTCCTCCTCTCTACTTATCCTCCTCCTTCTCCTTCTCATACTCTCTACTCCTCCTTCTCTACTTATCCTCTCTCCATCATCCTCTTCTCTATTTATCCTCCTTATCCACCTTCTCCTCTACTTATCCTCTCTACTTCTTCTCTACTTCTCCTCCTCCTCCTCTCTACTTACCATCCTCCTTCTCATCCTCCTCCTCCTCTCTACTTATACTCCTCCTCCTCTACTTATCCTCCTCTCTACTTATCCTCCTTCTCCTTTCTACATCATCCTCTTCTCTATTTATCCTCCTCATCCACCTTCTACTTATCCTCTCTACTTTTACTTCTCTTCTTCTCTACTTATCCTCCTCCTCTCTACTTACCATCCTCCTCTCTACTTACCATCCTCCTCTCTACTTATCCTCCTCTCTACTTATCCTCCTTCTCTCTACATCATCCTCTTCTCTATTTATCCTCCTTATCCACCTTCTCCTCTACCTATCCTCTCCTACTTCTCTTCTTCTCACTTCTCCTCCTCTCTACTTATCCTACTCCTTCTCATCCTCCTCCTCTCTACTCCTCCTTCTCTACTTATCCTCCTCTCTATTTATTCTCTCTACATCATCCTCTTCTCTATTTATCCTCCTTATCCACCTTCTCCTGTACTTATCCTGTCTACTTCTCTTCTTCTCTACTTATCTTCCTCCTCCTCTCTACTTACCATCCTCCTTCTCATCCTCCTCCTCTCTACTTATCCTTCTCCTTCTCATCCTCCTCTCTACTCTTCCTCCTCCTTCTCTACTTATCCTCCTATCTACTTATCCTCCTTCTCCTCTCTCCATCATCCTCTTCTCTATTTATCCTCCTTATCCACCTCCTCCTCTACTTATCCTCCTCTTCTTCTCTACTTATCTTCCTCCTTCTCCTCTACTTATCCTCCTACTCCTGTCTACTTATGTTCTTCTTCCTCCTCTCTACTCCTCTTCCTCTTCTCTACACATTCTTCTCCTCCTCCTCCGTTTTCATCTCCCTTCTCATTCTCCCTCCTCTCCCTTCTCTTCCTCTTTACTAATCCAGCCCTAGAGATATTGGAAGACGGCTATCCTATCCCCCCTCTCGTCCTTCTCTTCCTTAAATTAGATTTCCCCATTTCCAGCAGCCGTTCCTTACGTGTTTTCGCCTCCAGTCCCCTGATCATCTGGGTTGCTCTTCTCTGCACTCTTTCTAGACTAGAGTCTCAACATCTCAACATCAATTCAAATGCAGGGTTTGAATTGCAGCAGGGGTGGGGGGTGGGGTTGGGAAAAAAAGAACACCTCCCAGAGAAACGGATCCTGGCCCGCCAGCGGCTCCGTGTGACCCCCGAGGACAGCGGCCTTTTTAAAAACCCCAACGCTTCCCTCTTGTTTTTCCAGTTGTGGCCATGCTGGGGATGCTGTCTCCCTCCAGCCGAGGGGCTCTGATGACCACCGCCTGCTTCCTCTTCATGTTCATGGGGTGAGTAAGCGCAGTTGCTGCCTGGGCGCCCCTCCTCCCGGGGGTGGGGGGTCCGGAAAGGGAGGGGAGTAACCCTGCTCTCTCTTCACACAGGGTCTTCGGGGGCTTCTCGGCTGGCCGTTTGTACCGCACCCTCAAAGGGCATCGGTGGAAAAAAGGCGCCTTCTGCGTGAGTGGAGCTGCTGCCTCTGGGTGGGGAGGGGGAAGGGGTTTTTTGGGGGGGCTGTCGGTCAGGACTAAAAGGTGGGGCCTAACTGGGGTCAGACAGGGAGAGGAAATCCCTTAAATCAGTGGTTCTCAACCTTTTTAATGCCACGACCCCCAACCGGTCGTAAGTCGAGGACTACTCAACCGGTCGTAAGTCGAGGACTACTCAACTGGTGCAGCACCGTTTGCAGAATGGGACTTTTGGCGGGCTCAGCAGGGCAGAGACAGCCTGGACAATTCCTATTGGCTTTGGAAAGCCAATAGAATTAGACTCTATTCAAGAGAGTCTATTCTATTGGCTTTCAAAAGCCCATAGAATAAAAGGGAGTAGCACAGCTAAGGAAAAGGGGGAAAAAATGGCGGACTGCGTTGTTTGGTGACCCCCGTGAAATGGTCATTCGACCCCAAATGGGGTCCCGACCCACAGGTGGAGAACTACTGCCTTGCAAACGACGGGAGTTTGAAGATGATTTCAACCCAAACAGAAAACAGGCCCCAGTGGGTTGAACTGGGTGGTTTTCTTGCAGACGTTTCATGGCCCAACTAGGTAACGTCATCAGGGCTAGTAGGGAGGAGAAGGAGGAGGAGGACTGAAGGGTCCTTGGTGCTCTCTGAGCTGGGTGGTTTTCTTATGGACGTTTCATGGCCTAAGTAGGCAACATCATCAGTGCTAGAAGGGAGGAGGAGGAGGGGACTGTGGGGGTCCTTGATGCTCTCTGAGCTTGGTGGTTTTCTTGTAGACGTTTCATGACCCAACTAGGTAATGTCGTCAGGGCTAGAAGGGAGTGGAGTTTGAGGAGAGGAGGAGGAGGAGGAGGACTGAGGGGTCCTTGGTGCTCTCTGAGCTGGATGGTTTTCTTGTGGACGTTTCATGACCCAGCTAGGTAACGGCATCAGGGCTAGTAGGGTGTTACTCATTTAACAACTGCAGTGATTCACTTAATAAATGTGCAGGAAAGATGGTAAACTTTTAAGTGAGACAAACTCACTTAATTGTCTCGTTTAGCAACAAAACGTCTGGGCTAAATTGTGTGTTGTAAGTCTAGGACAGGGATAAGCAACCTTGGCTCTTTTATGACTCGTGGACTTCAACTCCCTGAATTCCTGAGCCAGCCATGCTGAGGGGAAAGGGAGAGGTTTCCAAGCTGAGCCAGGCTGGCTCAGGAATTCTGGGAGTTGAAGTCCACAAGTCATCAAAGGGCCAAGTTTGAAGACCCCTGGTTTAAATATTTAAATATTTTTTCCTCACGGTCACATGATCAAAATTCAGGCATTTGGGCAGGGGTAGGCAACCTGGGCTCTTTTATGACTGGTGGACTTCAACTCCCAGAATTCCTCAGCCAGCATGGGGGAACTATGGCCCCCTCATGACTCGTGGACTTCAACTCCCAGAATTCCTGAGCCAGCATGGCTCAGCTTGAAAACTCTCCCTTTCCCCTCAGCATGGCTGACTCGGGAATTCTGGGAGTTGAAGTCCACGAGTCATAAAAGAGCCAAGGTGGCCTACCCCTGTCCTAGGACTACCTGTCCATGCCCCATTCTTCATGCTGACTTAAGCATTAGGGGAAGAAGAACCGGAGCCCTTTGGCTGCCTGGCACACAAACAGGGGTGGCACCAGAAGATCTCCGCAACTGGAGCCCACTAACCTTGGTTTATTCTTCTCCTCGCAGACCGCCATGCTGTATCCCGGGGTCGTCTTTGGCATATGCTTCATCCTGAATTGTTTCATCTGGGGCAAACACTCCTCGGGGGCGGTAGGTCTCTCCTTGCTACCCCCTGTGGCTTACTCCTCTCCGTGATGTGGGTCTGAGAGAGAAACCTCAACGGTGCTTTTCTCAGGATTTTTTCCTTGAAGACGTTTCGCTGCTCATCCCAGAAGCTTCTTCAGTTCTGACTGAACGGTGGGGAAGGGAAGGATTGATGCTCCTCGCAGTCATCTGGTCATTTGTACTCTCTCTAAGAGTCGTTGAGGCCACCTGGAGGTTGGCCTGTATCCTCAGGGTCACCTGAGTGGTGCAAATGGGCGTGGAGCCTTCTTGGAACCGCTGAAAGGACTGTGTTGTAGACCGGAGATAGATGATGTTGTGTCCCTCCCCCTCTGTTGAGAGAGGGCCATTTAATTTTGATCTAGTCCAGGGGTCCCCAATGCCCTGGTATCGGGCCACGGCATGCCGGCAACTGGTCCGCGCAAACAAGCAAAGCCCCATCCGTGAGATGCAGGCAGCACACAAAACCACGCACTCTCCGGTCTGCGGAAAAACCTTTCTCCAAGAACCGGTGCCTGGTGCCCAAAAGGTTGGGGACCTGTGAGCTGCTAGATGACCTCTTGGGCCCCTCTTTCAAACCAGCGGTCCTCTCTGTCCAAAAGGTGGACTTTGCTGTCTTCAAAAGAGCAGCCTTTGTCTCTTAAATGCAGATAGGTGGCTGAATCTGGTCCTGGTGGGTTTGTTCTCCTAGCTCAGGGGTAGGCAACCTGGGCTCTTTTATGACTGGTGGACTTCAACTCCCAGAATTCCTGAGCCAGCATGGGGGAACTATGGCCCCCTCATGACTCGTGGACTTCAACTCCCAGAATTCCTGAGCCAGCATGGGGGAACTATGGCCCCCTCATGACTCGTGGACTTCAACTCCCAGAATTCCTCAGCCAGCATGGGGGAACTATGGCCCCCTCATGACTCGTGGACTTCAACTCCCAGAATTCCTGAGCCAGCATGGGGCAAACTATGCCCCCCTCATGACTGGTGGACTTCAACTCCCAGAATTCCTCAGCCAGCGTGGGGGAAACTATGGCCCCTTCATGACTGGTGGACTTCAACTCCCAGAATTCCTCAGCCAGCACGGCTCAGCTTGGAAACCTCCCTTTCCCCTCAGCGTGGCTGGCTCAGGAATTCTGGGAGTTGAAGTCCACGTCATAAAAGCCAAGGTTGCCCACCCCTGGTATAGGGTTTTCTGCCTGCGCAGGGGGTTGGACTAGATGACCTCCAAGGTCCCTTCCCACCCCTGGTATAGGCAATAATGGGAATTGATTGTCTATGATTATATGATTAAAAATGAAACTGGGAGCAGATTGGAGGCGATTATGGGTGCTGGGAATTGATGCTAGGTGATTATACGATTATATAGGCCAGGGGTTGGCGACCTTGGTTCTTTTATGACTGGTGGACTTCAACTCCCAGAATTCCTGAGCCAGCATGGCTCAGCTTGGAAACCTCTCCCTTCCCCTCAGCATGGCTGGCTGAGGAATTCTGGGAGTTGAAGTCCACGAGTCATCAAAGGGCCAAGTTCTGAGGGTCCGGCTCTCACTTTCAGGTCCCGTTCCCCACCATGGTGGCGCTGCTCTGCATGTGGTTCGGGATTTCCTTGCCCCTGGTGTACCTGGGCTATTACTTCGGCTTCCGCAAGCAGCCCTACGACAATCCCGTGCGGACCAATCAGATCCCAAGGCAGATCCCGGAGCAGAGGTGGTACATGAACCGGTTTGTGGGGTGAGTTCTTCCGGGCCAATCTGGTCGCAAGTCGGGGATAGGAACTAAAGTAGCTGTCATAACAGAGCCAGCTTGGGATAGTGGTGAAAGGGATTGGCCTAGGGACCAGGAGGCTGTGAGTTCTAGTTCCAGCTTAGGCACAAAAGCTGGCTGGGCCAATCACCAGAGGACGGTGAGTTCTAGTCCTGCCTTAGGCATTAAAGCTGTCTGGGTGACTTTGGGCCAGTCACCAGGAGACGGTGAATTCTAGTCCTGCCTTAGGCATTAAAGCCGTCTGGGTGACTTTGGGCCAATCACCAGGAGACGGTGAGTTCTAGTCCCGCCTTAGGCATGAAAGCCAGCTGAGTGACTTTGGGTCAATCACCAGGAGACGGTGAGTTCTAGTCCCGCCTTAGGCATTAAAGCCGTCTGGGTGACTTTGGGCCAATCCCCAGGAGACGGTGAGTTCTAGTCCTGCCTTAGGCATTAAAGCCGTCTGGGTGACTTTGGGCCAATCAGCAGGAGACGGTGAGTTCTAGTCCTGCCTTAGGCATTAAAGCCGTCTGGGTGACGTTGGGCCAGTCACCAGGAGACGGTGAGTTCTAGTCCCGCCTTAGGCATGAAAGCTGGCTGGGTGACTTTGGGCCAATCAGCAGGAGACGGTGAGTTCTAGTCCCGCCTTAGCCAGGAAAGCTGGCTGGGTGACTTTGGGCCAATCAGCAGGAGACGGTGAGTTCTAGTCCCGCCTTAGCCAGGAAAGCTGGCTGGGTGATTTTGGGCCACTCCCTCTGTTTTGGCCCAGCCCACCTCACAGGGTTGTCATTGTGGGGAAAACAGGAGGAGGAAGGAGATACGCTTGCCGCCTTGAGTCATACTTGAAAAGACAGAATAAAAAAAAAATCTAATAATTACAATAATAATAACGAATCAGCAGAGCAGAAAGTATTACTGACTCTACCTAGCTAGGTGCTGATCCGAGTTCAGAAAAGCCTTGTGTGTGTTTTAAACCGAGGATAATAAAATCAGAGTTTATTTATTTCAACCAGGGGTCTTCAAATTTGGCCCTTCGATGACTTGTGGACTTCAACTCCCAGAATTCCTCAGCCAGGCACGCGTGCCTGGCTGAGGAATTCTGGGAGTTGAAGTCCACAAGTCATCGAAGGGCCAAGTTTGAAGACCCACCCCCGATTTAAACGGAGGATAATAAATAGCCGTTTTATTTATTTAAACAGAGATAACAGCCTTTTATTTTATTGGTTTTATTTAAGCAGTTTTGTAACGATCCGTTTGAACAAGATCACAGGCTTCCATCATAACACTTTCTCCTCCCTCCCTCTCTCCCTCCCTTCCTAGGATCCTGATGGCTGGAATTCTGCCTTTTGGAGCCATGTTTATTGAACTTTTCTTCATTTTCAGTGTAAGTCCTGTGTTCCCACCCACCCTCCCTCCGGCCCACAGCCGCTTTTGCGCCTTTCGTGCGAAATATTCCTTGCCCAGACCGAGAACTCACAACCCAGTGTGGTGCTTCCTATCGCACTCTCCACAAGTTGTTCTCTATTCCAGTTAGCGAATCGTTAAATTTCTACGCTGGCCCTCTCGCTGTGAAGAGACTCGGGGCGACTTCCAGCCAGATTTTTTTTTTAAATGCAAAACAACGAAGAACAGGCAGTGCTCGTCTTACGACCACGTTGGCGTTGCTAAGTGAGACGTCTGTGAATTAGGCCCCGCTTTACGATCTTCCTTGTCCCCGTTAAACAATTCGTAGCAGTTGTTAAACAAGTCACACGGTCGTTAAGCAAATCTGGCTTCCCTCGTTGACTTTGCTGCTCGGACGGTCGCATAAGGGGGATCATGTGACACACACACAGACACACACACACATACTGGGGATGCTGCAAACCGTCATAAATACGAGCCGGTTGCCAAGTGGGCGAATTTTGATCACGTGACCACGGGGGGGGGGCGCTGCAACGCTCCTAAGTGAGAAACAGTCGCAAGTCACTTTTTTCAGTGCCGTTGGAACGTTGGGTGGCCGTTCAATGAACCGTCGTAAGTCGAGGACTACCTGTATTCGCATTAAAATTAATAAAATTGGCTTACGACGGGATGATGGTGAGTGGTGTTTAACCCACTGACTCCCTCCAGCGTAGAACTGGCCCATCAGGACCCCAGGCTAATCAGAAGAGCCAGGATGAGGGCCTCTGTGGATCTCCCCTCGAGGGGGTAACGTGCTCCAGAGGGCAGGGGCCACGGCAGAAAAGACCCTCCCAAAATTCCTTGGCCAACTGGGTTCTCAGCAAGCTCCATCATCCAGGTCCTGGTTCTTCCAAAGGTGCTTTATTCAAAAGACACCTGGAGTTCCTTGTTTCTTCTCTTTTTTTTTTTTTCTCTTGGAAGACGTTTCTATCCCCATCTGAGAAGCTTGTTCAGGTTCTGACTGGATGGTGGGGAAGGGAAGGATTTATACTCCTTGCAGACAGCTGGTCATTTGCCTCCTTTTAGAGGGCCGTTGAGGCCACCTGGAGGTTCATCTGTGTCCTCAATGGTGCTTTTTCAGGAGTCAACTGGACTGTTTTTCTTTGAAGACCTTTCGCTTCTCATCCTAGAAGCTTCTTCAGGTTCTGACTGGATGGAGGGGAAGGGAAGGATTTATACTCCTTGCAGACAGCTGGTCATTTGCAATTTTTTAGGGGACCGTTGAAGCTGCCTGGAGGTTCACCTGTGTCCTCAATGGTGCTTTTTCAGGAGACAACTGGACTGTTTTTCTTGGAAGACCTTTCGCTTCTCATCCCAGAAGCTTCTTCAGGTTCTGACTGGATGGAGGGGAAGGGAAGGATTTATACTCCTTGCAGACCACCGGTCCTTTGCCATCTTTGAGAGAGTCCTTGAGGCCACCTGGAGGCTTACCTGTGTCCTCAGGGTCACCTGAGTGGTGCAAATGGGGGTGGAGCCTTCCTGGAAGGACCGTGTGGTAGACTGGAGCTAGTTGATGTTGTGCCCCTCCCCCTCTGTTGAAGGAGGGCGGTTCAATTTTGACCTCTTGGACCCCTAGTTCCAAGAAAGCTCCACCCCCATTTGCAACGCTCGGGTGACCCCGAGGCCACAGATAAACCTCCAGGTGGCCTCAACGACTCTCTTTAAAAAAAAAAAAGAAGGCAAAGGACCAGCTGTCTGCAAGGAGTATAAATCCTTCCCTTCCCCACCATCCAGTCAGAACCTGAAGAAGCTTCTCAGATGGGGATAGAAACATCTTCCAAGAGAAAAAAAAAAGGGAAGAAACAAGGAACTCCAGGTGTCTTTTGAATAAAGCACCTTTGGAACAACCAGGACCTGGATGATGGAGCTTGCTGAGAACCCAGTTGGCCAAGGAATTTTGGGAGGGTCTTTTCTGCCGTGGCCCCTGCCCTCTGGAGCACGTTACCCTCTCGAGGGGAGATCCACAGAGGGGGAGAGATAGTTCGTGAAGAGTTTTAAAAGTCCTAACCAAGATCCTGAGTATCTGCCGGTCTTTCTTCAATCCAGGCCATCTGGGAGAATCAATTCTACTACCTCTTTGGCTTCTTATTCCTGGTGTTCATCATCCTGGTGGTCTCCTGTTCCCAGATCAGCATCGTCATGGTGTACTTCCAGCTCTGTGCTGAGGTAAGGGGGGGGGACAAGGAGGGGGGGCGGTCGCAGGGTTGGGGATCCCAGGTCTGCCACGTATCCAGAATCCCCGGCCTTCAAGGTGCAAGGAAGGGGTCTATGTCCTGCAGAGCTAGGTGTAGGAATCGGGACCCAGAGAAGGAAGTCGGAGAGAAAGTATTTACCGTCGCAGTGGGAGACCCAGTAGAAGGGAATATTGGTAGCTCAGGGGTGGGGTCTGTGGTGCTCTCTGAGCTGGGTGGTTTTCTTGCAGACGTTTCGTGACCCGACTAGGGAACATCATCAGTGCTGGAAGGGAGGAGGAGGAATGACTGTGGGCTCCTTGGTGCTGTCTGAGCTGGGTGGTTTTCTTGCAGACGTTTCATGACCTGACTAGGGAACATCATCAGTGCTAGAAGGGAGGAGGAGGAGGAGGAGGAAGATAATTGTGGGGTCCTTGGTGCTCTCTGAGGTTCAGGATGTTGGATAGCGACGTAGTTAGAATGCCGATGTCAACGCTGCAAATATTGTATATTCTTGCTTTTGACAATATGCAGAACTGTCTGGTATTTATGGGGTTAATACAGAGCAGAGGGGGGGGGGTTGGGGGTAAAGCCCGGGAAAGAAAGAGGAAGAAAACCTTTGACCTTCACACTAATTGGATGTGATATATGATGGCTAATTTAGGGAGGGAACATGCTGGTAATTTAACTGCTCAGAGGAAGAGAACTTAGATCCTAGCATCCTTCCGTTGTGCCTGTGCTGACATTTCGATTCAATAAAAGACTTTTAGGAAAATAAATGCCTGGAAGTTCCTTGAAATGTTTCATTAGCCGGAACCATAACAGCCACATTGCAGGTTAACTCTGCCGACTGCCAGCAGTTCGATTCTCACCGGCTCAAGGTTGACTCAGCCTTCCTCCATCCTTCCCAGTTTCGTAAAAGGAGGACCCAGATGGTTGGGGGCAACATGCCAAGAATGCTGTCCTTGTAAACCACGCTGTAAAGCGCCACGGGGCAATGTATAAGGCTAAATGCTCTTGCGCCTCATTTATAGCAAGAGCCCTTAGACTTATCTACCGCTTCACAGTTCTTTTACAGCAGTGTTTCCCAAACTTGACAATTTTAAGGCATGTGGATTTCAACTCCCAGAATTCCACAGCCAGCGTTGCTGGCTGTGGAATTCTGGGAGTTGAAGTCCTCATGCCTTAAAATTGTCAAGTTTGGGAAACACTGTTTTACAGCCCTCTCTAAGCGGCTTATAGAGTCAGCCTTATTTGCCCCCAGCAATCTGGGTCCCCATTTTACTGACCTCGGAAGGATGGAAGGCTGAGTCGACCTTGAGCTGGTCAGGATCGAACTCCCGACTGTGGGCAGAATTTTGCCTGCAATCCTGCCTTCTAACCACGGCACCACCAGGGCTCCTACAACCTTTCTTTGCCACCATTCTTAAGTGAATCACTGCAGTCGTTAAGTGAATTATGAGATCATTACGTGAATCTGGCTTTGCCTATTGGTTTTGGTGGTTGGAAGCCATCCAGAAAAGTCACAGACGGTGATCACGTGACCCAGGGACACTGCAACCGTCCTAGGTAGATGCCAAGCGCCCGGATTTTGATCATGTGACCCATTATGGGGATGCTGCGATGGTTGTAATGACGAGGACCGGTTGCCGGTCACCTTTTTTTGGTGCCTTTGTAACTTTGAACGGTCACTAAATGACGGTTGTAACTGGAGGTAATCCAAGGTGGGTCTGCTCATTTTGGCAGGATTATCGATGGTGGTGGAGGACCTTCCTGGTCTCCGGAGGATCCGCCTTCTACGTGCTGATCTATGCCGTCTTCTACTTCGTGAATAAGGTACTCCTTTTTATTTTATTTATTTTAATGTTATTGTTTTAATTTTATTTTTATTTTATCTATTTTATTTTAGTATTTTAGTTTATTTTATATTATTTTAGTATTTTATTTTATTTTACTATTTTATTTATTATTTTAGTATTTTAATTTATTATTTTCATTTTTATTTTATTTATTTTATTTTAGTATTTTATTTTATTCTTATTTTATTTTAGTATTTTTATTTTTTTATTTTAATCTTTTTATTTTAGTATTTTTATTTTTATCTTATTTATTTTATTTTAGTATTTTAGTTTATTTTATATTATTTTACTATTTTATTTTATTTTACTATTTTATTTATTATTTTAGTATTTTAATTTATTATTTTCATTTTTATTTTATTTATTTTATTTTAGTATTTTATTTTATTCTTATTTTATTTTAGTATTTTTATTTTTTTATTTTAATATTTTTATTTTAGTATTTTTATTTTTATCTTATTTATTTTATTTTAGTATTTTTATTCTTTTTATTTTAATTTATAATTCTATTTTAGTATTTTATTTTAGTATTTTTATTTTATTTATTTTATTTTATTATTTATTTTAAAATAACTGGTCAAGTGCCTGGTGGGTGTTGCCCATTGAGTGGGCGTGGCTGCGGTGGTAAAGGCAGACTGGGTGGGACTAAAAAGTTCAATCAGTCAATTCCAACTTTGCAAGATCTTTTTTTTTTTCCGCGAGAAGTTGAAATTGACTGATTGATTGAACCTTTTTCTTTCTTTTTTGCACACGGCGGCAGAGGCCTAAAGCGAAAAGGTTTTATAAAACCCAGCTGAAGGCCTAGGACCGGAGCGACGGCGCATGTGCCCACAGAGAGGGCTCGGAGTGCCGCCTCTGGCACCCGTGCCATGGGTTCGCTACCACTGACCTAAGCCATGCTGGCTGTTAAGCAGGATACTACACCACTGCGCTCAAGATTACCATTGTTTTTGCAGCAGTTATAAACTGAAGGCAATGCTCATAAAGTGAACTCACCATTGTTAAGTGAACCTATCGTGTGGGGACGCAATGCCCACACACGCTCCCACAATTGCCAGCCATTCATGCGGCCCGGTGGCTAATAGGCCACGGCCCAATAGTGGCCACGGCCCACAGGTTGGGGACCCCTGTTCTAGTCCAACCCCCTGCTGAAGCAGGAAACCCTATACAATTCTGGACAAATGGCTGTCCAATCTCTTCTTGAAGACCTCCAGTGATGGAGCACCCACAGCTTCTGGAGGCAAGTAGTTCCACTGGTTAATTGTCCCTCACTGTTAGGAAGTTTCTCCTTAGTTCTAGGTTGCTTCTCTCTTTGGTTAGTTCCCATCCGTTGCTTCTTGTCCTGCCTTCAGGGGCTTTGGAGAATAGCTTGACTCCTTCCCTCTTCTTTGGGGCAGCTCCTGAGATACTGGAAACCTGTTATCATGTCCTCCCTGGTCCTTCCTTACCTCCCTGAAGGGGAGTGATGGGGTTCAGCTCTCCCCCCTCCCCTTAATTTCCCTCCCCCTAACTCCCTTTTTCTTCTCTTCCAGCTGGACATTGTGGAATTCATCCCCTCCCTGTTGTATTTCGGCTACACTGCCCTCATGGTGCTGTCCTTCTGGCTCCTGACTGGGACCATCGGCTTCTATGCAGCTTACATGTTTGTCCGCAAAATTTACGCCGCGGTGAAAATAGACTGAAGGTGCCGGCACGCCCGGATGAACCACCGAGCCGCCACCAGGCTTTCGGTTTTCTTTCCTAGGAAGGAAAGCGGGGAACTTTTTTTCCTGTTTCTCCCAAGGACAGGAAAATCCTTTGGGAGCAGGACGCAGGAAACAATAACAATAATAATAAAAAAAAAGTTCAACTCTTGGAATGTAATTTTTGGCACAATATCCGTGGAATCGGGGAACCTCCTGGAGGGATGGGTGTATGGATTCTTTACCTTTTAATTCTACGCTATTCTGGATCTAAGGGATTTTTAAGGAACAAACAAAACACGCCAGTCCATCCCTTTGGACGAATATTCCTCTGTCTATTTTTTCGACCGGTCACCCACGACGGCAGCGGTCCCTCCGGAGGTCTCCCGTCGCCGTTTGCCGGGGAGAAGACGGTGGGTGCCGCCGTGCCTGGAGGACGCCTAAACGCTTGGTTTGCTGACCTTCCTCGGATCAACCGGCTTTCAGCAACTCTCTCAATCCGGAGCTGCGGACGTGCTTCTTTCCGAGCGAGATAAAAAAGTGCAATTTTTCCAGAAGGGGCGTTCAAACCGTCGTCATCGTTCTCACCGGCCCGTCTCGCTCTCTTTCGTGGCGAAAAATTGGGTAGAGACGGCGACGGCAGCTCGCGTTTTAACAGGAGGAACGATAAAGGACGGTGGGACTGTGGATCCGAACAGGTCAGCAAATTGGAGGGCGACGACGCGCTGGGGAAAAATTTTGGGACTTTCCCCCCCACCCCACCCCCCACACAAAAAAAAATCTTCTGGATTATAAGAGACCCTGAGCCAAAAAAACAAAAAACAACAACAGTGAACAGATCAGCCATTTTTGCCGTGTTCATGTGCCAAGGAATCCATGGCTCAGAAAGAGATTCTAGCAAGGGGGAAGCGAGGGAAGGACTTGGGGCCAGCTCTGCATTGTGGGAATCGCTGCCATCGGTTCCCCAGGTATTTGTACACCCATGCTCCCCTGCCCTGCACCCCACTCTAGTGAGCAGACCTCCGTCCTCCCCCTATTCAGCTCGGTCCTTAGAAAGCAAGAAATTCGGTCCTGTCTCTTTTATTGGTTGCCGTATTTGGAACGCGACCTGGGGAGTTGATTAATTCACAGGACCGCTCATCTTATCCTGATGCTGACTGGTGTGTATGGGGGGGGGAAATCAATTTGGAAAACTGGCTTATGCTGGAGGGGGTTTGCAAAAATCACCCCGAAATCGAATTGCTGGAAAAAAAACAAACAACCCCACTAAAGACGCTCCTTGGGTTTTTCCTTTTATTTTTAATTTCTGTGCGAACAGAAAATGGGTTGGGTTTTTTTTGTTTGTCTGTTTTTAAGACCGCCGAAGAAAAAAAACACAAGTTGCAATGAGATTTCCCCACACACACACACACACCCCAAAAAACCCCAACCCTAGAGCAGTTCACAGGGTTTTCCTCTGAGGATTTTAAAAAATTAAAAAAAAAATAATTCCATTCTTTTGGGCCTGATGGTGAAACCGACGTGTGCCACGTGGAAGGAAACGGTTCCCATTTTCGGTGAATGTATCTTAAAAAAGAGGTCACAATGCGTTTCTCACCGGTTATGACCTCTGTTTTAACAGCCCCTTCCCTTCCTCGGCCCTCTCCCCAGCTTTTGCCCTGCCTGGAAGGATGAAGGCTATCTACTCCTGGCTACCTCCTCGCTTACCACACCGAGGCCCCATCACCCAGGACCGAGGTTGGGCCGAAGGACTCCTTGGGGGGTGAACTTTTGGGTTTGATTTGAGTGGGTCATTCTCCCCTGCCCCACGGGATCTGCTCCAGCCACGCTGTATTTTTACTGTCCTGTTTGAGCCCAAATGTAAATAAATGCTCTGTTGTCCCCATGCGCCTTGTAGGTGTTTTTGGAATATCTGCCACGATTCTTGATTTTCAAGGTGCAGATCATTGGATCGTGGGGAAGTTACGTCTGGTTGCAGAAGGCAGAAGTAAAATGGGAGGCTTTGCTGAATTGGGTTGTTAGTGGCGAAGTCGTGTCCGACCCATCGCGACCCCATGGACCACGTTCCTCCAGGCCTTCCCGTCCTCTGCCATCTTCTGGAGTCCATTGAAGCTCACGCCTGCTGCTTCAGGGACTCCATCCAGCCCTTTCTTTCTCTGTCGTCCCCTTCTTCTCTTGCCCTCCATCTTTCCCAGCATCAGGCTCTTCTCCAGTGAGTCTTTCCTTCTCATTAGGTGGCCAAAGGACTTGAGTTTCCACTTCAGGATCTGGCCTTCTAAGGAGCAGTCGGGGTTGATCTCCTCCAGGACTGACCGGTTGGATCGCCTTGCAGTCCAGGGGACTCGCAGGAGTCTTTTCCGGCACCAGAGTTCAAAGGCCTCCATTCTTTGGCGCTCAGCCTTTCTTATGGCCCAACTTTCACAGCCACACATTGCAACTGGGAAAACCATGGCCTTGACTATACGCACTTTTGTTGGCAGGGTGATGTCTCTGCTTTTTAGTATGCTGTCTAGATTTGCCGGAGCAAGCATCTTTTAATTTCTTGGCTGCAGTCCCCATCTGTGGTGATCTTGGAGCCCAGGAAGATAAAATCTGTCACTACCTCCATTTCTTCCCCATCAATTGGCCAGGAATTGAGAGGGCCGGATGCCATGATTTTGGTTTTCTTAATGTTGAGTTTCAAGCCAACTTTTGCACTCTCCTTCTTCACCCGCATCAAGAGGCTCTTTAGTTCCTCTTCACTTTCTGCCATTAGAGTGGTATCATCTGCATATCTTAGGTGGTTGATATTTCTCCCGGCAATCTTAATTCCAACTTTTGATTCATCTAGCCCTGCCTTTCTCATGATGTGCTCTGCATATAAGTTAAACAGGCAGGGTGACAGATATAGGAAACTCCACACCAGACACGAAACAGCTACACTTTGCAACTGGGAAAACCATGGCCTTGACAATACGTACTTTAACTTTGTTTGGTAATTAATTGATAAATGGCACTTGCACCTCCAAGGAGAGTAAGGCAGAGAAGACGCTTTCTTAGGTGGCACCGGGTGGTTTAAGCCAGAGGTCCCCAATGCCCCAGTCCATGGACCGGTACTGGGCCACAGCATGCCAGCAACCGGTCCACACAAATAAGCAATGCCCCATCTGTGGGATGCAGGCAGCACACAAAACCACACACTTTCCGGTCCATGGAAAAAACCTCTCTCCACGGAACCGGTCCCTGGTGCCCAAAAGGTTGGGGGCCTCTGCTCTAAGCAATCTCCCTGCTTTTGAGAAGATTAAAGCTGCTGTATCTCATTGAGGAGAAGCGCTCCTTTTGCAAATGCCGAATTGAGGAGGGAATGGAGACCGCAAAGGAATTTGGATTCCTTTTAACTGCCTTCCTACCTTCAGCGATTCTCCACCCGGGCGGCTTTGAGCTGGGTGGACTTTCAACTCCCAGAATTCCCCAGCCAGCAACAGTTCAAAAGTTGCTCAAGTTGAGAAACGCTATCCTGGGGTAAACAATAAGAGAGGCCGCCTGGAGTACAAGGGATTATGCTGGTTTAATGGCAAGAAAAAGCCGGAAAACGGGGCAAAACTCATTTAACGAATGTCTCCCTTAGCAACGTAAATCGGGGAGGTCAGTTGCGGTCGTTAAGTCGAGGACTACCTTTATTGGGGTTCTCTTCCACAATGATAAAACCCTGAGATTGGAAATTGAGGGCTGCAAAGCCTGGGATCACCCCCTCCCCCTCCCAGGACAACCGCAACCTTAACACCCAGTGTGATTGTGGTTGCCAACCGTCAGCAAATCTTTTAAGAGAAGTGCGAGTGGCTCATGCAGCTGAAACGGCAACGCCGTTCCTGGCCGGTGGGTTCCCTGTTTGTGCACCAGCCTGGCTTCGACAACCACATCCCGTTCCTCTTATTTTGACCTTTGAGGAGTTGTGGACGGTAGTTAGTTGCGCCTAGTCTCGTGTTTCCTTAGAGGCCTTTTTTTTTTTTTTTAGCAATTTCTGGATTTCGGACATCCAAAGTTAAACTTAACAACGTTCAAAAAGTTAAAAGTTAACATGGAAAAAAATGAAACTCATTTCATCGCAATCCGATTTTAAACAGAAGAGGACAACCCTGGAGGTTTTTAAAGAAGAGATTGAAATGTCTGAAATGGTATTAGGGTTTCCTGCTTGAGTGGGGGGGGGTGAGGTGGGGGCTGGATTAGAGCAGGGCTTTTCAACCTTTTCATCCATTGTACCATTTTTAGGATATGGCACTATCCAAGTACCACCAGTCGCCTAGCAAAGAGTCAAAAACTTGATGATCCCCCCCAAAAAGGAAAAAAAGTGATGAAGTGTTGGAGCATTCATCGCTTTTGTTCCACTGGTTAATTGTTCTAACCGTCAGGAAGTTTCTCCTTAGTTCCAGGTTGCTTCTCTTTTTGGTTAGTTAGATTAGTGGGAAGGGACCTCAGAGATCTTCTAGTCCAACCCCCTGCTCAAGCAGGAGACCCTATAGCAGTGATGGCAAACTTTTTTGAGACCAAGTGCCCAAATTACAACCCAAAACCCACTTATTTATTGCAAAGTGCCAGGGCCGCATCAGCATTGTAGTGCCCTCGGGAGAGTGGGGGGGCAGGGAGGCGCCTCTGAGTGCCGCCTCTGGCACGCAAAAACCAGGGGCACAAAAATGGGCCACCGTGCTGCAAGGCGCAAAAACGGCCAAAGCTACACCGTGGGGTGCAGATACAAGACGCTGCACCACACAAGAACGGGGCAGGGCTGGTGAGTATCATGCACGCGTGCCAACAGAGAGGGCTCTGAGTGCCATCTCTGGCACGCGGGCCATAGGTTCACCACCACTGCCCTATAGTATACATTCCAGACAAATGGTTGTCCAGTCTCTTCTTAAAAACGTAGAGACAAGTCGTGATTAATTGCCCTGTCAGGAAGTTTCTCCTTAGTTCTAGGTTGCTTCTCTCCTTGATTAGTTCCCATCCGTTGTTTCTTGTCCAGCCTTCAGGCGCTTTGGAGAATAGCTTGACTCCCTCTTCTTTGAGGCAGCCCCTGAGACACTGGAAGGCGGCTATCATGTCCCCCCTTGTCCTTCTCTTCGCTAAACTAGACATACCCAATTCTATCAACCGTTCCTTATGTTTTAGCCTCCAGTTCCCTGATCATCCTTGTTGCTCTTCTCTGCACTCTTTCTAGAGTCTCAACATCTTTTTTACATCGTGGTGACCAAAACTGGATGCCGTATTCCAAGTATGGCCTTACCAAGGCCTTGTAAAGTGGTATTAATACTTCAGTCCCTCTGTTGATGCAGCCTAGCACTGTTTTGGCTTTTTTGGCAGCTGCAGCACACGGCTGGCTCATATTTAAGGAATTCTCCACTAGGACTCCGAGGTCCTCCTCACAGTTACTACTATTAAGCAAGGTACCACCCATACTACACCTGTGCATTTGGTTTTTCTTGCCTAAAATGTGGAACCTGACTTTTTAGCTCATCGTCGTGGACTCTACTTAACACGCCTGAGTCATTTCTGCCCGGCGCCAGGAAACAAAACAAAACAAAACAGAAGGCGTCATAACTTCAAACTTTTTAATAAGCGATTTCATTTAAAAAACAAAAACCAAAAAAAAAAGAACACCAACAGACACCCTCTTTCATTTTCAAAGCTTAATTCTGTAAGACGAAAAGAAAAGAAAAAAAAAAGGAAAACCTAACTGAAGAGTCGATGAGCCTGTTATGTTTCCTAATGGCACTTCAAAAAATCTGGTCGAAACCGGGGACTCAAAAAAGAAGTCCTACATTACTCCGATCAAAAGAGGTCATTTGCTGTGTTTAGAAAATTAAAAACAAAAAAATAAAAAAGTGCTCGGTTGGGTGAGGGGCTCCATGTCGGGCCGGGGGGGGGGGAAGGAGGGTGGGTATACTCCAATTTTTTGAAGAAAAAAAAAAAAGCACACACAAAATTCCTCTGTACAACAAAGCCACCTGTATATAAGCCACTGTTTCTCAACCAGGGCCACTTGAAGAGGGGTGGACTTCAACTCCCAGAATTCCCCAGCCAGCATCGCTGGCTGAGGAATTCTGGGAGTTGAAGTCCACCCCTCTTCAAGTTGAAAACTCGGGTGTAAACAACTGGCAGGGCCTGCTCGTTCAATCATTGCAGAGAGAGTAACCGGAAGGGCTGAATTCCTAGTTCCTCTTCAAATCAAGGTGAGACACCTGTCCTCAAGATGCCCTCTCCTCACTCGCACAGGTAAGACCTAGGAGACGTGATCATCAGATCGGCAAGAATAACAGCGGCCAGCTGTTCCATCCTCAAGACAGGCCGACTGAAAGTTCACCAACTCTTAAGCTTTGGGGAGTTATTTGTGGGTGGGGGGGGGCGGGGGTGAGGAGGTCAATATCCCACCTCCTCCCAAATGGCCATTGTGGGTCTTCCCTGCCGTTTTGTAATCCTTGTGCAAGGAACACCTATTTTTTCCCCTGTTGCAAACACCTGGAAGAGGCTGTACCACCTCGGCTTACACATATATATTTTATTTTGCGCGTGTTTGTATGTAGGTCTTTGGTTATTCGGGTTTTCTCCCGCGTAAAATTGGAAGTATCTTGGCGACGTTTCGACGAAGTCCCATTTGTCATCTTCAGGCTGGTGTTTTTGGCTTCGTGCTGCTAGGAGATCCTAGAAGCACGAAGCCGAAAACACCAGCCTGATGATGATGAATGGGACTTCGTCAAAACGTTGAATGGGACTTCGTCGAAACGTCGCCAAGACACTTCCAATTTTACGCGGGAGAAAACCCGAATAACCAAAGACCTACATATATATATATATATATATATATAATTTAACACACATCGGTATTGTTTTTTTTTCCGCGGAAATTTCACACGGAGTTTAAGAACCAATCCCCCCAAAATGGGGCGGAAAATTGGTTTTCGATTCATCTTTTTTAAAGAGGGGGAGAATAGATGCCTAACTTTGGGGCGACTGCAAAGCTTGAAGCAGGAACCCATTTGGGTCCTGGACAACATTGCCACGAGACAACTCGCTGCAGGTCACGAGTTAACCCTAAATATTGCAGGAATGGCGGAAGAGAATTGTGAAAGGCAGAGGAGGCAATGATGGGAGGGTCAAACTGAAATGCTGAACGAACCCCCCCCCCCAAAAAAATGGTATTTTTTTTAAATCAGTGTAAATACTTAAAAATGGTTGAGTTGTCCCTGGTAGGCTGAGTTGGCCGCACCAAATTGTCCCGTTCCAAATCGTTTCTTTTTTTTTTTTTTTTCGCTTGGCTTCTTGGGATGAAGTCCCAAGGTGAGGAATCACGTACAATAATTGGGAGAAGTTGGATTCGTTTAATACAGGACGTGCGAACGGGAGAGGGGAACGCTAGCTGTGAGCCTAGCACAGAGGCGGATCTTTTCCAGATCTTTTGGATTTTATTAGCCTTAATTACTGCAAGGGGACAGTGGGACCTGTCACCCAGAATAAAATTCATAGTCCCCATACTATCAAATGCATAAAGTCTTCAAACAAAGCAGATTCACGGGGGGGGGGGGGAAGAGAGGGGGTATCAAATAAAATAAATCCTGAAAGAAAACAAATAGCAAACAGAGAGAAAGTTGATCCTCTTATTACAGAGTTTGCTTAAAATACTTCCCCTTCGTGGGGCTATTTTCAGTTTAAGTTATTGATTCCCATATAGATCACTCTAAAAGCCATTAGGACTACGTAGGGCCCTCTTTCTTATGGGGGAGATTAAAATTAATCCCACTGGCGGTGAGGGAAGAATTGCGGAAGTTTTCCTAAGAGGGACAGCCCCCCCCCCCCTAAATCCAAGGCATATTCTGAATTACAGAAGGGGAGGATGGAAAACCACGGGAACAGGAGCACCCAGTAGGTGTTGCTGTCAAATCCTGAGTAATTTGCTCTTTTAGGAGGGGGGGGGGAAATAAAATAAAATCTCAGGATTTTAGCCAGCCGAAGAGAAACAATTCAATATATACACCGGAAACAGATCACCACAAAAGCAGCCAAACAGTCACATTGCTTATCGCTAAGAAAAAGGGAAGAAATGACTCTGAATGAAGAGCTTCGAACATCCTGTAGATTTAGCGTCACAAAACAAAAGAGCGGCAGGGTGGAGACGACAAAGCCAGCGAAAGCAAAATTTGGGTGGGGGGGGAAAAAAAAAAACCACACACACACACACCAGAGACACGAGCTAAACCTGGCACTAAAGAGTGCAAAATAGCCATAGCACTTATCTACCACTTCACAGTGCTTTGCAATCCTGTGTAAGCGGTTTACAGAGTCAGGGTTTCCAACAATCTGGATCCTCGTTTTACCGGCCTCGGAAGGATGGAAGGCTGAAATCAACTTTGAGCCGGTCACGATCGAACCGCTGGCAGTCGGCAGAGTTAGCCTGCAATGCTGCATCCTAACCACTGCGCCACCACAGGAGCAACTGTCCTTAATAAAAATGGTTCAAAGGCTTTAGAAAGCAGGAGATGAGATTACCGAGTAGGAAAGCACCTTACATTAATTCCTCTTGACCCGGGTGATCAACTATGGCGGCTTTACAACCCGTGGACTTCAACTCCCAGCATTCCTGAGACAGCCGGTTCTTCCCTTGCCGAGGAATACAAGTCACTTCCTTGGAATGGAGAGGCACAACTTTACACTCTCTACACTTTAAAAGGCTACACCTGTAGCTATCCGAATACTCTTTTTAAGACTCCCCAAGACCAAGCAAGCTTCTTTTCCATTACCCATCGTGCCACAGGGGAAAAAAAAACAACACCCAAAATATGTTTTGTGGGCCACTCTACAGAATCATCCTCTTTCTTTGGAATGTTACTTCCGGCTCAGGAATCCCGGGAATTGAAGTCCACAGGTTGCCAAGTTGCCGGGGTTGACCCCCTTCCTGTCCTTTGACTTATGTCTTAAAAATCACCTTTCTGTTATCGGTTTTTGTGCGGCTGGCATCTGCCACCCCAGAGACCTGATCCCAAGGATTTGATCCTATCGTGTCTTTCAGGACCTAGAAAGGATCACCCCGTAGTAAGCGGTCCAGTTGTAAATTCGAGGAGCTTGGGACAACACCTTTTTTTTTTTTTGCCAATAAAATTTTGCGGCAATAAAATGCATGCCAGGAAAACAAACCCTGCTTAAAGGGACAAGAGATGTTTCCGCAAACTACCTTTCGAAAGGATGTAACGTGAGACTTTTTTTTTTTTAAATCTATTTGGAAAGCACAATTAATGAAAGGCCAGTTGGTTGCCAACCCACCCAGAGTTTAAATAGAATTTTCCCCCCTTTATGGTTTATACTTCCTTGCCAGTAAGGGGAGAACGTCTGCAGATGAACACATAAACCCGTCACCAAAAGGAAATATGAACTGGCAAAGCAAGAGCACTCCCATTTTTTTCCTGCGCCCCAAAACATCTAAGGTCACGTACAAATAAATTCTCTTGAGTTTCCCTCCCTCCCTCCCTCTGCAAAGGCAGAGACCCTCAATCTTCCTTTTTAAGTGCTCACTCGCCAGCAGTGACAATTGATCAGGATACTGACTTCACGCCTGGTTAATTTTACTCCAGGGTGAACATTTACAAAGTCCTCTTTCCTCCCCCCCCCCAAACCAGGAGCACTTTGGCTCAAAATGGAGAGCCACCTAGAATAGCGACGGTCC
This sequence comes from Crotalus helleri, assembly GCA_024509115.1. Taxonomy (NCBI): domain Eukaryota; kingdom Metazoa; phylum Chordata; class Lepidosauria; order Squamata; family Viperidae; genus Crotalus; species Crotalus helleri. Next base: position 2,752,285 of record JAKSXO010000059.1, read on the forward strand.
TTTTTCCTCCACAGTGCAGAAATATTATCCTATTTTTCCCTCGTTCTGGGTTCGTTTTTGTTTTTTTCCAACACCGTGATCGAAAGGACCGCTTTATTTTCTACGAACAGAAATTCTTCCCTCGCAGGAGTCTGCTCTGAGCAAAATACAAGCCACGGCACACCGCCTGGATTGGCGAGGCACAATGTTATACCATCTCTTCTTTAAAAAGGCTACACCTGTAGCTACATGGATAAAGACGCCTGTTGGGTCCTTGACCTCACCAAAAGACTAAACAAGCTTCCTTTTCATTGACCCGTCACGCCACACAAAAACCGACCAACCCCCCCCCCCAAAATATTTGTGGATCCTCTGCAGGATCACCGCCTTCCTTTGGAAAACTGGAGTTTGGAGAGAGAGTTTGGATCAGTAGTACTTAGGAATATTTGATCTTACAGCTCTTTTGTAAGAAAGATGACTGAAGCTTAGATCTCCCCCATCTTTTCTTGTAGTTTTTTTGTTTTTTGTTTTTAAACTGAATGCCATTTTCTACAGCAGTGTTTCCCAAACTTGACCATTTTAAGGCATGAGGACTTCAACTCCCAGAATTCCACAGCCAGCGTTGCTGGCTGTGGAATTCTGGGAGTTGAAGTCCACATGCCTTAAAATGGTCAAGTTTGGGAAAACACTGTTCTACAGCAGCAGAGAGATCAGGCTGGATAGAAGACTCACTCGCCCGCTGCTGTTTCAGCATCGGCGTTGAATCTAGGGCTGAAATAAACCCATTTTTCTCGTTAGGAAAGAGTCGTCTTTTGATACGGACAGGAATGCTCTGTCTTTTTTTCCCTGTTTTTAATTATCTTTGGTTGGGTCCTGAAAAAAAGGGACAAGCAGCCCCAACGGAGGAGGGCTTAGGAGCCAGAACACACTCTTGGCATGTCGCGTTTGCTAAAACGATCGAGCGGAAGGACAGAGAAGAGACGGAGAAGTGCCCGAAGCTGCGAACTAAGCCAACTCAGCAAAACAGGATCTCTTGAATCAGCTTTTATGTCTAAGTCCAACGCCATCCTGGAGAAACTGAAAACGTGAATAATCTTTTTTTTTTTTCCTTCTCGTTAAGTTTTGAGGTAGGGATGTGAGGATTGCATAAGAGGACAATGTGCAACTCTATCTGGAAAGGGAGTTAACAGGAAATGCAAGCGAGGTATTTAAGAATACTGAAACCATCCGGAGACGCCCGGCCGTTCTCCAGGGCAAGAAGGCACACGCTGAAATCGGAAAGGCAACGTCTGACCGCAAAAGACCAGGAAGCGGGGCCTGTGGAACTCAAGGCCACATGCCGTCGATGAGGTAAGTCTTACACAAAAATCTCGAGACAGATCGCGAAGGACACACCGCGAGAAAGAAAAAGGCCGTCTACGCCCGACGCAGAAGGCCTACGCCTGGGACAGACGGGATCCTGCCGACGGGGATGGAGGCTAGATTTTCCAAAGCAATCTGGAATTACAAGGAAGAAATGAACAGGTGTTTTTTTTTCTTTTTAAAGCATCTGCTAAGGAGAGGCGTTGAAAGAAACCAGCAATGCACTGCAGAGATCTGGGCAAGTAGGAGAGCCACAGCAGACCCCCTTAGCGCTGCTCCCTACGCAGTGAGGTAAAAGGAAGGGGGCTGTGGGGGTACCCCTGAAATGGATGGAGGTGGACCCTCCCCAAATGAGGCCTCCGGCAGCCACTGGAGAGGCGTTGAGAGGCTAAGAGCAGAGGCTCTTATCATGAGGTATTCACTGTAATAAGACAGTAAGACTGCTCGCTCAGGAAACTACGGGAAGTAAGACAGAGATGGCTGACCTGGAATTTGCACAAGAGCCCCGAGCTGGGGAGAGGAGAGTTGAGGGTGAGAATGGGAACAGGACCCCTTTGAAAATCCTGTTAATTCCCGTATTTAATCCCCCGGGATTAAATCAGTTACAGGTGACATTCTGAGCCAGGCTAATTAAAAAAATGGGGGCACCTCCTGCCGCCCCTTCCCGGCGACGTCCTGCAGCCCTCGGCGAGATCGGGCGGCTGAACGTCTTCTAAATTAAGCCTGCGAAGGAACGGAGGAGAAAGAAGACAGCAGGCAGACACTATGGCGGGGTCCCCAACCCCAGAGCCACAGCCCACTACCGGGCCGCAAGCCGTTTGAAACCCAGTCACAGAAGCAGAGAGCGAGCACATGCGTGCTTCCCCCTTGCGCGAACAGCGGGGCACGTGCGCGTGGCTCCATCGGCACGAGCGGCAGGCGTGTGTGCCCAACCCCTTCGTGCAAAGGGAGCTACTTGCCCGCTTGCGGGACCATTCCAGCCCCCCCCCTCCGCCCCGACTGCAAAACTGGAAAGGCTGGGAAACAACTCTGCGTGACGGGAAGCTCAACGGAGGACACGGCTCTCTTTTGCCGTGTCGACCCTCTCCGAATCGCCCGTCGCTTGCTAAGGCAGAAGCAAATGCCGCAGGCCACGATCCTTGTTCTGATTTTTGCTCCGGGCCGAGTTCACGTTAGGAATGTGAAGCCCCGGGAGGCCACAGCTGGGCACCTTGCAGGGAGACAGAAGGGGAGCATCAAGGCTCTGGCGCTCAAGAGGCGAGCCAACCGTGCAGGAAGGAAGGGGGCGTGCAAATAAGAGACTGTTGGGTTACACTCGCCCCCCCCCATTCAAAAAAGGTTACTGACTTCCCCGCTAAGAAGCTGAGTCCGCAGAAAGCAAGGCTGCCTCACCTCCGCTGCACCCCATGTGTTTTTCCCTTCCTGCAAGGTTGGCGTGCTCAGGCTGCGGGTGGGGCTCGGGGGGCACGGCGGCTGCTGGTGAAAAGGTGATTTGCACACTCGCTATCGAAAATTGCCCCGAAGGCGCCAAGAAGCTGAAACAAAACTTTGTTTTTCTTGAGCCCCGAGGCCAAACACCCTCATCCCTCAATAAGCTTGCTTGTGTCCAAACGGTCGAGATTTAGGGGAAAAAAAAAAAAGGAGGAAATCTCAGCCGGACAGAACGACGAGCCTGGCTCCTGATCAGTTAATTCTTTTCGGGAAGAGACCATGGCTGATGGCTGCTGTCGCTAGACCCTAACATCCTTTGGGAAACCCACTCAAAACGAGAAAACAAAAAAGCAGACAATCACAGGGAGGATTCTTCTGTTGGAGGGTTCTTTTGACCCGCTCAGAGATCTGGGAGGAAAGAAAAAAAAACACACACACGCACGTGCGCACACACACAACCCTCTAGAGTGCTAAACTAAATTGGCAAAAGCTGAAGCCATTCCCAGTCAGTTTGATTTCCCCACAGGGGAAGATATGGAAGTAGTAGTAGTGAGGTGAAACTGGAGCTAGCCGCTTTCACGGTGTAAACAGTGTCTTCGCCGTGCCCGGGACCCTGACGGGTCTCTGCGACACTACCTGATTCGTAATAGCGGGAAACAGTGGAGTAAACATGATCCTGCAGCCAGGCATGGTCGGGAAACGGATCCAAAAGGGGTGGGTGGGGGGGAAAAAGAGTCTCGGTTTACAAAGGCGGCGTCGCGGGAATCGCCGCTACCGCCGCCGGAAGTCATCGGGGAGGGAGAGGTGAGGTTGGGGAGAGAAAAAGGGGATTCTTGCCGCACGGACCAAGCGACACACAACTGCAGGAGGCGCGTTGGGCCCTCGTTGGGAATCGACCGTGACTTCAGCTCCTCCGAACACGGAGCGAGGCTGGGGGGGGGGGGAGAAAAAAAAAAAAGACTCCGGCGAGGTTCCCGATTACCAACAACGTAAAAAGAAGAAGGAAAAAAATAATAATAATAAATACCTGAAATGCTATTCACTGCAACCTATTTCCCCTGTCCAGGATTTGGGCGTACACAAGTTCCAGTTCCACCCCTCGAGCTGTTTTTTTTTTCCCCTCCTCCCCCCCTGCTGGAAAGACGACGAAGCGAGTACGCTGGCGGTGCCCCCGAATCCGCCTTTGCCCGGAGGACGCTCTGCTTTCGTCCAGCGCGCTCACTGGAATGCTTGGTGGAAACGTGGCAAAGTGGTGGCCCCCAGGCCCGGGGAGAACTTGGAGGGCAAGGGATGAAGCGCCCCAAAGCCGAGCGAGGGGGCGGCTCCCGGGGGGGACTCCTGCGGCTGCAGGGCGGTGAGGAGGGACTGGGTCTCTCCCTGGGAATAACCATCACCAGCCCCCCCGAGGAGACCGGGGGGTTGCAGGAGGGCAGGTTCAAGGGCAAGAAGCCCAGGAGGTGGGAAAAATCCATGTTAGCAGCACAGAGCGCTTCCGATAGGAGAGCCGGGCTCTTGGAGAGCAGGCTGTCCTCCAGGCTGGCCCGCTGAGGGGGGAGGAGGAGGGCTCGCCCGCGATCAGCGAAAGGCCTCCGGGCAGCTCTGCCAGGCCGCTGTCCACCTCTGCTTTGGGGATTTTGTCGGGGAAGTATGAGGTAGATCCGAGCTGGTATTTGGGGGGCGGCTGAGGGGGGAGGAAGGTTCCAGAGGGTAGCTCATTCCCATCGGGAGAGGGTTGGGGACTAGCGAAGGGGGCATCCCTGAGCCAGGCAGGGCCTGGGACGTGCGCCCCGTACATGCCCATGGGCAACATGCCAGGAAAGGCCTTGCCGCCCATCACCTCCGGGAGGCCATGCACAAGACCGGGCTGAGCTCCTCCTTGACCGCCACGGCCGAGCTGCAGCTGAGCAGGCCCAACATGTCCACGGGCTCCGCCTTGATCTTCAGCAGCTCCTGGGAGTGGCTCTTCTTCACGTGCCGGGTCAGGTGGTCCTTCCGGCCGAAGCGCTGGGCGCAGTACTGGCACAGGAAGTCTTCCGCCCCGTGTGCACCACCAGGTGGCCGCCGCACGTCCTTGCGGGTGTAGAAGCGCCGGTCGCAGTGTCGCAGGGGTGCTTCTTCTCCTTGGCGCCGCCCGAGGGCCTGCGCGAGTGGGCCTTCAGGTGCTCCAGCAGCGCCTGGGTGCTCTCGAACACCTGCAGGCAGACCTTGCCAGCTCAGGTCGCCGCTGGCCGCCGCGTGCATGGCCAGGTGGCGCCGGTAGCCCAGCTTGGTGTTGTAGTTCTTGCCGCACTCGGGGCAGTGCAGGGCCTCCTTGTTGGGGTCGTGGGTGTGGAGGTGGTTGCGGAGGTGGTCTTTCCGATGGAACATCTTCTCACAGTACATGCATTGGTGGGGCTTCTGGGCCGAGTGGGTGGCCAGGTGCCTTTTCGGGAAAGGAAGAAGAAGGGGAGAATAACTGTAGCTGCGCCTCTGCCTTTGCTGGACATGGACGGAAGAGAACGGAATGGAACAAGGAGCAAGGAAGGGAATGGAGAACAGAACAGAACAGAGCAGGACAGGATATTGCATGCAGAACAGAACGGAGTGGAATGGAATGGAATAAAAACAGAATAGAATAGAATAGAACAAGAAATAAGAATAGAACAGAACAGAATAAGAAATAAGGTCTGAACCGAATAAATAAGATTAGAACAGAACAGAATAAGAAATAAGAGAACAGAACAGAATAAGAAATAAGAAAAGAATAGAACAGAAAGAATAAGAAATAAGAAATAAGAATAGAATAGAATAAAACAGAGTAAGAAATAAGAATAGAACAGAATAGAACAGAGCAGAATTGAATGGAATGGAATTATGGAATGGAATAGAATATTCTGAATTCTAATCTATTCTATTCTGAATTCTATTCTATTCTTTTAATTCTATTCTTTTAATTCTATTCTATTCTATTCTATTCTATTCTATTCTATTCTATTCTATTCTATTCTGTTGTTTCTATTCTATTCTACCCTATCCTATTCCATATTTTCTATTCCATTCCATATTTTCTATTCCATTCTATATTTTCTATTCTATTCCATTCATATTTTCTATTCTATTCTATTCATTCTATTCCGTTCCATATTTTCTATCCATTCTATTCCATTCCATATTTTCTATTCCATTCCATATTTTCTTTTCTATTCTATTTCCATTCCATTCCATTCTTTCATTTATTAAATTTTCTTCCATTCCATTCTATTCCATTCTTTCATTTATTAAATTTTCTTCCATTCCATTCTTTCATTTATTAAATTTTCTTCCATTCCATTCCATTCCATTCTTTCATTATTAAATTTTCCATTCCAACCCTCCCCCCTGCAAGCTGGCTCTTGGGCAGCTCAGCCTACCTGCCAATATTCCCTCACTCCCACCCCCAAACCAAGTGAGCTCGCTGGATTTGAACCCGGCCCTGCCCAGCCCTAAACTCCCCTCCCATCGCCCAGCATACCTGTAGAGCTTGTACTTGGAGGCAAAGGCCTTGCCGCAAGTGCAGCTGAGGGCAGCAATAGGGTCTGGGTTCCGGGCTGGCTCTCACCTTCTCCACGCCAGGGAAGGCAGCTTCCGACAGCTCCATACTGGCACTTGCCTGGGCTCTGGCTCTCTCGGGTTCTGGGCCTGGGCACTAGTTTCCAGCCCACCTCCTCCTCCTCTTCCTGCTTGGCATCTTGAATCCAATTGGGAACACTGGTGAAGAAGGCGGTCATGGCAGGCCTGTAGAATTGTTGCTCTTGTGCATCTCACTGGTCCTAGTCGCCCTTTTCAAAGACTTCAGTAGACAGAGTCCTGGAAGGAGCAAAGGAAATTCGTAAGGGGAGAGGGGGGGGGGAGGAAATGACACACAACCACACGGCAGGACCCTCGCCCTTGACTTGCGACCATGACTGAGCCCCAAACCTCCCCTGCTCAGCAGCACACCTGGTAAGTAACACTTAGCTGCCAAAAAGGCCAACGCAGTGCTAGGCTGCATCAACAGAGGGAGAGAATCAAGATCACGTGAAGTGTTAATACCGCTTTACAAGGCCTTGGTAAGGCCACACTTGGAATAGGGCATCCGGTTTTGGTCACCACGATGTAAAAAAGATGTTTGAGACTCCAGGTCAGTGTTTCCCAAACTTGACAATTTTAAGGCATGTGGACTTCAACTCCCAGAATTCCACAGCCAGCGTTGCTGGCTGTGGAATTCTGGGAGTTGAAGTCCACATGCCTTAAAATTGTCAGATTGGGAAACACTGCTCTAGGCGCTTCTCAACCTTTCTAATGCCCGCGACCCCATAATACAGTTCCCCGTGTTGTGGTGACCCCCAACCACTTATACATCACCGGGTGCCAGGGTGTGGCCAAAGAAAAGGGGGGGGAGAAAATGGCGGACAGCCTTGTTTGGCGACCCCCGTGAAATGGTCGTTTGACCCCAAATGGGGTCCCGACCCACAGGTGGAGAACCACTGCTCTAGAAAGAGTGCAGAGAAGAGCAACAAAGATGATCAGGGGACTGGAGGCTAAAACATACAAGGAATGGTTGCTGGAATTGGGTGTGTCTCGTTTAATGAAGAGAAGGACGAGGGGGGACAGGATAGCAGCGATCCAGTATCTCAGGGGCTGCCCCAAAGAAGAGGGAGTCAAGCTATTCTCCAAAGCATCAGAGGGCAGGACAAGAAGCAACGGGTGGAAACTCACCAAGGAGAGAAGCAACCTGGAACTAAGGAGAAACTTCCTGATAGTTAGAACAATTAACCAGTGGAACAACCTGCCTCCAGAAGCAGTGAATGCTCCATCATTGGACGTTTTTAAGAAGAGACTGGACAGCCCTTTGTCTGGCATGGTACAGGGTTTCCTGCCTGAGCAGGGGGTTGGGACTAGATGACCTCCAAGGTCCCTTCCAACTTTATTAGTAGTAGTAGTAGTAGTAGTAGTACTTTCCAACTTTATTATTATTAGTAGTAGTAGTAGTACTACTTCCAACCTTTATTATTATTATTATTATTATTAGTAGTAGTAGTAGTAGTAGTAGTAGTACTACAGTCATTAAGTGAAGATGGCTCCCCCATTGAGTTTGTTTGTCAGAAGATCACAAAAGGGGGATCCCGTGACCCTGCGACCATCATAAATACGCGTCAGTTGACAAGCGTCTGAATTCTGATCACATGACCAGGGGGAGGCTGCCAAGGTTGTTACACCAAAACTGTACTACTATTCTAAACCACTTCAAAGATAAACAGTCCACCAAGTCCTATCTTGATTGACGGCAGGTAGTCCTCGACTTACAACCGTTCATGTAGTGACCGTACAAAGTTACAACGGCACGGAAAGAGGTGACGCGACCGTTTTTCACACCGACGACCGTCGCAGCGTCCCCGTGGCCACGTGATCAAAATTCAGACGCTTGGCAACCGACTCGTACTTAGACGGTGGCAGCTTCCCGGGGTCACATCGTCCCGTTTTGTGGCCTTTCCGACAAGCCAAGTCAGTGGGGGTAAACCGGAATTCGCTTAACAACCGTATTAGTCACTTTAACCACTGCACGGATTTGCTTAACAACCCATGGCAAGAGAGGTCGTAAAACCAGGACAAAACTCAGGAAAACGTCTCACTTAGCAACAGAAATTCTGGGCTGTGAGTCGTAAAGCCAAGAACGATCTGTGTCAAGTCCTTGCAACAATAGAATAGAAGAAGAAGAAGAAGAAGAAGAAGAAGAAGAAGAAGAAGAAGAAGAAGAAGAAGAAGAAGAAGAAGAAGAAGAAGAAGAAGAAGAAGAAGAAGAAGAGGAAGAAGAAGAGGAAGAGGAAGAGGAAGAGGAGGAAGAGGAGAGGAGGAATAGTGGAAAGGGAGAAGAAGAAGAAGAAGAAGAAGAAGAAGAAGAAGAAGAAGAAGAGGAGGAGGAGGAGGAATACTGGAAAGGGAGAAGAAGAAGAAGAAGAAAGAAGAAGAAGAAGAAGAAGAAGAAGAAGAAGAAGAAGAAGAAGAAGAAGAAGAAGAAGAAGAAGAAGAGAAGAAGAAGAAGAAGAAGAAGAAGAAGAAGAAGAAGAAGAAGAAGAAGAAGAGCCGAGTTGGCGCAGCAGTTAGAGTGCAGTACTGCAGGCCACTTTAGCTGACTGTGTTCAGCAGGTCAGCGGTTCAAATCTCACCGGCTCAAGGTTGACTCTGCTTAGAGAGTGCTTGCACTTAAAGCGGTATATAAGTCTCATAAATAAATAAATAAACAAATAAACAAGACAACAGCCTCTTCTCTTACCTGTAAAAGCACCCTCAGTCTGAATATGTGCTCCCCATTTAAAAAACCGCAGTCTTTGTTGGAAAAAAGGACTTTATTCCAATTCAGAACGAGGTGTGCAGGTGGCACACAAGGCAGAAACCTGCAATGTTTGTGTACCTGCTTAGGAATTTGGTGAGCAAACAAGGCAGTTTTCACTCAGTTGCACCCGATCCGAAAGTGAGTCAAATATGACAAGGTCAGATAACCTCAAAGAGGTGAAAACAGGCCGTCCGCTCCAGTAATTTTCCCTATTCTCCCACCCATCACCGAATGGGACGGACAGCTTCCATTGTTTAAAAGGTAGGAAATGTACACACAGGAGGTCCTCGGCTTACGACCGCAGCCGAGCCCAACGTTTCTGTGGCTAAGCCGAGACGTTTGCGAAGTGAGTTTTGCCCCCTTTTATGACTCTTTCTCCCTGGCCACGCTTGCTAAGGGAATCACTGGCCCATGTCAAATGAGTCGCGCGGTTGTTAAGCGGAATCTGGCTTCCCCCTGTCGACTTTGCTGGCCACAAGGTCGCAAAAAGGGGATGACGTGACTCCAGGACCCTGAAACGGTTATAAATGTGAGTCAGTTGCCAAGCGTTTTCGATCCCGTGGCCACAGGGACGCTGCAATGGTCGTAAGTGTGAAACACAGTCCTAAGTCACTTTTTCAGGGCTCTTGTAACTTGGAACGGTTGTTAAGTCACGAGCTACCTGTATCCCTTTTGCAGACGCGTAGGTTTTGTTTACGTGACGTAGTAAATTACAAACTAGCCAATTGTGGGTTGGGTGACCCCAGGAAACTGACTGGAGGATGCTACGATTGAATTTTCAATAGAGGAAGAAGCACAAAGGCCAGGGGTAGGCAAGCTCAGCTCTTTTAGGACTCGTGGACTTCAACTCCCAGAATTCCTGAGCCAGCCGTGCTGAGGGGAAAGGGAGAGGTTTCCATGCTGAGCCACGCTGGCTCAGGAATTCTGGGAGTTGAAGTCCACAAACCATGAAGGGGCCATAGTTCCCCCATGCTGGCTCAGGAATTCTGGGAGTTGAAGTCCACAAGTCATGAGGGGGCCATAGTTCCTCCATGCTGGCTCAGGAATTCTGGGAGTTGAAGTCCACAAACCATGAAGGGGCCATAGTTCCTCCATGCTGGCTCAGGAATTCTGGGAATTGAAGTCCGCAAGTCATAAAAGAGCCAAGGTTGCCTACCCCTGCACAAGGCCAACTGAATCCGGGGGGAAAGCTATCCCAACCAGCATTCTATGTCTCATAAAATAAAAAGAGCTGCAAAATGCAAAAATAATTTGTTCCATGGAAACACTTGCGGGCACTTATGCCTCTGTAGCTACTTTTCATCACACCCCAAAGGTAACAAAATCACACAAGAAATCTTTTCAGACAGGAAATAGATGTTATATGGGGGGGGGAGAGAGAGAAAGTATTATGGACTCCTCCATTGCTGTTTTGGAAAGAAACAGTCCTTTTTCTCTTAGAAAAGAATACTTGTCGGTTCCTTGGTGCTCTCTGAGCTTGGTGGTTTTCTTGCAGACGTTTGGTTACACAATTAGCTAACACCATCAGTGCTAGAAGGGAGTGGGGATTGCAGAGAGGAGGAAAAGGAGAGAAGGAGGAGAAGAAAACAGGAAAAGGAGAAATATAGGGTCTTTAGTGTTCTCTAAGCTGGGCCATTTTCTTACCGATATTTCATGACCCTAAATCAGTGGTTCTCCACCTGTGGGTCGGGACCCCATTTGGGGTCGAACGACCATTTCACCGGGGTCGCCAAACAATGCAGTCCGCCATTTTTTCCCCTTTTCCTTAGCTGTGCTGCTCCCTTTTATTCTATTGGCTTTTGAAAGCCAATGGAATAGACTCTCTTGAATAGAGTCTAATTCTATTGGCTTTCCAAAGCCAATAGGAATTGTCCAGGCTGTCTCTGCCCTGCTGAGCCCACCAAAAGTCCCATTCTGCAAACGGTGCTGCACCAGTTGAGTAGTCCTCGACTTACGACCGGTTGAGTAGTCCTCGACTTACGACCGGTTGGGGGTCGCGGCATTGAAAAGGTTGAGAACCGCTGCCCTAAATAAATAGGGAACATCACCAGTGTTAAAAGGAGAGTGGGATCTTTGATTCTCTCTGAGATGGGCTGCTTTCTGGCAGATATTTCACGGCCCAAGCAGGGAACATCTTCAGTGCTAGAAGGGAAACGGACAGCAAATCCCACTCCATTCTAATACTGATGATGTTACCTAGTTGGGTCATGAAATGTCTGCAGGAAAATCACCAAGCTCAGAGAGCACCCAGGACCCCAATCCTCCTCCTCTCTGCACATCCCCCCCCTTGCTTCTAACACTGATAAAGTTACCTCCTTGACTAATGAAACATCCACAAGAAAACAATCAAGGTCAGACAGCACCGAGGATCCACAGTCCTCCTCTTCCTCCATCATTCCAGAAACACCCCCCCCCCTTCTAGCACTGATGATGCTGCCTAGATGGGTCATGAAACATGTGTAAGAAAACTACCAAACTCAGAGAGCTCCAAAGGATCCCACAGTCTTATTTGTCTTCTTCTCTTGTGGCAGCTGAGGAATTCTGGGAGTTCAGGTCCACAAGTCATAAAAGGGCCAAGTTTGAAGCCCCTGGCTTAGATGGAGCAGGACCTCCAGAGACCAAGCAAGGCATCTGCACAAAGTAGAAAGGAGAGAAGAGACCTCCCTGACACCACTGGATGCAATCTGAAGCCTTCCAGCCCTGAGATATGACTCCATCCAGGGCAGCTTTTCTCAACCTGGGCTACTGTGGACTTCAACTCCCAGAATTCTCCAGCCAACATGCTTTAAGAGGGGTGGGCTTCAACTCCCAGAATTCCCAACCAGCAGACTTTAAGATGGGTGGGCTTCAGCTCCCAGAATTCCCCAGTGAGCGTGCTTTAAGAGGGGGGGAGCTTCAACTCCCAGAATTCCCCAGCCACTATGCTTTAAGATCGTTGAGCTTCAACTCCCAGAATTCCCCAGCCACCATGCTTTCAGAGAGGGGGACTTCACTCCCAAAATTCCCCAGCCAGCATGCTTTAAGATGGGTAGTCTTCAACTCCCAGAATTCACTAGCCACCCTGTTTTAAGAGGGGTCGACTTCAACTCCCAGAATTCGTCAGCCACGTTGAGGGAAGGATTTCAATTCCCAGAATTCCCCAACCAACATGCTTTAACGTGTGTGGACTTTAACTCCCAGAATTCCCCAGCCACGTTTTAAGAAGGGTGGACTTTGACTCCCAGAATTCCCCAGCCACCATGCTTTAAGATCAGTGAGCTTCAACTCCCAGAATTTCCCAGCCACCATGCTTTCAGAGGGGTGGAGTTCAACTCCCAGAATTCTCCAGCCACCATGCTTTAAGATCGTTGAGCTTCAACTCCCAGAATTCCCCAGCCACCATGCTTTCAGAGGGGTGGACTTCACTCCCAAAATTCCCCAGCCAGCATGCTTTAAGATGGGTAGACTTCAACTCCCAGAATTCCCCAGCCACCATGTTTTCAGAGGGGTGGACTTCAACTGCCAGAATTCGTCAGCCACGTTTTGAGAGGGAAGGATTTCAATTCCCAGAATTCCCCAACCAACATGCTTTGACGTGTGTGGACTTCAACTCCCAGAATTCCCCAGCCACGTTTTAAGAGGGGGTGGACCTTGACTCCCAGAATTCCCCAGCCACCATGTTTTCAGAGGGGTCGACTTCAATTCCCAGAATTCGTCAGCCACATTTTGAGGGAAAGATTTCAATTCCCAGAATTCCCCAGCCAACACACTTTAACATGATGGACTTCAACTCCCAGAATTCCCCAGCCACCATGCTTTAAGATCAGTGAGCTTCAACTCCCAGAATTCCCCAGCCAACATGCTTTCACACGGGTGAACTTTCAATTCCCAGAAAGCATGCTTTAAGAGGGGAGGACTTTGACTCCCAGAATTCCCCAGGCAGCCATAACTACAGTTAGCCTGGGAATTGAAGTCCAGCCATTTTCAAGGAGCCAAAATGGAGAAACTCTGGTCCAGAGGAAGGCCAGAGTGCCCCACTTCCAGGAGAAACCCCCCCCAGGCCCAAATAAAGCGACCCCAACTGAAAATAAGAGTCTCCAAAGGCCCTTCTTGACCCTCTTCCTGGTTTCTGGTCCTTCCTTTGGGTTTCCTCACAAACGTCCCCCCCCCCCACATTGGCCTTGGGGGGGGGAGGCCAAACAGCCCCCCCCCTCAATCGACGGGCGCCCGAAATGTCCCGCCGAGCCGTTCAGGCAGCGCGCATGCGCCCTGGAGCACGCAGCCCTCCCTCCCCCCCGCCCGGCCTGCTTCGCTCTTCCTTTCTCCACGCCAACGCCGCCCCCCCCCGCGCGAGCGCGCGCGGCCCTCCGTTTTTCCCGCTCCGTTTCCGCGCTCACCGCCGCCGTGGCTCCCCTCCTGGCGCCTCGAGTGCCCGGAGGGAAGGGAGGAAGGCCCGAGGGTTGCCGCAGGAGTCCGAGGCGAGGCAGAGGCCCCATGGCGGGGCGGAGGAGCCCCGGGAGGGAGGGAAGGAGGCGACGAAGGGCGACGAGGCCTCCGGCCCAGCAGCCTGTGATTTTTTTTTTTTTTTTTTGCCCCCTCAGGCGGGCTGGCTCCCGCCGCTCAAGGCCTCCATGGCGCCACTTCCGGCCCGGACCGGAAGTCACCCCGTCCTGCCCTGCCAGGCGCGCGCGGGGCCTGGCGGGAGGGGCGGGGCCGGGCGAGCCGGTTTCTATGGAGACGGCCCAAGAGGCCTAACTAGGCCGCGGCCTCTTCGGCGGAGCCAGGCGGCGATGGCGGCGGCGGCGCTCGGTGTCCTCCTGTTCTGCCTCTCCCTCCCCAGCCCCGGCTGCGCCGACGACGGCTGGGACCCGTCCGGATACCTGCTCTATTGCCCCTGCATGGGTGAGGCCCGGTTCCGCCGCTTCGGGCTTACCGTTTCTGCTCTTCCTCCCATGGGTTGAGAGGACGATGTACGGAGCGGCTTGGACTTGGCCCGGCTCCCTTCGCCCTGCGCTGCCGGCCTCCTACGGGACGCCTTCCTCGGTGGACTGGACTACAACTCCCATCATCCCCGGGAGTCCTGCTGGCGAGGGGGGGGGGGCGATTGAGCAAGGCTTTAGGACGGGTGGGGAAACCATAGGCCCGTGGATGACTTGTGGACTACATCTCCCAGGATGCCTGAGCCAGCATGACTGGCGGGGGAATTCTGGGAGTTCAAGTCCACAAAAGGGCCCATGGTTCCCCACCCCTGCTTTAGGGGGGGAGCTTCGGAGGGGGGGGGAGACGGGGGTCTTCGAGGTCTTTCTGCCGCTCCGTTTGTTTGCATTTTATTTAATTTAAGGTGGTGGAAGGATGAAATGTGTGGGGCCGTCCCTCTTTTAGGCCGCTTACTTATTTCTTTGTTAAGTTTATTTGCTGCCTATCTCACCCTAGAGCTTCTCTAAGCGGCTTTATCTATCTCGATAGATTGATAAGATTGATAGATATATATAGATATATTTATTACTGGTTATATGTGTGTGTGTGTGTGTGTGTGTGTGTGTGTGTGTGTGTGTGTGTGTGTGTGTGTGTGTGTGTGTGTGTGTGTGTAGGTCTTTGGTTATTCAGGTTTTCTCCCGCGTAAAATTGGAAGTGTCTTGGCGACGTTTCGACGAAGTCCCATTCGTCATCTTCAGGCTGGTGTTTTCAGCTTCGTGCTTCGAAGCACGAAGCCAAAAACACCAGCCTGAAGATGACGAATGGGACTTCGTCGAAACGTCGCCAAGATACTTCCAATTTTACGCGGGAGAAAACCCGAATAACCAAAGACCTACATACAAACACCCACGAAAACCTCAGAAAACACACACACACACACACACACACACACACATATATAGCTAGCTAAAATAACGGTCACCAAGAGAATGAGTAAGAAAATAGAATTTAATCAACCTAGCTTTCGTCGATAACTCTCGACATCGTCAGGTTTAAAAGGCAAACGCTGAGAGAGAACCTATATATAATCGCTAAACGACTGTTTCCGGCTCTTGTGTTCGTTCCTTAATTTAAATTTATCTGCTGCCCATCTCACTATCCAGAATGGGAATCTGGGATTGAGCTCCACTTGGGAGTACAGATGACCCTCGACTTAACAACAGTTTGTTTAGTGACCAAAGTTACAACGGCACTGAAAAAGGTGACTTACGACTTTTTGACACGTATGACCGTTGCAGCGTCCCCGTGGTCAGGTGATTGAAATATGGAGGCTTGGCAACTGCATCATATTTGTGACAGAGGGAGTCGTGGGGTCATCTGACAGGCAAAGCAGGCTTGTTTAACGATGTGTTACGAGCTTAATAACTGCAGTGATTTACTTAAGGATTCTAAAATGGGGCGAAACTCGCTTCACAACGGGTCTCGCTTAGCGACAGAATGTTTGGACTCAGTTACAGTCGTAAGTCGAGGACTGCCTGTCTCTTTAATTTCAGCCTCACGCTTGAATTTGGCCTTAATGGAAGGAGAAAGAGCTTCCTAAAGGCCTGGCCAGACTTAACGCTGCCCTTTCCTTGCCCAGCGAGTAACAGACGGTCCTTTATGTTCTGTTCCAAGGGAGATTTGGGAATCAAGCAGATCACTTCCTTGGATCGTTAGCGTTTGCGAAGACGATGAATCGGACGCTGGCCGTGCCTCCCTGGATTGAGTACCGGCATCATAGGCCTCCCTACACGAATGTATGTTGATTTATATGCTGCCTGTCTCCTTGCCAAGCGACTAGAGCAGTGGTTCTCAACCTGTGGGTCGGGACCCCATTTGGGGTCGAACGACCATTTCACGGGGGTCGCCAAACAACGCAGTCCGCCATTTTTCCCTCCCTTTTTCTTAGCTGTGCTACTCCCTTTTATTCTATTGGCTTTTGAAAGCCAATAGAATAGACTCTCTTGAACAGAGTCTAATTCTATTGGCTTTCAAAAGCCAATAGGAATGGTCCAGGCTGTCTCTGCCCTGCTGAGCCCGCCAAAAGTCCCATTCTGCAAACGGTGCTGCACCAGTTGAGTAGTCCTCGACTTACGACCGGTTGAGTAGTCCTCAACTTACGACCGGTTGGGGGGGTC
Organism: Crotalus helleri; assembly: GCA_024509115.1. Lineage (NCBI taxonomy): Eukaryota > Metazoa > Chordata > Lepidosauria > Squamata > Viperidae > Crotalus > Crotalus helleri. The sequence goes on from JAKSXO010000059.1 coordinate 2,768,461, forward strand.
ACGGCATTAAAAAGGTTGAGAACCACTGGACTAGATGGTTGGATTGAATTCAGAGCTTTGGATGTATTATTTATTTGGTTTTTACCCTGCATTAATTGTTGTTTATAAAAAATTTAAAGTGGTGAACCTACCTACTGCTACTTCCTCCTGTTTTCCTTGCAACAACAACAAACCTGTGGGATGGGTTGGGATGGCCCAATCACCCGAATGGCTTTCACACCTTAGGTGGGATTAGAACTCACTGCCTCCTGGTGATTGGCCCAAAGTCATCCAGCCGGTTTTCACGCCTAAGGCGGGACTAGAATTCTCGGTCTCCTGGTGATTGGCCCATAGTCACCCAGCCGGTTTTCATACCTAAGGTGGGACTAGAATTCACCGTCTCCTGGTGACTGGCCCAAAGTCACCCAGCTGGTTTTCATGCCTAAGGCGGGACTACAACTCCCTGTCTCCTGGTGACTGGCCCAAAGTCACCCACTCCGCTTTTGTGCCTAAGGCGGGACTAGAACTCACCGACTCCTGGTTCCCAGCTCAGCACCTTAACTGGCTCTGATGTACCGGTGGAGATTGTTGCAAGCTCCCTTTTTGAGACCCCTCCCCTACTCATTTCAACACTGTATCCCACCTGCCCATTTGTCCTCTGATTAGGAAGTGGCCAGCTTTTTATTAAACCATGTTGTGTATTGGCTATTATTAAGTAACTAACATGTTCAGTGTATTTGTGTAAATACAGGTTTCTTTTTATTGCAGCTCCACGTTCCTTACCAGGAATATTTCAAGCTGGCCCCTCTGCTCGAATACCACCGCGTGATTAGCTTGGAGGAGTTTATGGAAAAGCTGGCACCCACCCACTGGCCTCCTGGCAAGAGAGTGGCGTATTGCTTTGAAGCAGCAGCTGAGAGAAGTCCTGACAAAAAGACCTGCCCTATGAAGGTAGGAAGATCTGGGGCAATTCAAGAATTTTTCTACTTCTCCCGAACTAGACTTTCTCAGAAAACTGACCGATAGGTGAGGAATCTTGACTGACAGCTGACGCCAGGGATCTTCCAACTTGGCCCTTTGATGACTTGTGGACTTCAACTCCCAGAATTCCTCAGCCAGGCACGTGTACCTGGCTGAGGAATTCTGGGAGTTGAAGTCCACAAGTCATCAAAGGGCCAAGTTGGAAGACACGCACGCACGCACACACACACACACACACACACACACACACACACACACACACGGCTTATGCAAACAGAAAAAAAGTGTTTTGGCCAAGCCACAGAGTCAGCCATCAGGAACAATAAACTGACAGAACCAGAAACAGGACCATTAAGGATGACGGTTGCAGTGTCCGTGTGTGTGTGTGTGTGTGTGTGTGTGTGACACGTGATCCCCTTTTGCGACGTTCTGACATGCAAAGTCGATGGGGGAAGCTCAGTTAGCAAGCGGGTTATTAACAACTCAACAACTGGGTCGAGAAAAGTCGTAAAACGAGGCAAAAAAAACTTCATTTAACAAATGTCTCACTTAGCAACGGAAACATTGGGCTCCATTGCAGCCGTGCGTCGAGGACTTGCCTGCCTGCAATTTTCAAGGAAAGGGCCTTGCCCCCCCCCCCCCGGCCTTGCTTCTGCTGTCGTGGATGGACCTCCCTTTGTTTCTTTTTTGCAGGATGGGAACCCCTTTGGCCCTTTCTGGGATCAATTTGGAGTGGAATTTGAGAGGTCGGAGCTGTTCGGAGGCCTCTCCTTCAGCGCCTTTTACAAGGACAACTGGAACCGAAGGTAGCAAGTGGGGAATTGCTGACTGGGCAGGAATGATGATGATGATGATGATGGAAGGGACCTTGGAGGTCACCTAGTCCAACCCCCTGCTCAGGCAGGAAACCCTATACCATTTCAGACAGTCTCTTCTTAGAAACTTCCAGTGTTGGAGCATTCACCGCTTCTGGAGGCAGGTTGTTCCACTGGTTAATTGTCCTCACTGTCAGGAAGTTTCTCCTTAGTTCCAGGTTGCTTCTCTCCTTGATTAGTTTCCATCCGTTGCTTCTTGTCCTGCTTTCAGGTCCTTTGGAGAATAGCTTGACTCCCTCTTCTTTGGGGCAGCCCCTGAGATATTGGAAGACGGCTATCCTGTCCCCCCTCGTCCTTCTCTTCATTAAACGAGACATCCCCAATTCCAGCAATCATTCCTTATATGTTTTAACCTCCAGTCCCCTAATCATTCTTGTTGCTCTTCTCTGCCCTCTTTCTAGAGTCTCAGCCTCTTTTCTACATCGTGGTGACCAAAACTGGATGCAGGATTCCAAGTGTGGCCTTACCAAGGCCTTGTAAAGTGGTATTAATACGTCACGTGATCAGTATTTTAGTGAGATCAGAGAGGTGCACATCCTGCCTCTCCCCCCACACCCCCGAGTAAATAAAATATAGCACTTTTTTTAAAAAAATGAGGCACCTTAAGGTAACATTACATAATCGCTGAGACTGGGAGAAGAAAGACTGGATTTCCTATTGGTTTCAACAAACTTATGGGCAGTAAAGAAGCCCAATCGTTTGTAGAATGTTGTTTGGCAAATCCTCCGCTCCTGATCCAATCACAGGCAAGTCTTGTTTGAACGGTGGTGTCTTAAACTTGGCCAAAATAAGTAAATACGCAATTATGCATATGCCCACATATATGACACACTACAGTAGTGGCCAAAATTGTGGAAACCTTTTGGGAAAAGTGTATTTTTGAGGTTGGATGGCTAATATTTTTTTTTTTTTGGAGCAGGACCATAAAATTGTATATCAATGGAAAGATAATTTAATCAAGAATGTATTTTTGAGGTTGAATGGCTAATAACACCACTTTTGGGGGGGGGGAGTAGTACCGTATATGCCAGCATACAAAGCGACCCGGCGTATAAGACGACCCCTGTCTTTATAGCCAGGCTACATTCCTAGAACGTCGTCTTATATGCCGGAAACTACCAGTATTTCCGGCGTATAAGACGACCCCCGTCTTTGGCGCCGATTTGAACACTTGCAGAAGTCTCCTTATACACCGGCATTTAAGGTACCATAAAATTATATATCGATGGAAAGATAATTTAATCAAGAATGTAATGCGACATAGTTTGTTCAACGATCTGTACTGTATTCTATGAAAAGTTATAGCCAAATAACCAGAAAAAAGAAGCACAACTTGCTCAGGTGGATCTCAGGTAGCTTTCCTTCATCTGATTGTAGTCAATGAGCGCGAGTGTTTAGAGAGCCAATCGGGCGTCATCTTGTTTTGGCAGTGAGCCAATCAGATCACAGTAGGGTTCAGTTATTGATGTCCTGTATTGAAGCTGAGAGGAGGACATTTATAATAATAATAAAGTTAGAAGGGACCTTGGAGGTCTTCTAGTCCAACCCCCTGCTCAGGCAGGAAACCCTATACGATTTCAGACAAATGGCCCTCCAGTCTCTTCTTAAATATCTCCAGTGTTGGAGCATTCACCGTTTCTGGAGGCAGGTAGTTCCACTGGTTAATTGTTCTCACTGTCAGGAAGTTTCTCCTTAGTTCCAGGTTGCTTCTCTCCTTGGTTAATTTTCATCCGTTGCTTCTTGACCTGCCTTCAGGCGCTTTGGAGAATAGCTTGACTTCCTCCTCTTTGATATACTGAAAGGCTGCTATCATGCGCCCCCCCCCTCGTCCTTCTCTTCATTAAACTAGACAGACCCAATTCCTGCACCCACAACTTCTGGTGGCAAGTTGTTCCACTGATTAATTGTTCTCACTGTCAGGAAGTTTCTCCTTATATTCTAGGTTGCTTCTCTCCTTGATTAGTTTCCATCCGCTGCTTCTTGTCCTGCCTCCAGGCACTTTGGACAATAGCTTGACTCCTTCTTTTTTGGGGCAGCCCCTGAGATACTGGACCACTGCTATCATGTCCCCCCCCTCGTCCTTCTCTTCATTAAACTAGACATAGTTGTCAGTGTGCTATGTGATGGCTATCAAGTTGGATGGGTTTTTTTGTGTTCTTTCATTGCAAAACGTAATAAAATTAAAGTCACGGTGCAAAGGGTTGACTGGTCACCCAGAAAGTGATGTAAAATAGTATTGTTAAGTGAACAAGGCTGCAGTTATAAAGAAATTAGAAGAAAAATGGGTGGAAACTTAACCAAAGATGGCATTTCTACTGTACACTTTTCCCAAAAAGTTTCCACCATTTTGGCCACTACTGTTTATATTAAAGGGAAATGGTCTCCGTGCTTCTGTGTTCTCTTCTCCACTTGATTCAGACTTAACAGTCCGGCTGGCAGGTCTTTTTTTCCTTTGGCCACCGAGAGAAAAGATGAATAATTGTGTTTCTCCTCTGTTTTCTCCTAGGTTTCCACTCTCTGAACATCCTGTTCTCGCCCTCCCAGGTGCCCCGGCCCAATTTCCTGTCCTGGAAGAGAACCGGCCTCTGCAGCGCTACATGGTTTGGTCTGATGGGATGGTGGAGAAAGGAGAGTCCTATATCAAGTCACTCCTGATCAGACCCTACGTGGGAATTCATTTGCGTGTGGGTTCAGACTGGGTAAGTGCCTGATTGAGAGGCTCCTGTTTCCTACACGTTCTGTTGTGTTTGCCTGCCACACCAGTGACAAAGACATAAGATTGAATCGACAAGGAGAGATTGGATCCCCATGGGTCCAGAATGGTTTAGCCCAGGGGTCTTCAAACTTGGCCCTTTGATGACTTGTGGACTTCAACTCCCAGAATTCCTCAGCCAGACACACCTGGTTGAGGAATTCTGGGAGTTGAAGTCCACAAGTCATAAAAGGGCCAAATTTGAAGACCTCTGATATAGACTTTAAGAGGAGTGGACTTCAACTCCCAGAATTCCTCAGCCCGCGTACCTGGCTGAGGAATTGTGGGAATTAAAGTCCACAAGTCATAAAAGGGCCAAGTGGGTCTTCAAACTTGGCCCTTTGATGACTTGTGGACTTCAGCTCCCAGAATTCCTCAGCCAGGCATGCCTGGCTGAGGAATTCTGGGAGTTGAAGTCCACAAGTCTTCAAAGGGCCACCTTTGAAGACCCCTGGTATAGGGTCTCCTGCTTGAGTAGGGGGCTGGACTAGAAGACCTCCAAGGTCCCTTCCAGCACTGTATTCCATACAGGTAGCCCTTGACGTACGACCACAATGGAGCCCCAAATTTTGGTTGCTAAGCGAGGCAGCTAAGTGAATTTTGCCCCATTCTGCGACCCTTCTTGCCACAGTTCTTAACTGAATCATTATAGTCGTTAAGCTAGTCACACCGTTGTTAAACAAATCTGACTTCTCCATTAACTTGGCTTGTCAGAAGGTCACCAAAGGGGATCACATGATCCCAGGGACACTGCAACCGTCATAAATATGAGTCAGATGCCAAGTATCTGAATTGTGATCCCGTGACCACAGGGGGTCCTGCAGTGGTCGTAAGAGTGAAAAACAGTCATGTCACTTTTTTTCTGTGCCATCACTAACTGAGGAAGTCATGGAACTACAGTCATTGATCCCTGAAGCCAATAACGTAAATATGAACAGTCACTTGTCTGAAATAGTATAGGTCCTCCTGCTTGAGCAAGGGCTGGACTAGAAGACCTCCAAGGTCCCTTCCAGCTCTGTTCTGTTCTAAAAGAGAAGCCAGCACTGGCTGTGTTATATTTTCTTTTTTTTTTACGTTTTTATTATTATTTTTCCATACATACAATAATAATTTTTCAACCAACGTGCTGTCTGAGTTTGACTACGCTAATACATATTTAATTCCTAATCCTTTATTCTTCTAGCCATCAATAAAATAAGTCCCAAGTTTGGTAATATTCTGTTTCTTCTTTTTCTTTCAGTCTCATGGTCAATCTGTCCATCTCTGTGCATTCTAGTATTTTTTATTATTATTATTTCTTCCTCTGGTGGTATTCCTTCATTTTCCCAATATGGCGCAAATAAAATTCTTGCCGCTGTTACGACCCGCAAAATCAAATATAGGCTTTGTTTGTTAGTCTTTTCTGGCATTATACCCAATAAAAAAAAAAGTTCAGGTTTAAAATCTACGTGTTCTCCCCACATCTTTTCTAGCCAAGTGTGTATCTTTTTCCAATACTTCTTTACTTTATCACGTGTCCACCAAGCATGATAATACGTGCCTGACGTGTTTACATTTCCAACATCTACCTGACATATTTTTAAACATTCTTGCTAATCTTGCTGGTGACAAGTGCCATTTATACAACATTTTTTTTTATTAAGAGTTTTACAATTTTACAATAAAATCCCTTTCCCACTACCTCCCTACCCTCCCAAAAACCCTCCCCCCCCCTCTTCCCAGAGCTGAATACAGAGTTAACTAGAACTAAGAATACAAAACATTTAAACTTAAGTAAACCCCAAACAAAAGTTACAAAAAAAAATCCAATATATATATATATATATAATAAAAAAGTCCAATATATATATATAATAAAAAAATACTTATTATCTTAAACTTTAAACTTTAAACATAAATTATTCAAAAGCTAAATAATATCTTTTAATATCATATTTATACTGTATAAAGTTTATCCATTTTTTCCACACCAAGAGATATTTCTCTTGCGATCTTTCAAATAAGCCGAAATTTTTGCCATTTCAGATAAATAAGAAATTTCAAAAAACCATTCCTCCAAGGTAGGCAAAAATTCCTTCTTCCAACATTTTATATCAATTTTCTTCATAAGAAGTTGACCTTGTCCATTTGTAATTTCTTTCCCCTAAAGTTTGCCATTTTTCTCATTCTATATTATATCCCCCCAAAATTTCTCCCATCTTATCATTGTTTCTTTAACTTATTCAGCTTTCCATTTCCAAAGTTATCTGTGTTATCTTTTCTACTTTCTGCCTTCTCTTAGAAAAATGCTTGCAATCTGCTGAAGGAGGGCACGGCTGGGCCTCATTTAATGGCATCCCCGCAGTGCGTGGGCTATGATCGCAACAACGCCGCGCCCCTCACCATGGATATGTGTTTGCCAGACCTGAACGAGATCAGGCGTGCCCTGAAACTCTGGGTGGAGAAGATAGAGGCGAAAGCTGTGTTTGTGGCCACCGATTCGGAGCCCTACACCCAGGAGATACAGCAGTGTTTCCAAGAAAAGGTAATCTTCATGAAATAATAAGATTATCATAAGATAACCTGTATGATCATTGTTTTATGTGGGCACCCTGGCACGCATTAAAAATGAGATTCTGTTGTCTGCTCAGAAGTGTACACGTACATAACACACATACAGAAATGCTAGAGACATGCATATGTGTACGCCTACACCAGGGGTAGCCAACCTTGGCTCTTTTATGACTCATGGACTTCAACTCCCAGAATTCCTGAGCCAGCCATGCTGAGGGGAAAGGGAGAGGTTTCCAAGCTGAGCCAGGCTGGCTCAGGAATTCTGGGAGTTGAAGTCCACGAGTCATGAAAGGGCCAAGTTTGAAGACCCCTGTTTTAAATATTTAAATATTTTTTCCTCACGATCACGTGATCCAAATTCAGGGATTTGGGCAGGGGTAGGCAACATTGGCTCTTTTAGGAGTTGTGGACTTCAACTCCCAGAATTCCTGAGCCAGCCACGCTGAGGGGATAGGGAGATGTTTCCAAGCTGAGCCAGGCTGGCTCAGGAATTCTGGGAGTTGAAGTCCATGAGTCATAAAAGAGCCAAGGTTGCCTACCCCTGGCCTACACCCTTACATATAAATACGTATAAATAATAAATCACTGTCCATCTTGAATACATAACGGAAGGAGGAAGCTTGAGAGTTCACAAGGTTGATACTGTATGGCAGGGGTCCCCAATCCCTGGTCCGTGCACCGCCACTGGGCCGTGGCATGCTAGCAATCGGCTTGCACAAACAAGCAAAGCCCCATCCGTGGGTTGCAGGCAGCACACAAAATCACGCACTCTCCGGTCCGTGGAAAAACCTCTCTCCATGGAAGCGGTCTCTGGTGCCCAACGCTTGGGGACCTCTGCTGTATGGTACAAAACAGACTGAATCTGGATATTCTGCTTCGGATGTTCTGCTTTTCCTGTTTGAGTGGGGAGCTGGACTAGAAGACCTCCAAGGTCCCTTCCAGCTCCTAACCTATCCTATTCTATTCTATTCTATTCTGTATTTCTATTCTATTCTACAATCTGTCTATTCTATTCGACTCTACTCTACATTATTCTGTATTCTATCCTATCCTATCCCCTATTCCAGTGGTGGCAGACCTATGGCACGGGTGCCAGAGGCGGCACTCAGAGCCCTCTCTGTGGGCACGCGCGCCGTCGCCCCTATCCTAGGCATTCGGCTGGGTTTTATAAAATCTTTTCGCTTTAGGACTCTGCCACTGTGTGCAAAAAAAAAAAGTTCAATCAATTTCAACTTCTCGCGAGGGAAAAAAAAGATCTCGCAGACTTGGAATTGATTGATTGAACTTTTTAGTCCCACCCAGTCTGCTGTTACCACCGCAGCCACGCCCACCCAATGGGCCACGCCTATCCAATTGGCCACACCCAGCCAATGGGCCACACCCACCCGGCACCCGACGATGCATAAGTGGGTTTTGGGTTGCAGTTTGGGCACTCGGTCTCTAAAAGGTTCGCCATCACTGCCCTATTCTGTTCTATTCTATCCTATCCTATCCCCTATTCTATTCTATCCTATCCTATTTTATCCTATCCCCTATCCTATCCTATCCCCTATTCTATTCTATTCTATTCTATTCCATTCTATCCCTTATTCTATCCCTTCTTCTCTTTTCTTCTCTTCTCTTCTCTTCTCTTCTCTTCTATTCTATTCTATTCTATTCTATTCATCTCTGCCAGTGTTGACAGTGAGATACAGGAAGTCCTGTAATTTTGTGCCAGTCACCAGGAGACAGCGAGTTCCAGTCCTGCCTTAGGCATGAAAGCCCAGCTGGGTGTGCCAGTCAATCTCTCTGAGCCCAACCCACCTTGCAGGATTATTCCTGTGGGGAAAATATATTGACCACGGAGTTATTTATAAAAATGATGGAGGAGGCTTTCTTGAAGGATCAATCGCAAGAGAAGTATTTTGTGGTGTGTAAAAAATGGATAGACTTCATACAATACAAGTTGGATATAAAAAAATATTATTTAGTTTTTCAATAACTCATATTTAAAATTTAAAATATTTTATAGATTTTATTTTTATTTTATTTTTTTTATCTTTTTCTTTTTTCTTTTTTCCTATTTTTTTCTTTTTAATTTTTTGTATTTATGTTTTTTCTATATATATTATTGTTAAGTATCTTATAATTTGTTTAATGTACTTAGATTTATTCATGGTTTATATTTTTTTTAAGATTTTTTGAAGAAATTTCAATTAAGCCTATATTCAGCTCTGGGAAGGTCGGGGGAGGGAATGGGAGGGTTGGGGAGGTTTGGGCAAGGGTTGTATTGTTTTGTAAAATTTTAAAAATTTTCAATTAAAAAAAAATGATGGAGGAGGGATGTAAATAAATGACATTGAAAAGTGATGCCTTCTGCCTTCTGTTCTCTCCTTTGCAGGTCAAAGTGGTCCATTTGCAACCCGAAGTGGCCCAGTTAGACCTGTACATCCTCGGCCAGTCTGACCATTTCATCGGCAACTGCGTCTCCTCTTTCACCGCTTTTGTGAAGCGGGAGAGGGACGCGCACGGGAGGCCGTCTTCCTTTTTCGGCATGGACCACCCCCCTCAACTTAGGGATGAGTTATAACCCACGGAGGACACTGCGCGTTGCGTCTCGGGACACACAATTCGGGCTTCACGCAAAAAGCCCCCTCGGAAGCCAGGCTGCAGCTGGTCGGTTCTGCGGAATTCGTCCCTGTGCGTTCTTTTACAGTCTTGAGCTGGAAGAACAGAGCGACGTCTCGGGAAAATCCCTTTTTTTTTTCTCCCCCCTGTAATGGTTGAATCAAGGAATCCTCTGAATCTACCAGTCGAGTTTCCGCTTTTCACAGCCTTCTTACCTCAGTCAGAATAAATCTCTCTAAGACGGCACAATCAATCAATCATAAAAAATGTTCTGGATATCAAAAGTGGCAAATAGAAGACAATGTAATTATCCTTGTAAGTGGTTAACACTTTCCAAAACAGGTTTAATCTCCACGTCCTCTTAGTTGGACTAGGGCAGGGGTAGGCAACCTTGGCTCTTTTATGACTCGTGGACTTCAACTCCCAGAATTCCTCAGCCAGCCTGGCTCAGCTTGGAAACCTCTCCCTTTCCCCTCAGCATGGCTGGCTCAGGAATTCTGGGAGTTGGACTCCACACATCTTAAAGATGCTGAGGTGGAGAAACAATGGACTAGGGCAGGGATAGGCAACCTGGGCTCTTTTATGTGGACTTCAACTCCCAGAATTTCTGAGCCAGCCATGCTGAGGGGAAAGGGAGAAGTTTCCAAGCTGAGCCATGCTGGCTGAGGAATTCTGGGAGTTGAAGTCCTCAAGTCATGAGGGGGCCTTAGTTCCCCCATGCTGGCTCAGGAATTCTGGGAGTTGAAGCCCACGAGTCATGAGGGGGCCATAGTTCCCCCATGCTGGCTCAGGAATTCTGGGAGTTGAAGTCCATGAGTCAAAAGAACCAAAGTTGCCTACCCCTGGACTAGGGAGACTAAACCTGAATTTGTTGGAATCTGTAATGTGATTTTGTTATTTTCAGAACTAATTAGTATTGAAGCCTCTAACGAGGAGTGGGCTGCCAAACACATTTATATATATATTTTTAAAAATGGTTCAGAATAAAAGCGAGGTATTTTGGAACTGTTTTGTATTGTATTTTTACAGAAATCACAGCCTAAAAGTGAAATAAAATCATTTTTTCTAAAAAAAAAAAAACCTCTCCTTATTTTTGCTGAATAAATCAACCCATTTTTTTTTCAGAGTTCTGGATACAGACAATCCTGCAACTGAACCCAAAATTTCTGTTGCTAAGCAAGACGGCTGCGAAGTGAGTTTTGCCCCATTTTGTGACTTTTCTTGCCACAGTTGTTAATGGTTTCCTCATTAACTTCGCTTGTCAGAAGGTGGCAAAAAGTGATCACGTAACCTGGGACACTGCAACTGTCCTAAATATGAGCCAGCTGCCAAACATCTGGCTTTTGATCATGTGACCATGAGGGAATGACAGATGGTCATAAGTCACTTTTCAGCGACGTAACTTTGAACGGTCACTAAATAAACTGTTGTATGTCAAGGGTTACCTGTATCTTGGAGAAGACCATGGACAACTAAAAACATAAATGGACCATGAAACCAACCAACCCAGAGTTCTCATTTGAGGCATAAATTATTCCAATTATTCTATTTCTATCCTATCCTAATTCAAAGGCATGATGGGAAGGTTCAGCTCTGTGGAGAAAGTTTTGATGCTGGGAAAGAAAGAATAACAGGAAAAGAGCTGGAAGGGATCTTGGAGGTCTTCTAGTCCAACCCCCTGCTCAGGTAGGAGATATAGCCTATACCACGCTGGACAAGTGGCTGTCCAGTCTCTTCTTAAAAATCTCCACTGTTGGAGCACCCACAACTTCTGAAGGCACGTAGTTCCACTGGTTAATTGTCCTCATTGTCAGGCAGTTTCTCCTTAATTCCAGGTTGCTTCTCTCCTTGGTGAGTTTCCATCCGTCGCTTCTCGTCCTGCCTTCAGGCGCTTTGGAAAATAGCTTGACTCCCTCTTCTTTGGGGCAGCCCCTCAGATATTGTTATCATGTCCTCCCCTAGTCCTACTTTTCATTAAACTAGACCAGGGGTATGCAACCCAAAACACTCAAAGAGCCACTTGGACCCTTTCCCACCAAAAACAAAACACCGGGAGCCGCAAAACCCTTTTGATATGTAAAATGAAGATAACACTGCATATATCCTTTTTTACCATTATTATAGGTGTGTGTGTGTTTGTGTGTGTGTGTGTTTGTGTGTGTGTATGTATGTGTGTGTGTGTGTGTATATATACATATACATACATACACACACACATACATACATATACACACACACACACACACACACATACACACACACACACACACACACACGGGTAAAAAAAGGATATATGCAGTGTTATCTTCATTTTAGATGTCAAAAGGGTCTCTCTCTCTCTCTCTCCCTCCCTCTCTATCTGCCCTTGGTCTGCCACTCCTCTTCCCCCACTCTTTCTTTCTCTCTCTCTTTCCTCTCTCTCTCTCTCTCTCTCTCCCTCCCTCTCTTTCTCTCTCTCTCTTTTTCTCCCCCCCTCTCCTATCTGCTGCTCACCTGGCAAGCTTCAAGCTGTTCTCCAACAAGCTCAGGGGTAGGCAACCTCGTCTCTTTTATGACTCATGGACTTCAACTCCCAGAGTTCCTGAGTCAGCCTAGCTGGGCTAGCTAGCTCTCTCCTGCCCTTCCTGCTTCCTGCAGAGATGCAGCAAAGGGAGGAGCTCCGCCCAGTAAGCTTTTCAGCTCCTCGGAGAACACTGTGAGTGCACTCTCTTTTACACATACACACGCACACACACACAAAAAAACACAAACACAGAGAGAGAGGGGGGGGAGAGAGAGAGAGAGAAGCAGGGAAGCGCAATTGCCTCTCTCTGTCTCTGTCTCTCTCTGCAAAGGCAGAGGAGGCTGGGAGCCACAGGGGAAGGCTCAAAGAGCCGCATGCGGCTCCGGAGCCGCAGGTTGCCGACCTGTGAACTAGACACACCCAATTCCAGCAACCGTTCTTTGTCGCTTACAGAGGTGATGGGGACACTGTTGGAAGACCTGATAGGACCCAGTTGTGGACAGGTCATCGTGGAGAAAGCCATTCTAGGTGGTCGTTAAGAGTTGACACTGAGCTGAAGAAAGATCATATGAAGAATTGTTTCAGAAGTCCATTATGTTGGGAAAAGTGGAAGAGAAAAGGATGGCCAGATACAAGATGGCTGGACTCGGTGCTGGTGAAGGCACTCTTAGAGGACCTGGAGGAACAATTTAGGGGCAGATTATCAAGTAGAACATCTCTGTACCAATAAAGGAGTATATCCATAGTTCAGGGTTGAATTGTGGGATCCTTGGTGTTCTCTGAGTTTAGTTGTTTTCTTGCAGACCTTTCATGATTCAACTAGGGAACCACAGCTAGAAGGGAATGGGGTTTACAGAGTGGAGGAGGAGGAGGAGGAAAACTGTGGGGTCTTTAGTGGTCTCTGAGCTTGGTTGTTTTCTTGCAGATGTTTCATTGCCCAACTATCATCATCAATGGTAGAAGAGAATGGGGTTTGTGGAGAGGAGGAGGAGAACTGTGTGGTCCTTGGTGCTCTTTGAGCTTCATTGTTTTCTTGCAGACGTTTCATGAGCCAAACTGAGTAACATCATCAGTATTAGTCATCGGTTTCTAAGACAAGACCAAAGTTCTCTCGGAAGATCTATGTAGTTGCTAAGAACTGACATTGGCTTCATGGCACGTCAATCAGTCAACCAACCAATGTGAAGACACACCTCCTTTTCGAAGTCCGTAATGTTGAGAAAGGTGGAAGGAAAGAGAAGAACAAAATTACCAAGATGGAGGTCACCGGAAAACCTGAAGGACCAGGTTGGGGACAGACCATCATGAAGAAAATCTGTGTGGTCACCAAGAGTCAACGATGACTTCACAGTTGATGGGACATCGTCAAGGGTGATACTATATAAGATACTATATACATCATTGGGACACCTGAAGGACCAGGATGGGCACAGATCATCCTAGAACTCAACCCATATGGTTGCTAAGAGTGAAGAGGGACTTGATAGCAATGTCAAGACCAAGATGTCCATAATGTTGGGAAAGGTAGAAGGGAAGAGAAAAAGAAGAGGCTGACCAAGGTGGAAGAACTCAGTTACAGTGGCCCGGATCTAAAGGACCAGATTGTTGACAGGTTGTCTTGAAGAAAATCTATCTATGCTAAGAGTCAGTGGCAGAAAATAATCAATATGAAGACCCATCTCTCTGGAGAAGGCTATAAAACATATGGAAAGATGCAAGAAAAGGGAAGAGGATGACCAGCAGTGAGGTGGAAGGACCCAGTTATGGTGGTGATGGAGACACCACTGGAAGATCTGAAGGACAGGCTGGGCAGAGATCTTCCTGGAGGTCATTTCATGGGCCAAAGTTTCCCTCATGCTGGCTCAGGAATTCTGGGGGTTGAAGTCCACCAATCATGAGGGGGCCATAGTTCCCCCATGCTGGCTCAGGAATTCTGGGAGTTGATGTCCACGAGTCATGAGGGGGCCATAGTTCCCCCATGCTGGCTCAGGAATTCTGGGAGTTGATGTCCACGAGTCATGAGGGGGCCATAGTTCCCCCATGCTGGCTCAGGAATTCTGGGAGTTGAAGTCCACCAATCATGAGGGAACCATAATTCCCCCATGCTGGCTTAGGAATTCTGGGAGTTGAAGTCCACAAGCCATGAAGGGGGCATAGTTCCCTCATCCTGGCTCAGAAATTCTGGGCGTTGAAGTCCATGAGTCATAAAAGAGCCAAGGTTGCCTACTCCTGCCCTATATCATTTCAGACAAATGGTTGTCCAGTCTCTTCTTAAAAACCTCCAGCGTTGGAGCTCCCACAACTTCTGGAGGCAAGTCATTCTACTGATTAATAATCAAATTCCTCCTTATTTCCATAGTGGATCTCTCATTAATGACTTTCCACCCATGACTTCTTGCCCTGCCCTCAGGTGTTTTGGAGAACAGGACAGAACAAAATAACAGTTGGAAGGGACCTTGGGAGGTCTTCTAGTCCAACCCCCTGCTCAAGCAGGAGACCCTATACCATTTGAGACAAAAGGCTGTCCAGTCTCTTCTTAAAAACCTCCAGTGATGGAGCATTCACCGCTTCTGGAGGCCAGCCTTCTTTTTGATGACCTCCTTCCCCTCGTCTGCCAAGCCATAATTTCCAGTTTATGTCTCCACCACAGATGGAATGGCATCCCAAGTCTACCTCGGAAAGGAAGATGAAGCTAGGAAAAAGTCTGCAGCTTAGGACAGCGGTGGCGAACCTATGGCACGCGTGCCAGAGGCGGCACTCAGAGCCCTCTCTGTGGGCACGCGCACCATGCCCCAGAGATGGCAACCGTTCCTCTTCAACCAGCCGCCCGCTAACTGGCCGAGGTCCCACGTGGCCAGATGCATCCCAGTACAGTTACACGACCCACTGCATCGCCTCCTCAGCTGTCAGCCGGCCAGCCAGCTCAGAGGCAGCTTCTCTGTACTGCAGGCGGCGGGCTGCGGAGCCCCAGAATGCGCCGGTCGAGGGTCCGGCAGGCTGTGGCTGCTGACAGACAACTGTCGGTCCCCATGCACTCGCTGGCCTCTGTGTGCGGGGGCTGATGGTGTCAGGAAGCAACACCCCGGCCCCTGCTTCGCCTTGTCCTGCGACAATGGCACTCCCGCCCTGTCTTGCCTTGCCTTGCCTTACCCCGCAGAACGAGCCTCCTGCCCACTGTCCCACCTGCCAGAGACCCCCCCGGATCTCCCCCAACCCTGCCCAGCCCACACAGGGCATCCCTCCCCACGAGCAACATTGAGGTGGCCACGCCCACCTTGGCCACACCACCTAGTCTGCCATGACCACCACAGCTATGCCCACCCCCAGTGGACCACGCCCACCTGGCACCCGGCGATAAATAAGTGGGTTTGGGGTTGCAGTTTGGGCGCTCGGTCTCTAAAAGATTCGCCACCACTGGCTTAGGAGAAAAGAAGCAAGACCACCTGTGTAAGTTCCAATTAAGCCGATTTATTAGTCTGTCCACTGTGCAGAAACCCAGTCAATTAAGCATGGTTAGTACAGTTTTGGAGCTAGATGAGGACTAATGGACTTCAAAGGGGAGGGTGGGGCTGGACTTAGAGCCTTTCTGTTTGCGTAGCAAATCCAGGAGAAGTCCTCTTTTCGCTGGGCCCCCAAGCCGATCCATTCCTTCTATAGCTTCCCCCAGCGGTGGTGGCACGTTGTAGCTGCCTCTTTGATCTTGGAGGCGTTCCTTTCTCAGTTGTAACAGAAGCATCTCTATCGCCACGTTCTTCGCTGCAAAGAGTTAGCAAGGTCAGTGGGAAGGGTCTGCTGGGGGCCAGGTTCGAAAGAAAACAGCAAGCATGATGGGCTTTTAATCCCGCTCACCTGTCCATTCTATCCCCATTAGGTAGCTTTCTTCAACCTTGGGTGCCCGGTTATCAGCGTCAAACCTTCATCGTTATGGACATCAACTCCCATAATGAGGGTGAAGGTTCGCTCTTGTGGGTTGTGGGTTGGTTTCCCCGACTCTGTGTGCAGCACCTGGATGCTGTATTCCAGGTGTGGCCTTACTAAGGCTTTACAAGCAGCACCTGCATTTTCTGCGTCGCATGAGAAAAGCACATCTTCCTTCCCCTGTCCTGACCACTTTCTACAGAGGGACGATCGAGAGCATCCTGTCATACGGCATCACAGTCTGGTTTGGAAGCATCCCTGCTTCAGACAGGAAGGCGGTGCAGAGAGTGGTGAGGACGGCAGAAAAGATGATTGGCAGTTCCATCCCTCCCATCCAGGACATAGCACAGAAGTGTTGCTTGAGTAGGGTCCGTAACATTATCTGGGACACTACACAGCCTCTCCACAACCTGTTTTCCTTGTTCCCTTCCGGGAGGAGGGGGCTTTGTGGTATCCGCAGCAGAACCTCCAGATTCAGCCATAGTTTCATTCCGTACAGCATTAACCTTGTGAACTCTCAAGCTTCCTCCTTCCGTTATATATTCAAGATGGACAGTATTTAATATTTATTTGCTATGTATATGTAGGGATGTGGGTCTATACATGTGTTGTTCATAGTATGTTTAGGTGTGCGTCATGTATGTGTTTCACTCTGAGAGCGGGCAACTCAATTGCATTTTTGATGTGTGCTGTTGTGCCCACAGTAAAAAAATGACAATAAAGGTTATCTTATCTTATCTTATCTTATCTTATCTTCTTATCATCTTATCTTATTTTATCTTATCATCTTATCTACAAAGTGATACTAACAGTTCACATGATTGTAGCTAGAATCGGAATGGACGGACCATTATGCCAATTTCATAAAGCAGTGGTTCTCAACCTGTGGGTCGGGACCCCATTTGGGGTCAAACGACCATTTCACGGGGGTCGCCAAACAACGCAGTCCGCCATTTTTCCCCCCTTTTCCTCAGCTGTGCTACTCCCTTTTATTCTATTGGCTTTCGAAAGCCAATAGAATAGACTCTCTTGAATAGAGTCTCATTCTATTGGCTTTCAAAAGCCAATAGGAATTGTCCAGGCTGTCTCTGCCCTGCTGAGCCCGCCAAAAGTCCCATTCTGCAAACGGTGCTGCACCAGTTGAGTAGTCCTCCACTTATGACCGGTGGAGTAGTCCTCAACTTACGACCGGTTGGGGGTCGCGGCATTAAAAAGGTTGAGAACCGCTGTCATAAAGACATAACTGGCTGATGAGGTCACCTGTCATAGGATGTCCTTGTCCATCCTGCAGACAGACACTCCTTTCTGACTGAAGTCTAAATGCTTAAGCCTCCATCTCTGAGGACTTCCAGGAGATACTCACCGTATTCCAGCTCTTTCTGATTTATTTTGGGCTTCAGGGTTACAAAGAGTTTTTTTCGACGGCTGAGATATACAAGATGAGAGGTGAAAATCGGTAGGAAAAGAATCCAGATTGGCATCTTCAGGTCCCCAAGATTTCCTGCAGTAAGAAGAGAACACAGATCTAGGAGTGCTGGGTTCAAGTGGTCGTGACCCAGAGTGCCACCACCGGTAGTCCTCAACGTACGACCACAGCTGAGCCCAAAATTTACATTGCTGAGTGAAACGTTTGTTAAGTGAGCTTTGTCCCACTTTACGACTTTCCTCGCCACGATTATTAAGTGAATCATTGCCACTGTTAAGTTAATAATAATAATAATAATAATAATAAAGTTGGAAGGGACCTTGAAGGTCATCTAGTCCAACCCCCTGCTCAGGAAGGAAACCCTACACCAGTGGTGGCGAACCTATGGCACAGGTGCCAGAGGCAGCACTCAGAGCCCTCTCTGTGGGCACGCGCGCCGTCACCCCAGTCCTAGGCCTTCAGCTTCAGTTTTATAAAACCTTTTTGCTTTAGGCCTCTGCCGCTGTGTGCAAAAAAAAAAAAAAGTTCAATCAATCAGTCAATTTCAATTTCTCGCAGGGAAAAAAAAAGATGTTGCAAAGTTGGAATTGATTGATTGAACTTTTTAGTCCCACCCAGTCTGCCTTTACCACCACAGCCACACCTATCCAATTGGCCATACCCAGCCAATGGGCCACATCCACCCGGCACCCGACGATGCATAAGTGGGTATTGGGTTGCAGTTTGGGCACTCGGTCTCTAAAAGGTTCGCCGTCACTGGCCTACACCATTTTGGACAAATGGCTGTCCAGTTTCTTCTTAAAAACTTCCAGTGTTGGAGCATTTACTGCTTCTGAAGGCAGGTTGTTCCACTGGTTAATTGTTTTCACTGTCAGGAAGTTTCTCCTTAGTTCTAGGTTGCTTCTCTCCTTGATGAGTTTTCATCCGTTGCTTCTTGTCCTGCCTTCAGGGGCTTTGGAAAATAGCTGACTTTGCTTCGTCAGAAGCTCTCAAAAGTTATTTCCATGACCCCGGGACAGTGCAACCGTCGTAAATGTGAATCAGCTGTCCTCAATCAGGTGACCATGAGGATGCTGCAACTGGTCGTAAGTGTGGAAAACGGTCCTAAGTCACTTTTTTCAATTCCGTTGTAACTTTGAACATTCACTAAGCGAAATTGTTAAGTCGAGGACTGCCTGGATTGGTGAAGTGAGTGGCTTTACAGATTTGATTATTAAAAATAACTAAACTTAATAGAAAATAAGAATGTTTACACTATATTATTAATTAGGTGATGTAAGATGGCGAGAAATAGAATATATTCAAATAGACAAGGTATGAATTCTGACTTTGTGATGAATTGGGATAAAGGGAAGTTTGGTCACTTAAAAGTTGGAAATTATGAATATTAGATGTTAAATTTAAATATTAATGGGAAAGTAAACATTGGGAAAAACTAATTAGGACATTGATCATCTGTAAAGACTGTTTAAATAACCAGCATATGTATAAGCTAAAAAGTATTGATAAACGTATTTTTATTTAACTGATATAATAAGAATTGTATTAGTTTAAACATGAGACAGTAAATGCTAAGGGGAAAAGAGAGGAAATATTTAATGGGGTAGTTTGAGACTTGCCCTAAAGATGTTAGTATGTCATTGAATTTTCGATTAACCCAGCCGCCACGTTGCTTTTTAAATATTTAAATGTAAAATTGGAAAATCAATAAAACACTAAAAAAATTATTGTAACTATGATCTATAATATATGACCTATCGCTTTGTTGTCGTAGGTACACTAAGAGCTTCCTTGGCCAAGAACACTGGGCCAACAAAAAATCTACTCCATTCCATTCCATGGGATGGCGAGACCTAGTAAGTAGAATCCTGTAATCTCACATTATGTGGATCTATTCCTACCCCCAAACCAGAGAAAGGAGGAGAACCGCCATAAAACAATGTCGCCAATTTCCACCAACCAGAAAAATATGGAAGGTGATGGTTTTGGAGGCCACCAAATGTTCCAGGAGAACCAGGACTTAGCTGGAAATCCCCTCCATTTAACTGAAACCGAACGGGACTCATATGTTAACCACACTGTTAAGAGTTCCTTTCACCCACCAGTGTGCATTCTTGTGTCTTTACAGTCAAAAGATTAAATAAACGCTCAACCTCTAGAACGGCTTACGCGCTGTCTGAACCAGATCTGCCAGTTCCTCACAACCCACAGTGCAAAGAATAAAAATAATCCAGTGCTTAAACAGGATGAGTTATGGATTCTTTTGACCAATTTCAAGGCTAAAAGAGGACCACTTTTGAGAGTAGAGTTACCCCTCATAGTTCACCTCCTCACCTGTAGTTACCCCTCATAGTTCACCTCCTCACCTGTAGTTACCTCATAGTTCACCTCACCTGGTTACCCCATAGTTCACCTCACCTGTAATTATCTCATAGTTCACCTCACCTGTAGTTACCTCTCATAGTTCACACCTGTAGTCTCTTCATAGCTCAGCTCACCTTAGTAACCCCTCATAGTTCACCTCACCTGTAGTTACCTCATAGGTTACCTCACCTGCAGAGTTACCTCATAGTTCACCTCACCATAGTCTCTTCATAGCTCACCTCACCTGTAGTTACGCCATAGTTCATCTCCTCACCTGTAGTTACCTCTCATAGTTCACACCTGTAGTCTCTTCATAGCTCACCTCATCTTAGTAACCCCTCATAGCTCACCTCACCTGTAGTTACCTCATAGTTCACCTCATCTGTAGTTACCTCATAGGTTACCTCACCTGTAGTTACCCCTCATAGTTCATCTCACCTATAGAGTTACCTCATAATTCACCTCACCTGTAGTCTCTTCATATCTCACCTCACCTGTAGTTACCCCATAGTTCATCCCCTCACCTGTAGTTATCTCTCATAGTTCACCTCACCTGTAGTTACCCCTCATAGTTCACTTCACCTGTAGTTACTCCTCATAGTTCACCTCATCTGTAGTTACCTCTCATGGTTCACCTCACCTGTAGAATTACCCCTCATAGCTCACCTCCAGAATTATCTAGAGAGATGATTTTGGAGCCCCTGAATGAATGGGGAGAAAAAAATTAAGCCATTACCTGTCTGGGTTTCTGCTTGGGCTTTGTAGGATATCTAGCTGGGGAGGCACCTTATTAAGCCTTGAGGAAGAGGGATGGGAGCTATCTCAAGGGAGGTAGGTACAGTTGATTGCTAGGTGGGAGAACAAGAACAGTACACCTCCTGCTAATGTCTGGAGATGGACCTTTGGACCCTCTTCATCTTCCTCCAGAAAGGATCACATTGTCCATTTTCTGCTTTTTTTTTTTAAATTGCAACTGTTACAACTTACTCTGGGACAAAGTGAGCTCCATCATAGATACTGTTGAAAGAAAAATCTTCATCAGGGTCCAATCCAAGCCGGGAATAAACAACATGGAGACTGCTTTAGAAAGAAGGTTATAATTTATTGAAGAGCCAGACAGAAAGATGGCTCTGAAAAAAAGAGTGACCACATGTAATAGGGAGTGATGGGTTTTTATACCTTCTTGGGCTTTTGTTTGGAGTTGTTTCCTGTTCCTGTTTGAGGCTTTGTATTTCCTGGGTCATGTACTTTGACCTGAGTCTGAGTGTGCCCCTTTGGCATCTGTGGGTTGGTCCTATTATGTCCTGTCTTAGAGTTTGGGTGGGGTATGTAGATTTTAAGGGTCTTTGTCTTCCTAAGCTTCTAGCTGGAGGGCTCCAAACTTCTTGAATGGATTATTACATCTGCATTTCTAAAAGCTGGTTTCCGCTGAGTTGTCTGGTTAGGGCAGTGTTGGCGAACCCATGGCACAGGTGCCAGAGGCGGCACTCAGAGCCCTCTCTGTGGGCACACACACCGTCGCCCCAGCTGGGTTTTATAAAACCTTTTTGCTTTAAGCCTCCGCCGCCGAGTGCAAAAAAAAAAAAAAATGGTTCAATCAATCAGTCAATTTCAACTTCTCAGAAAAAAAAAGATCTTGCAAAGTTGGAATTGATTGATTGAACTTTTTAGTCCCATCCAGTCGGCAGTTACCACCGCAACCACGCCCACCCAATGGGCCACACCCACCCGGCACCCGATGATACATAAGTGGCTTTTGGGTTGCAGTTTGGGCACTCGGTCTCTCAAAGGTTCGCCATCACTGGGTTAGGGGTGTGTGTGTGTGTGGAGTAGTTTTTGCCTTTTTAAAGATCTTCTCCATTATTCCTTTGGGGAAATATATTCTGCCTTTTTAATATTCCCCAAAATATTTCTTTCTCTGGATTGTTCCCACATGGTTTCACCCCATTTTATCCCCATTGCCATAGTTCAGTGAATCCCGGCCAATATTAAGTTAACACGGTCGTTAAGCAAAATAGGCTTCCCCATTGACTTGGCTTGTCAGACGGTCGTAAAAGGGAATCACGTGAACCCAGGCACTGCAACCGTCATAAATACGAGTCAGTTGCCAAGCGCCTGAACGTAAATCATGTGACCATGGGGACGCTGCAATGGTCATAAGTGTGAAAAACGGTTGTTAAGTCACTTTTTTCAGGGCAGCTGTACGTTTGAAGGGTCACTAAATGAACTGTTAAGTGGAGATCTTCCTGTGTACAATTCCAAGGGCAGACTTCCCGGGCCATTTTGCAAAAGAAAGCTGGCCAAAATTCAGCCATCTCCTAACACAGTGTTTCTCAACCTTGACAATTTTAAGGCACGTGGACTTCAACTCCCAGAATTCCACAGCCAGCATTACAAATGGTTGTAAGTTGAGGAGGACTATCTATATCAGTGGTTCTCAATCTGTGGGTCGGGACCCCATTTGGGGTCGAATGACCATTTCATGGGGGTCGCCAAACAAGGCTGTCCGCCATTTTTTCCCCTTTTCTTTGGCCACGCCAATGGCACCCATTGATGTATAAGTGGCTGGGGGTCACCACAACATGGGGAACTGTATTATGGGGTCGCGGCATTAGAAAGGTTGAGAACCACTGATCTATATTCTATACTAATACTAGTAATTCAGCCTTTCAGGTAAATATCTTTTTGCAAACACTGGAACAGCCCCCAAAAGGGGCAATGCAGGTGAGGAATCAGAATGGAGCTGGAAAGGGCCTTGGAGGTCATCTAGCCCAACCCCCTGCTCACGCAGGAAACCCTATACCCTTTCGGACAAATGGCTGTCCAGTCTCTTCTTAAAAATGTCCAGTGTTGGAGAATTCACAGCTTCTGGAGGCAGGTTGTTCCACTGGTTAATTGTCCTCACTGTCAGGAAGTTTCTCCTTAGTTCCAGGTTGCTTCTCTCCTTGATGAGTTTCTATCCGTTGCTTCTTGTCCTGCCTTCAGGCGCTTTGGAGAATAGCTTGACTCCCTCTTCTTTGGGGCAGCCCCTGAGATACTGGAAGACTGCTATCCTGTCCCCCGTCCTTCTCTTCATTAAACTAGACATACCCAATTCCAGCAACTGTTCCTTGTTATGTTTTAGCCTCCAGTCCCCTAATCATCTTTGTCGCTCTTGTCTGCACTCTTTCTAGAGTCTCAGCATCTTTTTTCTATTGTGGTGATCAGAACTGGATGCAGGATTCTAATTGTAAAGCGGTACTTTACAAATCCTTAGTAAGACCATCAGTCCAAAAACCGGGATCATTTGAGGAGTCCATAATGTTGGGGAAAATGGAAGAAAAGAGAAGAGGATAAGAGGAGCAAGGGGAATGGATTCAGTTAGGCCAGGGGTAGGTAACCTGGGCTCTTTTATGACTCGTGGACTTCAACTCCCAGAATTCCTGAGTCAGCACGGCCGGTTCAGGAATTCTGGGAGTTGAAGTCCTCGAGTCATAAAAGAGCCCAGGTTGCCTCCCCCTGTCCTACACCATTTCCGACAAGTGGCTATCCCGTCTCTTCTTAAAGGCCTGCCGGGGTCCAGTCGGAACTAGGCCGCGCCGAGCCCCGGCTTCTCAGTGCCAGCCACGTCCGGGCCACTGAGAGGGGAACCGCGGCCTCCTCTGAGGCGAGCCCGGCGCACCTCACGCGGCCTTCGGGAGGTGGGAAGTTGCCCGGATGTTGGCCTCGCCTCCCCGTCGCCCTGGAGAGCGCAGGGGCGTGGCCGGGCGGCGCCCGTTGCTAGGCAAGGCCGCTGGTCGCTACGGAAGTGAGGGCTTGTGGGCGGGCGGCCGCGTTGCCAAGGAAGTGTGCGGCGGCCTCAGCGGCAACCGCGCCGCCTCACGCCGGATCCGAGGCCGGGGAAGGCCCGTCTCCCCCGGGGGGGCGCATCCGACGGCCCCTCCCAGGCCCAGCACGGGAGGACTACCCGCCCCATCGGGCACCGCGGCAGCCCAGGCTTCCCTTCCAGGCCGGGCCCACCGCTTGAGACCCCCCCCTCCTCCGCCAATCCCGCAGGCGGCTGAGGCGGCGACGGGGCCGGTCGCTGTTGCTGCGGCGGCGGTCATGGCCGGAGGGGCAGCCGTCCGCGAGGTAAGCCGTTGCCGGGGAGGGGGGGGGCGTCGCCTGGCGGGCCTCGAAGGAGGTCTTGGCGGCTAAGAAGGCCCGGCGCTTCGCCCTTCGTCCTTACCTTGATTCCCCCCCCCCATTCCTTCTCTGGCTTTCCTGGGCCCGGATCTGCTTTTGTATTTTTTAACATTTATATCCCGCTCTGTCTATCCATCCATATCTATCTATCTATCTATCATCTATCTATATTATATCTATCTACATCTATCTATATCTATATCATCTATCTATCTATATCTACATCTATCTATCTATCTATCTATCTATCTATCTATCTATCTATCTATCTATATTATATCTATCTATCTACATCTATATCTATCATCTATCTATATCTACATCTATCTATCTATCATCTATCTATATTCTATCTATCTACATCTATCTATCTATCTATCTATCTATCTAACTAGCATATCTATCGTATCTATATATCTATCATATCTATTCTATCTATATATCATATCTATATATCTACATGTCTATATCATTTATCTATATCTCTTATCACCTATCATCTCTATATTTATCATATCTATCTATATTATATCTATCTATCTCTATCCCTCTATCTGTCTGTCTCTCTATATCTATCTCTCTATTCTATCATTTATCTCTATCATATCTATATCTATCATATCTATATTATATCTGTCATATCTATCTAGCTCTAGCTCTATATCTATCATCTATATCTATTCTATCTATATCTCTATCGTATCTCTATCATATCTACATCTATATATCTATCATTTATCTATCTCTATCTCTTATCACCTATCATATCTATCTATCTATCTATCTATCTATCTATCTATCTATCTATCTATCTATCTATCTATCAATCATATTCAATACTCCTTCCTCCTCCTGTTTTCCCCAGAACAACAGCCCTGTGAGGTGGGCTGGGCCGAGAGAAGTACAGTGCTGGCCCAAAATCAATCAGCCAGCCAGCTGGCTTTCTTTCATTCATTCATAAAAATTTAGAATGGATAAAAATGCCAAATCCGGTCTGAACCTTCGGCTGACTGTGCCATGAGCAATAATAATGATTGAATGAATCAATGAAAGGATGTTGGGTGACTCTAGGCCAGGGGTAGGCAACCTTGGCTCTTTTATGACTGGTGGACTTCAACTCCCAGAATTCCTGAGCCAGCCACGCTGAGGGGAAAGGGAGAGGTTTCCAAGCTGAGCCAGGCTGGCTCAGGAATTCTGGGAGTTGAAGTCCACGAGTCATAAAAGAGCCAAGGTTGTCTACCCCTGCTCTAGGCTGATCACCTTTCCGTGTGAGCCTATCTTGTAGGGCTGTTGTGGGGAAATGAGAAGACAGAGGGGTATAATATTGTTCACACACACACGCACGCACACACAAACACACACGCACGCACACACACACATAACAACTCTGTGAGGTGGGTTGGGCTGAGAGACGTACTGGGGCAAAGTCAGCCAGCTGGCTTTCATTCATTCATTCATAAAAATAAAAATGGATAAAGATGCCAAATCCAGACTGAACATTTGGCTGACCGTGTGATGAACAATTGAACGAATCAATGAAAAACTGGTTGGGGGACTCTTGCCGTTGCTAGGCAAGGCTGCTTGTTGCTATGGAAGTGAAGGCTTGTGGGCTGGGGCCCCTTTCTGTGAGCCTACCTTATAGGGTGGTTGTGGGGAAATGAGAAGTCTGGCAGGGGGGCGGGATTTGGCATCTCCTCTGCCTAAAAATGTGTGGTAAAATAATATTGATATCTAATTTTATTCCCAGCCTTTTTGTATGGGGAATACGCCTAATCCTCTTGCCTTTTCTTCTTCCCACAACAACAATCCTGTGGGGTGGGCTGAGTGAAGCACTGGCTCAGTCACTCAGCTGGCATTCATTCATTCAATCATTCATTCATTCATTCCCTTTGCCTAGCAGCCCATCTTAAAACCCAAACTCTGGGTAGCTTGTAAGCCAAAAACAAAACAATGTATACCACAATAATAATAATAAAAATAAAAATATCATTTGCCTGTAAGCAAGAACTGGTGGGATCATAAAATAGAGAAAGTCATAGAAAATGATAAAGTTAAACTGCTCTGGGACTTCAGAATTCAAACAGACAAGCACCTGCAACATAACACCCCAGACTTAACAATTGTCGATAAGAAAGACAAAAAAGTCTGGATGGTGGACGTGGCAGTGCCTGGAGACAGCAGAATAGACGAGAAAGAACTGGAGAAGATAACAAAATACAAAGACCTACAAATAGAAATAGAAAGACTGTGGCAAAGGCAAGCAAGGGTGGCAGCAATGGTCATAGGCGCCTTGGGTGCAATCCCAAAAGAACTGGAGCACCACTTGAACACCATCATCGGCATTGACAACTTCGCCATTAGTCAATTGCAAAAGGCGGCCTTGCTAGGAACTGCTTCCATCCTGCGACGAGATCTGTAATACCATCAAACATCCACATCTGCCTATCCCAGGTCCTGGGTAAGGACTCGATAGGTAGACAAAATGCGAAATCCAGTCTGAACATCTGGCTGACTGTGCGATGATCCATAATAATAATAATAATAAAGTTGGAAGGGACCTTGGATGTCATCTAGTCCAACCCCCTGCTCAGACAGGAAAACCTACTATTCCGGACAAGTGACTGTCCAGTCTCTTCTTAAAAGCCTCCAGTGATGGAGCACCCACAACGTAATAATAATAACAGAGCTGGAAGGGACCTTGGAGGTCATCTAGTCCAACCCCCTGCTCAGGCAGGAAATCTTATACCACTTCAGACTAACAGCTGTCCAGTCTCTTCTTAAAAAAAAAAGCTGCATCCTTCAGGTGCAAAGGATGATAGGTGGGTAAATAAATACCCAGAAAAACCTGGCGGCACCATCATCGCCCTTTTCTGATGCCACCCCCACGTTCTCCCCCTGTTCTCAGCTCCTCTATCCCAATGCTTGGGGGAAGAACCGGGGCTTCGGGGTTCCCTGGAAGGTGAAAAGGGTGGGAGTCCTGCCAGACCCTGGGGAGGGGGAGGGAGTTCCATGGGACAGGTGGGGCTGGGCTGAGAGAGAAACATTGACCCACTCTCCTTCCTAAGGATTGAATTTCCCTGTTGCTGCTTAGGGCAGATCAGATGCCTGCCTGCCTGTGGCCAAGTCAGTGTTTACCGGCTGCCTGAACTGGAAATACTCATTTGTGTTGAGTGTTATTGGGAGCAACGTGTTGCGTTTTCCATGAGCTGCTTCAAGTGAAATCACCTTTGTCTTAGAACAAATGGAATTTAGCCATGAGATCTTTCTACTCGGATGAATGAGAA
This sequence comes from Crotalus helleri, assembly GCA_024509115.1. Taxonomy (NCBI): domain Eukaryota; kingdom Metazoa; phylum Chordata; class Lepidosauria; order Squamata; family Viperidae; genus Crotalus; species Crotalus helleri. The sequence goes on from JAKSXO010000059.1 coordinate 2,795,867, forward strand.
ACTTTTTTTTTTTTACATTGTGGATGTTATTCCTGGTATCAAAAAGCCTTCCCTGGCTCTCTTGCATTTTGCCAGTTTATTTTTTTTTAACTGAGATGAAGTTAGGACTTTTCAGGTCTATTCTATTCTATTCTATTCTATTCTATTCTATTCTATTCTATTCTATTCTATTCTATTCTATTCTATTCTTCTATTTTATTCTATTCTGTTCTATTCTAATTCTAATTCTATTCTCTATTATTCTATTCTAATTCTATTCTAATTCTATTCTATTCTATTCTATTCTATTCTATTCTATTCTATTCTATTCTATTCTATTCTATTCTATTCTATTCTATTCTATTCTGCTTCCAGCGGCAAGCAGGACTTGGTTTTTAGACACAGCGTCATCTTCTATATTCCAAGAAAGCAAGATTTGAATGGCTTCCGTGTTTTAGACTGGCAGCCAGTTGAAAAATGCAGTCTGGAGCTTCCAGCTAATGGATTAGAATCTGTTTGGGATCTGGGCCAGATGGCCTTGGCTTTGATAAGGTTAAGTGCTGTTTCTGGGTAGCACTTTCTAAAACGTTTGTAACAGGCTATTATGGCATTTTTGTGCACGGCCTGTTTGCAGGGGTATTCAATCAGACTAGAGCTGGAAGGGACCTTGGAGGTCTTCTAGTCCAACCCCCTGCTCAGGCAGGAGACCCTATACCATCTCAGACAAGTGGTTATCCAGTCTTGTCTTAAAAATCTCTAGTGATGAAGCACCCACAACGTCTGGTGGCAAGCTGTTCCACTGGTTAATTGTTCTGACTGTTAATAAGTTTCTCCTTAATTCCAGGTTGCTTCTCCCCTTGATTAGTTTCCATCCGTTGTTTCTTGTCCTGCCTTCCAGTGCTTTGGAGAATAAGTTGATACTCCCCCCCTTTCTTTGTGGCAGCCTCTCAAATACCAGAACGCTGCTATCATGTCTCCCCCAGTCTTTCATTTCTCTAGACTAGCCAAACCCAAATCCTGCAGCCGTTCTTCATATTTTTTTTGACTTTCCAGGCCTTTCATCCTCTTAGTTGCTCTTCTTTGCCCTTTTTCCAGAGTCTCCACATCTTTTTTGTAATGCAGTGACCAAAACTAGATGCGGCATTCCAGATGTGGCCTTACTGAGGCTGTGGACTTAGTTGGGGATGCATGCTATGCTGGACCATAGGGCAGGCTATACAATTAACCAGTGGAATAACCTGCCTCCAGAGGCGGTGAATGCTCCAACACTGGAAGTTTTTAAGAAGAGACTGGACAGCCATTTGTCCGAAATGGTATAGGGCAGTGGTTCTTAACCTTTTTGAACGAATTGCCCCCTTGAGCCAATGAGAAAGTTGTCATCGCCCCCCTCCCCCAACATAACCTCTCAATCACAACATAGGAAATAATTCTTCAATTTATGTAAACACTTTTTTTATTTTCTTTAAAATTGTCATCAGGACATATCGATGCAAATAATTTATTTCCAGTCTTTTTCCCATATCTCAACTGTTTGAAAAATTTTGGTGCCACTGTCACTTTATTCCCAAACTTCGTGATACATGTATTTCATTATTATCTTATTTATTCAAGACACTTAAATGTAATGACCACTGAAAACAAAATTCAGTTGCAAGAAAGTAAAATGCCCGAAAAGAAAAACAGTAACATTTAATGATTGAATTACAAGTGAAATTTAAGACACAAAAAGAAATATAAAAAGGGTAGAGGCTGCTGCGCAACGCGCATGAAGATAAGCAATGCATATTCACATATGTACGGCGTTCTGTACTGAAGCTAGAGGGAGGAACATTTGAAAACACCATTCAATCCACTAATAGCGAGCGATCTGATGTTTTTGTACGACAGATATGCAGCGATTCACTGTACGAAAAAGTCTCAAAAGTGTCCCCAAAAGTTCTTGCTCCATTGCCCCCATATCGCCCCCTTTTTCTTCCTTCGCCCCCACATCGCCCCTTTTTGTTCCATCGCCCCCCTGAAAAATGAAATCGCCCCCTGGGGGGCAATATCGCCCAAGTTAAGAACCACTGGTATAGGGTTTCCTGCCTGAGCAGGGGGTTGGACTAGATGACCTCCAAGGTCCCTTCCAACTTTATTATTATTATTATTATTATTATTATTATTATTATTATTATTATCATCATCATCATCATCATCACTACTACTACTACTACTACTACTACTACTACTACTACTACTACTACTACTACTACTACTACTCCATATAAAATGTTTATTTGGTGCCGCAAAAAGAAGCATCTCTGCCAGTGTTTATTTCCAGAAGGATTGTCAGGGTAAATGACCATCCTTTTCTGTAACTTGCTGACTTCTAAAAGTTTGGTTATGGCAGCTCTGTAGATTCATTTATGAAGAAAATGAGGACGGCTGCCCAGCTTACTCATGGGGACTCCGTGAGGCTTACAGACATAAAGCCCCAATACAAAACCTAAGGTAGCCCCACAACCCCTGGCAACAACAATCAGGCCAGTCACTTGATGGTCTCTGTGTCTTCCTGGGGGTCCCCAGGCCTGCTGGCAAAACCACGTCTTTGGTGTCTTTTGAACGGGTATTAGGATGGGCCAAATTTATCTTCCCGGGGATGATGTTCCACAGGGAGGGGGCCACCACAGAGAAGGTCCTTCTCCTTGGTCCTACCAAATGGATCTCCTTAGGAGAGGAGACCTAAACTTCTTTAATGTAAATAATAATAATAATAATAATATGGAGGAGGAGGAGATGATGATGATGATGATGATGATGACGACGACTACTACTACTACTACTACTACTACTACTACTACTACTACTACTACTACTACTACTACTACTGATCATTGCACAGTCAGCCAGATATTCAGACTGGATTTGGCATTTTTGTCTACCTCTCGAGTCCTTCCCAAGGACCTGGGATAGGCAGATGTGGATGTTTGATGTTATTACAGATCTCGTCGCAGGATGGAAGCAGTTCCTAATAAGGCCGCCTTTTGCAATTGACTAATAGCGAATTTGTCAATGCCGATGTGCTCAAGTGGTGCTCCAGTTGTTTTGGGATTGCACCCAAGGCGCCTATTACAATTGGTGCTACCCTTGTTTGCTTTTGCCACAGTCTTCCTATTTCTATTTGTAGGTCTTTGTATTTTGTTATCTTCTCCAGTTCTTTCTCGTCTATTCTGCTGTCTTCAGGCATTGCCACGTCCACTATCCAGACTTTTTTGTCTTTCTTATCGACAATTGTTAAGTCTGGGGTGTTATGTTGCAGGTGCTTGTCTGTTTGAATTTTGAAATCCCAGAGCAGTTTAACTTTATTAGTTTCTATGACTTTCTCTATTTTATGATCCCACCAGTTCTTGTTTGCAGGCAAATGATATTTCTTACAGATCTTCCAATGCACCATTGTTGCTACTTTGTCATGTCGCTGCTTGTAGTCAGTCTGTGCAATCTTCTTGCAGCAGTTTCTTCTTCTTCTTCTTCTTCTTCTTCTTCTTCTTCTTCTTCTTCTTCTTCTTCTTCTTCTTCTTCTTCTTCTTCTTCTTCTTCTTCTTCTTCTTCTTCTTCTTCTTCTTCTTCTTCTTCTTCTCCTCCTCCTCCTCCTCCTCCTCCTCCTCCTCCTGTTGTTGTTGTTGTTGTTGTTGTTGTTATTATGGATCATCGCACAGTCAGACAGATGTTCAGGCTGGATTTGGCATTTTGTCTACCTATCGAGTCCTTACCCAGCTCCTGGGATAGGCAGATGTGGATGTTTGATGGTATTACAGGTATCGTCTCAGGATGGAAGCAGTTCCTAGTAAGGCCGCCTTTTGCAATTGACTAATGGCGAATTTGTCAATGCCAATGGTGTTCAAGTGGTGCTCCAGCTGTTTTGGGATTGCACCCAAGGAGCCTATGACTATTGGTACTACCCTTGCTTGCTTTTGCCACAGTCTTTCTATTTCTATTTGTAGGTCTATTTGTATTTTGTTATCTTCTCCAGTTCTTTCTCGTTTATTATTATTATTATTATTATTACTACTACTACTACTACTATTATTATTATTATTATTACTACTACTACTACTACTACTACTACTACTATCTAGACTTGGCACAGAACTGCATTTTTAAACAGTTGAAGCCTCCAGATACTTTTCAAGGGCGGCTCCATGTAGTGCACATCGCAGTAGTCTTTCTTTTCTTTGCAACTTTTCTTTGCAACTTCCTATTTTTTAGGCCTGGAGACTAAAACATGCGAAGAACAGTTGCAGGATTTTAGTATGGCCAGTCTAGAGAAAAGAAGGACCGGGGGGGACATGATAGCAATATTTCAGTATTTGAGGGGCTGCCACAAAGAAGAGGGGTCAATTTATTTTGCAAAGCACCAGAAGTCAAGACAACAAACAATGGATGGAAACTGACCAAACAGAGAAGCAACCTGGAATTAAGGAGAAATGTCCTAACAGTGCGGACAATTAACCAGTGGAACTCCTTGCCTTCAGAAATTGTGGGTGTTTCATCACTGGAGGTTTTTAAGAAGAGACTGGATAGCCATTTGTCTGAAATAGTATAGGGTCCCCTGCTTGAACAGGGGGCTGGACTAGAAGACCTTCAAGGTCCTTTCCAGCTCTATTCTGATTGAATTGAATAGTCTCGATGAGGACCCGGGCGATGTATCAGCCATCACTTCCATTTGTGCCCCTTTACGGGAATGATGAAACACCCAAGTCACAAACACCTCCGGAGAACACGAGAGATCGCAGAGGGCTAAGATGTAAAGAGTTCCCATGCTGAAGGACGACAACACCCCCAGAAGGCGAGCCCAAAATTGGCCAGCTTCACGGTCGTAATGTCTGACTCACCTTCGCTGACTTAAAAAAACAAAAATGGACCGGGTTTCTGCCAGAAATGTGTCCAGATGTAGGCTACACCTAGGAAATTGGGGAAAAAAAATATGGCCTGGGTGGAAGAACGCAATAATAGCACAGCGGTTGGTTTTGCAGCCAAGAAAACGACAGGGACCTGACAAGGTTCACCCAAGGCAGCTTCCTTTTAAATCAAAAATTGCTCAGTTCTAACGCTTTTTCTCCTGAAGGATGTGAGGGACGAGGGCGGAGGGTCCTCGTGGATGTGAAGAATGTCTAATAAGTCAGAGATGCTTCTGATCTTTCCGTTTAATCCCCGGGGGATGAGAAGAGTAGCAGAGACAATCAGCGCGAATCAGAAGCCCCGCGGATTCCATTTTATTTTATTTATTTTTATTTTATTTTTAAAATTTATAAGCCGCCCCACTCCCGAAGGACTCTGGGCGGCTAACAATAAAAAACACATAAAACATAACAAAACAAACAGTACAAGAACAGTCATCCAGGGGTCAGGTTTTATAAACCCCAGGCCTGCCGGAAAAGCCAGGTCTTAAGCAGCTTACGGAAGACCAACAGGGTGGGAGCGGTCCTAATCTCTGGGGGGAGCTGATTCCAAAGCGTGGGCACCATCACAGAGAAGGCCCTCCTCCACGGCCCCGCCAAATGGCACTGCTTGGCCGACGGGGCCTGAAGGAGGCCCAGCCTGTGGGATCTAACCGGACGTAGGGAACTATGAGGTAGTAGGCGGTCTCGCAAATAGCCTGGCCCTGAGCCATATAGGGCTTTAAAGGTAATGACCAACACCTTGAATTGGACCCGGAGACCAATAGGCAACCAGTGCAGCTCGCGGAGGATAGGTGTAACGTGGGTGTACCGAGGAGCACCCGCTATCACTCGCGCGGCTGCATTCTGGACCAACTGTAGTCTCCGAATACTTTTCAAGGGTAGCCCCATGTAGAGCGCGTTGCAGTAGTCCAAACATGAGGTGACAAGGGCATGAGTGACTGTAAGGAGAGCCTCCCAGTCCAGGTAGGTGTCACTTTTCACTGGGCGAGTCGGGGTTGCCCTGCAAACAGATGCCAGGGTTAAAATCCTGGCGGGATCTAGCCGACATTAAGCTCTGCTGATGAGCTGATGGTAAAACGATGGCTCAACCATTGACACGTTACACAGAGGAGGGTAAGGTGTGAGTCACTGCCGTTCCTCCGACGACAACAGCCTTTGCCAGCCGTTCAGTTGCACCTGGTGTGAGTCTGGAGCCGTGTTTAACTTCATCTGGAGTCCTCTGGCAGCTGAAGGAGGTACAGAAGAGCAGGTAGCCAGGGGTTGAGCTCAGCAGAGCTTAAGGAAGCTGTCATCTTTATTTCCAGGAGTGATGGATGGATGGATGGATGGATATATTACATTTGTATGTCCTCCATCTCATTATCAAATGACCCAGGATGGCTTACAATTCCATAAACATCCCAAAGATGCTTCTTCAGGAGGCCACTGGATTCCCTTGTTTTTTTCTTTGAAGATGTTTCGCTTCTCATCCAAGATGGATGAGATGGATGGTGGGGAATAGAAGGGTTTATCATGGCTGGCTGGGGAATTCTGGGAGTTGAAGTCATCATCATCATCATCATCATCATCATCATCATAATAATAATAATAATAAATTAGTATATCAGGAAGGTTTACTAACTACTGGAGAGACCAAACTGGCCTACAAGAAAGACCAAATGAAGAACAGAATAGAGGCATGGGAAGACAAAGCACTACATGGCCAATACATGAAAAAAATAGCTGGGAAAGCAGATAATAATAAAACCTGGCAATGGCTAAGAGCAGGAAAATTGAAGAAAGAGACCGAGGGACTAATTCTGGCTGCACAAGACCAAGCCTTAAGGACAAATGCATACAAAGTCAAAATTGAGAAGACAGCAACAGACAGTAAGTGCCGCCTATGCAAAGAAGCTGAAGAAACAGTGGACCACTTGGTAAGCTGTTGCAAGAAGATTGCACAGACTGATTACAAGCAGCGGCATGACAAAGTAGCAACAACGGTGCATTGGAAGATCTGCAAAAAATATCATTTGCCTGTAAGCAAAAACTGGTGGGATCATAAAATAGAGAAAGTCATAGAAAATGATAAAATTAAAGTGCTCTGGGACTTGAGAATTCAAACAGACAAGCACCTGCAACATAACACCCCAGACTTAACAATTGTCGATAAGAAAGACAAAAAAGTCTGGATAGTGGACGTGGCAGTGCCTGGAGATAGCAGAATAGAAGAGAAAGAACTGGAGAAGATAACAAAATACAAAGACCTACAAATAGAAATAGAAAGACTGTGGCAAAAGCAAGCAAGGGTAGTACCAATAGTAATAGGCTCCTTGGGTGCAATCCCAAAACAACTGGAGCACCACTTGAACACCATTGGCATTGACAAATTCGCTATTAGTCAATTGCAAAAGGCGGCCTTATTAGGAACTGCTTCCATCCTGCGACGATACCTGTAATACCATCAAACATCCACATCTGCCTATCCCAGGTCCTGGGTAAGGACTCGATAGGTAGACAAAATGCCAAATCCAGTCTGAACATCTGGCTGACTGTGCGATGATCGATAATAATTATTATTATTAATAATAATAATAATAATAATAATAATAATAATAATTGCAAAAGGCGGCCTTACTAGGAATTGCTTCCATCCTGCGACGATATCTGTAATACCATCAAACATGGACGTGGCAGTGCCTGGAGACAGCAGAATAGACGAGAAAGAACTGGAGAAGATAACAAAATACAAAGACCTACAAATACAGATAGAAAGACTGTGGCAAAGGCAAGCAAGGGTACTACCAATAGTAATAGGCGTCTTGGGTGCAATCCCAAAACAACTGGAGCACCACTTGGATACCATCATCAGCATTGACAAATTCGCCATTAGTCAATTGCAAAAGGCGGCCTTACTAGGAACTGCTTCCATCCTGCGACGAGATCTGTAATACCATCAAACATCCACAACTGCCTATCCCAGGTCCTTGGGAAGGACTCGATAGGTAGACAAAATGCCAAATCCAGTCTGAACATCTGGCTGACTGTGCGATGATCCATAATAATAATAATAAAGTTGGAAGGGACCTTGGAGGTCAACTAGTCCAACCTGCTGCTCAGGCAGGAAACTATACTATTTTGGACAAATGGCTGTCCCATCTCTTCCTAAAAACTTCCAGTGTTGGAGTATTCACCGCTTCTTGGGGCAGGTTGTTCCGCTGGTTAATTGTTCCAACTGTCAGGAAGTTTCTCCTTAGTTCTAGGTTGCTTCTCTCCTTGGTCAGTTTCCATCTGTTGCTTCTTGTCCTGCCTTCAGGCGCTTTGGAGAATAGCTTGACTCCCTCTTCTTTGGGGCAGCCCCTGAGATATTGGAAGACTGCTATCATGTCCCCCTGGTCCTTCTCGTCATTAAACTAGACATACCCAATTCCAGCAGCCGTCTCTTATATGTTTTAGCCTCCAATCCCCTAACTGGAGGCTAAAAGTCTTAAAATTGCCAAGGTTGGACACCCCTGAGCTAGGATGTTAAGTGTGAATACAGTAGAATAGGGACTTCTGCTTGCTATGCTTTTACGGAGTCTGAGCACTTACGTTCCGTTGTTGCACTCCATTCTTTGCAGGATTAGAAGAATCCTTGCTCTTCGCGATCCCGCCATCCCTTCCTTTGGTTCCCGGGCTAATCTGTTGTCATGTTGAAGTTAAAGTGTTCGGAGACGGTCAGAGTTGTCGTACGATGCCGGCCAATGAACGGCAAGGAGAAAGTGGCTTCCTATGAGCAAGTGGTGGAAGTGGACGTGAAACTGGGGCAAGTCTCAGTCAAGAACTCCCGGGGAACATCTCACGAGCTTCCAAAGACGTTCACCTTCGACTCTGTTTACGACTGGAACTCCAAGCAGTTTGAACTTTACGATGAGACTTTCCGGCCTCTGGTGGACTCAGTTCTCCAGGGCTTCAACGGGACCATTTTTGCCTACGGGCAAACTGGGACGGGGAAAACCTACACCATGGAAGGGGTGCGTGGGGACCCCGAGAAAAGAGGGGTCATCCCCAACTCCTTCGACCACATCTTCACCCACATCTCTCGGTCGCAGAACCAGCAGTATCTGGTGAGGGCCTCCTACCTGGAGATCTACCAAGAGGAAATCAGGGACTTGCTCTCCAAGGACCAATCCAAGAGGCTGGAGCTGAAGGAGCGGCCCGACACGGGCGTCTACGTCAAAGACCTCTCCTCCTTTGTCACCAAAAGCGTGAAAGAAATCGAGCACGTGATGAACGTCGGCAACCAGAACCGGTCGGTGGGCGCCACCAACATGAACGAGCACAGTTCCCGCTCCCACGCCATTTTCGTCATCACCATTGAGTGCAGCGAGGTGGGGCTGGACGGGGAGAACCACATCCGCGTCGGGAAGCTGAACCTGGTGGACCTGGCGGGCAGCGAGCGCCAGTCCAAGACGGGAGCCCAGGGCGAGAGGTTGAAAGAAGCCACCAAGATCAACCTCTCTCTCTCCGCCTTGGGCAACGTCATATCGGCCCTCGTGGACGGCAAAAGCACCCACATTCCCTACCGAGACTCGAAGCTGACCCGCCTGCTCCAGGATTCCCTGGGCGGCAACGCCAAGACGGTGATGGTGGCCAACATCGGCCCGGCCTCCTACAACGTCGAGGAAACCTTGACCACCTTGCGGTACGCCAACCGGGCCAAGAACATCAAGAACAAGCCCAGAGTCAACGAAGACCCCAAGGATGCTCTCCTGCGGGAATTCCAGGAAGAAATTGCTCGCCTGAAGGCCCAGCTGGAGAAAAGGTCCATCGTCAAGAGGAAGAAGAAGGAGAGGAGGAGAGACGGCGGGATCGGGGGGGAGGAGGAGGAAGAGGAGGAAGAGGAGGAGGAGGAGGAAGAGGAGGAGGGTGGAGAAGAGGGAAGGGTGGACAAAGATGACTACTGGAAAGAGCAGCAGGAGAAGCTGGAGGTAGAGAAGAAGGCCATCCTGGAGGATCACAGCTTGGTCGCCGAGGACAAGATGAGGCTGCTGAAGGAGAAGGAGAAGAAGATGGAGGACTTGAAACGTGAGAAGGAAGCGGCTGAAAAACTGGGGGCCAAAATCAAGGTAGGATGTCTTTTATACCAAACAGTATAATTTTATTGGTCATTAACCAGCATAATGATAGATAGATAGATAGATAGATAGATAGATAGATAGATAGATAGATAGATAGATAGATAGATAGATAGATAGATAGATAGATAGATAGATAGATAGATAGATAGATCAGACGGATGGGCATATGTATGTATGTATGTATATATATATATATATAGAGAGAGAGAGAGAGACAGACAGACAGACAGACACAGACAGACAGAGACAGAGACAGAGATAGATATGATAGAGAGACAGACAGAAATAGATAGATAGAGATAGATAGATAGATAGATAGATAGATAGATAGATAGATAGATAGATAGATAGATAGATAGATATAGATAGAGGGATGGATGGATGGATATATATATATATATAGACAGAGACAGAGATATGATAGAGAGAGAGAGACAGACAGACAGACAGATAGATAGAGATAGACATAGACAGATAGATAGATATAGAGATAGCGATAGATAGATACATAGAGATAGAGAGATAGATAGATAGATATAGATATAGATATATAGAGATAGATATAGAGATATAGATATAGATAGATAGATAGACAGACAGATAGATAGATATAGATATAGATATAAATATATAGAGATAGATATAGATATAGAGATAGATAGATAGATAGATAGATAGATAGATAGATAGATAGATAGATAGATAGATAGATAGATAGATAGATAGATAGATAGATAGATAGATAGAGAGGTGGGTGGGTGGGTGGGTGGGTGGGTGGAGAGAGAAATAGAGAAATAGATGATAGCGATAGCTAGAGATAGATATAAAAACTTTTAAGTTGACTGGAATTACAGTTGTGAGACCAGGACGATATCTGCAACGTTCTAATTTTATGAAATTTCTCCCCCGGCGCTCCTTCATTTTTTGTTTTTAAGGCCATGGAGAGCAAGCTTCTTGTTGGAGGGAAGAACATTGTGGACCACACAAATGAGCAGCAGAAAATTCTGGAACAGAAGCGGCAAGAGATTGCTGAGCAGGTGAGATAAGGGCAGAACCGCCCATTTTTCCCCCCATCTTTTATTTTGCTGTTCACCTGCAGACCAAGGGCCTCCCCTTTCCTACCTGGACAAAGGTCCCTGAGAATATTTCCCAAGCAAACGTCTTTCATGAGTGAAAACTACGGGCGGTCCCCAATGTAATGAGTGTAACTGAGCCAGGAATTACGGTCGCACGTTACGGAGGCCATAAAGTTGGTCATCGTGTGACCCTGCCTGATTTTATTAACTTTTTTTGTGGTTAAATGGACAGTGTGGTCCTTAAGCAAACAGGGCAGTCGTTTTAAGTGAACCCATTATACCCAGTGGACCTTTTTTGGGCTGGAAACTGGAAGAAGACCAGTTTCCAGCAAAAACCTTCCTAAACTGCAGTCCATCTTTACTTCCTTCTATTTTTTCCTGTGATTAAAATTTCTGTACTGTATAATCAGTTTCTCTCTTTTGAGAATCAGCAGTTATCGTTTTTAAGTTAGAGTGTGAGAGTCAAACGGGTTCCCGAACTCATGGACTTCATAACTTTTAATTCATTGATATTGTGATGACCCAGGGCGCAGCACCGAGGCAGTGCAGTCAGCTGGCAATTCAAACTGCCCTTTAATTGCTCCAAATTTTCCCCAAATGCTCCCAGGCAGTGCAATCAGCTGGCAATTCAAACTGCCCTTTAATTGCTCCAAATTTTCCCCAAATGCTCCCACGGCAGTGCAGTCAGCTGGCAATTCAAACTGCCCTTTAATTGCTCCAAATTTTCCCCAAATGCTCCCACATTTCTGGCAAGCCTCCAAACACAGGTAGACACACACCTTCAGCCGCCTCTGGCTGCCAGTAGTTTTCACACGCAGTCCGATTAGGAGAGGAATTTACTCAAGGCCGCGGAGATAACAAGGAATGACACATACATCATAAACCTAACCGGTCTGTATGAATACACGCTTGCCTGCGCGGTTTCAAAAGGGAAGCCAAAATACAGTCCGAGATCTATAAACATCCAAGCAACGTCGTCAGCAAGCCCAAGGGTTAGAGTTTCCGGGTTTCCGAGCAGAAGTCACAGGACAAGAGATCAGCAACAACACACACACAACTCCAAGGAATCAGCGTTTCTTCCCGACAAATGTCTCTCCCCACAGCATCTCCTTAAGTCTCAGTCTCCAGGTGTGCCTTGTGGAGAGGGGCGAGGCGCTCCCGAGTAGTTGAGCCTGCCTGCGTTGTTCCCTCCTTCTCTCTACTCTCCGTGCTCTGGGATCAGGTGGGGGTGGCCCTTGCTCATCGCCTGAACTCTGCCTCTCCTGTTCATCCTGTCCCAATCCTGAAGGGCCCTGGCCTGCCTTGACCTGCTCTTCCCCACATTCCTCTGGGGCCACAGACCCCTCTCCTGGCCTCCGTAGGGTCCCCTTCCAGCTCATTTTCCTCCGCAGATCCAGGCTCCAACGGAGGCATGACATATTTACTGTGGGATAAAGAGGCTGTACGTCCCCCTTGGGAGAGGGGTTAATTCTTAAGCCAAGTTGAGAGTCCCCCCCCCCTATGAAGGGCTCTCTCACAAGAATGGGAAGGCCCAGGTCAGTGAACGGAGAAGCTTTAAATGAGCGCGAACACCTTGATGTGTCCTGCAGAAACGACGGGAGCGAGAAATCCAACAGCAGATGGAAAGCCGGGATGAAGAGACCCTGGAGCTGAAGGAGACCTACAGCTCCTTACAGCAGGAGGTGGACATCAAAACTAAAAAGCTGAAAAAGGTGATGACCAGTCAAGGAGAGTCTTTGTAGCTCAGGGTTGGAATGAGGGGGTCCTTGGGGATCCCTGAGCTGCTGGGTGGTTGGTCTTGTAGACGTTTTGTGACCCAACTGGGGAATATCATCCATGCTAGAAGGGAAAGAGGTTGGGGGGGGAGGAGGAGGAGGAGGAGGAGGAGGAGGAGGAGGAGGAGGAGGAAAAGACTGTGGGGTCTTTGGTGTTCTCTGAGCTGGGTGGTTTTCTTGCAGATGTTTCATGACCCAACTAGGGAACATCATCAGTGCTAGAAGGGAGGGAGGTTGTGGAGAGGAGGAGGAGGAGGATTATGGGTTCCTTGGTGCTCTCTGAGTTTGGTGGTTTGCTTACAGACGTTTCATGACCCAACTGGGGAACATCATCAGTGCTAGGAGGAGGAGGAGGAGGAGGAACTGTGGGGTCCTTGGTGCTCTCTGAGCTTGTCTGTTTTCTTGCAGATGTTTCATGACCCAACTAGGGAACATCATCAGTGCTAGAAGGGAGGGAGGTTGTGGAGAGGAGGAGGAGGAGGATTATGGGTTCCTTGGTGCTCTCTGAGTTTGGTGATTTGCTTGCAGACATTTCGTTACCCAACTGGGGAACATCATCAGTGTTAGGGGGGTTGTGAGGAGGAGGAAGAGGAGGAGGAAAGCTGTGAGGACCTTGGATCTCTCTGAGCTGGGCTGCTTTTTTGCAGATGTTTCATTGCACAAGTAGGTAACATCATCAGTGCTAGAAGGAGGGGGGGTTGTGGAAAAGGAAAGAAAGAAGAAAAGAAGAGGAGGAGGAGGACTAGTCAGGATCGAACACCTGGCTGTGGGCAGAGTTTGCCTGAAATACACCATTCTAACCACCGCACTGCCACCGCTCATCTATCATCTATGATAGATAGAGATAGATAGATAGATAGATAGATAGATAGATAGATAGATAGATAGATAAGAGAAAGGTAGAGAAGAGAGATATGGATAGATAGATAGATAGATAGATAGATAGATAGATAGATAGATAGATAGATAGATAGATAGATAGATAGATAGATAGATAGATAGATAGATATAGAAATGATAGGTGATACAAGATGAGAGATGGATGGATAGGTAGATAGATTTGGATGGATAGATAGATGATAGGTGATGAGAAATGAGAGATAGATAGCTATAGCTATAGCTAGATAATATATAGAGATACAGATGATAGATCAGTGATGGCAAACCTTTTAGAGACTGAGTGCGCAAACTGCAACCCAAAACCCACTTATGCATTGTTGAGTGCCAAGTGAGTGTGGCCCATTGGCTGGGTGTGACCCATTGGATGGGCATGGCCAATTGGGTGGGCGTGGCTGCAGTGGTAATGGCAGAATGGGTGGGACTAAAAAGTTCAATCAATTTCAACTTTGCAAGATCTTTTTTTTCCCACGAGAAGTTGAAATTGACTGATTGAACCTTTTTTTTTTTTGCACATGGCGGAGGCCTAAAGCGAAAAGGTTTTATAAAACCCAGCTGAAGGCCTAGGACTGGGGCAATGGCGCGCGTGCCCACAGAGAGGGTTCTGAGTGCCGCCTCTGGCACCCCTGCCATAAGTTCGCCACCACTGTGATAGATGATCGATAGATAGAGATGAGAGATAGATGATAGGTAGATGAGAGATGGGGGGGGGGGTGTTGAACAATAGACATATATCTCTTCGTAGTGCTTTCCAGCCCTCTCTAAGCAGTTTTGCAGAGTTGGCGTATTGCCTCCAACCATCTGGGTCCTCATTTTACCAACCTCGGAAGGCTTGAGCCAGTCACGATCGAACTCCAGGCTGTGGGCAGGCTCTGCCTGCAATGCCGCATTCCAGCCACTGCCCACACATAGTCTTTTGCGCAGAGGTAGTAGCCTTGGGCATGTACCCCTCGACAGCTGTATTCCTCTCTTCCAGCTGTTTTCTAAGCTGCAAGCTGTGAAGGCCGAAATCCACGACCTGCAGGAGGAGCACATCAAGGAGAGGCAAGAACTGGAACAGACCCAGAACGAGCTGACCCGGGAGCTCAAGCTGAAGTAGGTTCCAACTAACCCGTGTATTATTGTTTTAAGGTCTAGAACAGAGGCGGCTCCTTCATCCCTTGTGGACTACAACTCTCCAGAATTCCTGAGCCAGCCCGGGAAGCCAGAATTCCAGGGATGGAAGTCTACAAGCCATAACAGGGCCATCCTTTCCACCCCCACCCCACCCCCGGTCCAGAACGTGGGAGGGAAGGAACGGGACGGTTGTCAGCTGCCCCAGAGACAGGAACTGTTGACGTGGTCCATCTGGGAAGTGTAGTCTGGCAAGGAAGACATCGTCTGGGTTCCCACCAGGCTGCCATCTCTCACTTTCTCCTTTCCCGATCTGACCCAGGCACTTGATCATTGAGAACTTCATTCCTCTGGAAGAGAAGAACAAGATCATGAACAGATCCTTCTTTGACGAGGAGGAGGACCAGTGGAAACTTCACCCCATCACCCGACTGGAGTGAGTCCTCTTTCCCTTGGAGGGTTGAGGGAGACATCTGTTCTGTCCCAGCCGACGTGAGTCCTGGTTATGCTCACCAGGAGAAACAAGGCAAACAAAACACAGTTCACAAAAACTCAATTCCTTAACACAGGGGTGGCGAACCTATGGCATGCGTGCCACAGGCGGCACACAGAGCCGTCCCTGTGGGCACGTGTGGCATCACCCCAGAGGGAGGCGGGGCCAGGCTGCTCCCCGCCCCCTCTCCATGTGCTCCTGCACTCTTGCTCTCTTTCTCTCTGCACCATGTCTTCCCCCACCCCCTTTAATATCATCTCTTCCCCCACCCCCTTTAATATCATCTCTTCCCCCGCCCCCTTTAATATCTCCTCCCCCACCCCCTTTAATATCAGTGAGGCTCCTCCAGTAGACCATGACCCCGACCCTCGCCCCGGTCTCATCCCCCCTCCGCCTCAGACCCCCAGATCTGCCCCAGTCCTGGCCAGGTCCGCATAAGTGCCCTTTACAAGAGTGGCGTCGAGCTGGCCATGCCCACCCAATAGGCCACAGCCACGCCCACCCAGTGGGCCATGCCCATCTGGCACCCGACGATGCATAAGTGGAGTTTGGGTTGCAGTTTGGGCACTTGGTGTCTAAAAGGTTCGCCATCACTGCTTTAACACAAATGGATGCCTTCGGCCACCAGCACCTCCCACACCTTCCCTTTTATTGTGCAGCCCAGGCATGGCTTCCTAATGCCTTTTCCTTTGCCTTTGGAGCCGCCCCATTGCATCCCTCTGTCCTACTCGCTTCTCTTGCCTGCGCATTCGTGCATCCAGGATTTGTCCTAGCTGTTCTTCATCACTGTCCAACTCAGGCTCCCAGCACAGCTGTGTCTCAGCCTGAGCGCGAGTAGAGGGGCCAGGTTCCTCGTCCGACTGTAAGTCTTGGAGCTCCTCAGAGCCTTCCTCTGACTCTGATGTCACGCCAGGCCCCTCCTCCTCCTCTGAGTCGTCTGAGTCCTCACACTCGCTGCCGGGTCCACTGGCTGGCGAGGAATCACAACAATGTCCAGGTTCACAAACAGGTGATTCCAGACTCACAACACTTCGCTTCGTGACCATTTAAAGCAGCGGTTCTCAACCTGTGGGTCGGGACCCCATTTGGGGTCGAACGACCATTTCACGGGGGTCGCCAAACAACGCAGTCTGCCATTTTTTCCCCCCTTTTCCTTAGCTGTGCTACTCCCTTTTATTCTATCGGCTCTTGAAAGCCAATAGAATAGACTCTCTTGAATAGAGTCTAATTCTATTGGCTTTCCAAAGCCAATAGGAATTGTCCAGGCTGTTTCTGCCCTGCTGAGCCCGCCAAAAGTCCCATTCTGCAAACGGGACTGCACCAGTTGAGTAGTCCTCGACTTACGACCGGTTGAGTAGTCCTCGACTTACAACCAGTTGGGGGTCGCGGCATTAAAAAGGTTGAGAACCACTGATATAGATCCTGTTTACAATTCTTGTTTGAAGAATCTTTGAAACCTTCTTACTGGTTAAGATTTTCATTACACTTAAAGTATTTCAGTCTTTTGCCTCATACAGGAGGGCGGGCATTATGTATTTGACCTGCTGTCTCCCTTCCCTGTTCCAGGAACCAACAGATGATGAGAAGGCCGGTTTCCGCTGTGGGATACAAGAGGCCCCTGAGTCAGCATGCGAGAATGTCCATGATGGTCCGCCCGGAAGCTCGGTACAGGGTGAGCTCAGACTGTGTTTTGTGGGGGAGATCGGGAATAAAAATAAGGAGTGTCATGAAAATTAAATACATCTGAGAAAGATGTGCAGTCGGTATTAAAACAGGCCTTTGGGTCCTATTAAAAATAGTGTGATTTCCCTTTGGGGGTCTATGGAGATTCCAAGTCATCCAGGATCCTGGTTGTCCCAAAGATGCTTTGTTCAGGAGGCAACTGGACTTGCTTGTTTTTCCTTGAAGACTTTTCGCTTCTCATCCAAGAAGCTTCTTCAGGTTCTGACTGGATGGTAGAGAAGGGAAGGATTTATACTCCTTGCAGACAGCTGGTCATTTGCATTCCTTTTAGAGAGTCCTTGAGGCCACTTGGAGGCTTATCTGTGTCCTCAGGGTCACCGGAGCGGTGCAAATGGGTTTAGAATTCCTTTCAGCAGTCCCAAGAAGTCTCAGTCACTTGTCTGAAATGGTCTAGGTCTTCCTGCTTAAGTAGGGGGCTGGTATCTTCCAGTTCTATTCTATTCTATTCCATTCCATTCCATTCCATTCTGTATTTCTATTCTATTATATTCCATTCCATTCCATTCCTTTCTGTATTTCTATTCTATTCTATTCTATTCTATTCTATTCTATTCTATTCTATTCTATTCTATTCTATAATCTTTATTCTATTCTATTCCATTCTATTCTATTCCATTCCATTCTATTTTGTATTTCTATTCTATTCTATTCCATTCCATTTCATTCCTTTCTGTATTTCTATTCTATTCTATTCCATTCCATTCCATTCTATTCCATTCCATTCCATTTCTTCTGTATTTCTATTCTATTCCATTCCATTCCATTCCATTTCATTCCTTTCTGTATTTCTATTCTATTCTATTCCATTCCATTCCATTCCATTTCATTCCATTCCTTTCTGTATTTCTATTCTATTCTATTCTATTCTATTCTATTCTATTCTATTCCATTCCATTCCATTCCATTCCATTCCATTCCATTCCGTATTTCTATTCTATCCTATCCTGTCCTGTCCTGTCCTGTCCTGTATTTCTATTCTATTCTATTTTATTCTATTCTATTCTATTCTATTCTATTCTGTTTTTCTATTCTATTCTATTCTGTATTTCTATTCTGTTCTGTTCTGTTCTGTTCTACTCTCTACTCCACTCCACTCCATTCCATTCTTATGACAACCTGTCTCATACAAAAATAGAATTAGCTGAGAACCTTAAACTACTTACTCTTTGAAGATCTCCGGAGTGTCAGATCTCACTCTGGGGAAAGAGGGCAGGTCATTCCATCCTTCAGTATTCCTGGATTGATATAGGAGGAGTGGCAGAATCTGGGGCGGAGTTAAAAGAGGGATCAGCCTAGAATCCCTATGTAGCCAAAAGCAGATTAATTCCAACCGTCTTTAAATTCCCTAGACCCTTATCTAACTCCCATCAGGTGCCAACCATGAGTTGGGAAGATTTCCTGCAGGAACTTCAATCTGTGGCCTTTATTAATTGCCTCATATTTAATTATGGGAGTCATACAGCGTCCCATTGTTACATCTTGGTGCGGCTTACCAAAGACGACAATAAACCCAAAATAAAGGGAATATTTTTTTTAAAAAAAAAAACCTAGGGAAAAAAAATCAACATTTAAAAAACCCCCAGACATTATTACCCTGTTGAAATCATCAAGTTATTCAGCTCTGCCTGGAATTGGACTATTTAGGCAGAGAACATCGTCCTGCTGGAACTGGATATGCCCAGTCGGACCACGCGGGATTACGAGGGCCCAGCCATCGCCCCCAAAGTCCAGGCAGCTCTCGAAGCCGCTCTGCAAGATGAAGATGAGATTCAAGTGGACGCCTCTACTTTTGAGAGCACGTCGAAGAAATCGAAATCCCGGTGAGCTGGAATGTGTTCTTTCGGGAGTCTAAGAAGTTGGAGGGCTGAATTAGCTGGTTTTTCAGCCTCCTCAACTGGGGAAGAGATTTCTGTTTTTTTTTTTGTTTTTTTTTTTTTTTTAAAGTATCTGCTAGAGATGCAGGAATTTCTGAAATACTGAGACATAAATGTATTTGCGCGGCCCGGTTTCTGATTTAGATCGGGGCTTTTCAACCTTTTCACCCATTGTACCACTTTTAGGCTATGGCAATATCCGAGGACCACCAGTCGCCTAGCAAGGGGTCAAAAACTTGATGATCCCCCCCCCAAAAAGGAAAAAAGTGATAAAGTACACGTAGTCCTCGACTTACAACAGTTCGCTTAGTTCACTTAGTGAAGTGACAATGGCCCTGAAAAAAGTGCCCCCCAAGCCACAGCCGAGCAAGACACCTGCCTGCCCGCCCGGCGTGCTCTTCCTCCTGTCCGAGGTTTTCATGGTTGTGAGCGTTTCTGTTGAGGATTGGCAGCGGGGGTGGGGTGGGGGGTGTTTGGTTTTTATTCCCCCCGTCTCCTGGGTGGTTGCAGCAGGTTTTGGTCACTTCACAAGACCCTGGGACACTGTGACCACCATAAATATGAATCAGTTGCCAAGCCTCTGAATATAAATCACAAGACCCTGGAGAGGCTGCAACATTCCAGCTGATCGGCGCTTCTTCTGGACTCAGCAGAAGCACCAGGATCAGTGCTGCTTTCCAGCTGATTGGTGCTTCTTCAGGGCTCAGCAGAAGCACCAGATTCAGCGCCGAGCTTCAGCTGGAGCCTGGCGCTGATCCTGGCGTTTCCGCTGAGCCCTGACAGCCCCAAAGAAGCACCAATCAGCTGGAGCCTGGCGCTGATCCTGGCGCTTCCGCTGAGCCCTGGCAGCCCCGAAGAAGCACTGATTAGCTGGAGCCTGGCGCTGATCCTGGCGCTTCCACTGAGCCCTGACAGCCCTGCAGCTTCAGCCGTCTCTCGCTCAGGCTTGTGCGGTGCTGCCCCCAGTTCAGCTCATTCCGCTCTCCCACTACCACTTTTCTTAGGACGGTCGCGTCCCACCTGCCAGGTGCCAATGTACCACAGGTGGTACCCGTCCCACTGGTTGAAAAGCCCTGATTTAGATCACGATTTGTCGTCTTTTCTACCTGTGAACGCGCCGTCGTGACGTTTTGTTTGGAAAGTTGGCTCCTTTCTTCATGCGTCTCCTCTTTATTTTGCATTCCGCAGGCCTAAAACTGGAAGGAAGTCGGGCAGCTCCCCGTCCAGCGCCTCCACCTCTCAGCTGTACCCCCAGTCTCGCGGGCTGGTCCCCAAGTAAAAACCGGTCGCGCCTGCCGAGGGCAGGGCTCCCATTTTGCCGTCAAATGCAGAGGCGAGGTAACGAAGCCGCGAGGCGTTAGGACTTATAAAAAGGAGGCCCGAGTCCAGAAGAAGGCCTTTTTTGAGAAGAAACTGCAGCCTCTTCTGCATCTGGCGGGTCAGGCTCCCCAGGGCGGTCTCTGGCCTACCGCGAAGGAACGGTTTTTCTCCTTGGGCTGCGGGGTTGAAGGCGCAGCGAGCTTTTAGTTAGCAAATGGGAAATGCATGAGTTACTTTAGCGCGTCTTAGAAGCCCAGAGAAGCACAGGGAGCGGTGGCGGCGATGGGGGGGGCCGTCCCCTTTCCCCCCCCCATTGCCCCCCCTGTGGCCTTCTCTCTCTTCCTTTTCCGCTTCCTTTTCTCGCCCCTGGCTCTCCGATTCCCGGAGCCAAAGGCCAGCGGTCACCTCGATGACGCCCGCTAGCGAGGTTGAGAAGTGACGCGAGGATTTTTGGTTGGGGTTTTGTTTTGGGGTTTTTTTTTTTTTGTTTGTTTGTTTTGCTAGCCATGCCGACTTTTTTTCTCCCCCCCCCCTCCTCCCTTCTCCCCTTTCCATTGAAAGACTGGCACTTTTGTGGGGCGGGTTGAAACTGCGAAAGAGGCGAAGCCAAAACATACCACCAAAGCTTTTCGGTCGAAAACGCAAAAGGGGAACCCGCTCTCCATTTTATTTTTATTTTTATTTTTTGGCAATAGAAGGTAGGCAGTTCCATCAATCCTTGGCTTGTTTGCAAGGACGAATTAAAAAAAAAACAAGAACCACCAAACACGGTTCCAGGTGGATCGGTTTCCTGGAGAACCTCAGCCGTGGAGACCAGGAGGGTCAACCTGGTCTAGCAGTTGTCCACCCATAGTTGTCCCCTTCCTCTCCTCACCATCTCCTCCTCTACAAGCCGGGAGCGTTTGTGACCCAAGGCTTCCTTGTCTTCCACTGTAGCTTCTCATCTCCAGTTTCCCCCCCCCCTCCCAGGAGAAATTAAACCTCTGGAGGGGGGTGTCTTCTGCTCTCCTCTCAATGGCAGCTTGAGAGGGAGGGGGGTGGACTCCAAATATCTGGGTCAACAGGTTCCAACTCCCGTCCTCTCTTTTTGCTCCTAGTAGTTAGTAAGGCAAGCTACTGAGCACGGGGTGGAAAGTGAATGCTGCTGAAAAAGTGGGGTGGGGGTCCAAGAGCTGAAGACTGTGCCCCCCCACCCCCCCAACACCTTTGTATTGTTTTATAGTTCGGTTTGTGTATTTAACTTTGTTGCACATGGCAAGTTCAGTTGTCTTTTTCCCCCCTCCCTCCTTTTTTTTTTTTTTACGTTGACGGTTGTAACTGTGAATATATTCTCATCGGCTCTTTTCCCCGACATGTTTTTAACGCCCGTGTTTTCTTCAACTGTGTATAAGGGTGTACGTCTGCATGGGTCCGTCAGGACATTACTCTTAAGCGTAAGGGTCCTTGGTACGTGTTCTCTATTTGGGGGGGGGAGGAGGCATAAGTATTCCAGGGTCTTGCATCCTCTCTAAGGAGACCCCCCCCAAGAGGCGTTCTGCCGGCGTGGTGCCTCAGGAGACACACACACACCCCCAGCCTCACTCCACGTTACCTTCTGCTTTTGAATTTGCCAAGTACGTTTCTGGATTGGCGAGCAGCTGATCAGCCACGGATCAGGGGGGCATTGATTTGGTGAGCTGGTTTGGCTTTTTAGACACTCTGCCCAGCCCACCCCCCCTATTTTGCTGTGGCTAATTCCCTTTGTAATTAAAAACAAAATAAATAAAATGGACTGACTTAGAAGTGGAAGCTCAGCGACGAATCCAAAGATGATAAAAAGTATGCAAAGATGAAGCCCGGCGCCAGCCTGTTGCTTTTCCACTGTTGAGCAGGCAGAACAAGGCCGGTCCAGAGTGTCATCCACCTTCTTGGCAAGCATGCAGCAGAAAGAGAAGTGGGAATACTGACCTGTTTCCCTAACGGCCGGCTGCGTTTCTGACTTGAGACACTTGGAGCAGTTTGACTCCCCTGCTTTTCCCCACGCCAAAAACTTTTCTCCGTCTTCACCTTTCCTGTCCTGTAGCTGACACCCCCTTTGGAAACATTTTCACAAGCCGGGGTGTCCGCTATTGCCTTGTTATTTAAGGCAGCCCTTCCTGACTTGCTATCCCTAAATATGTTGAATTGACTCCTCGTATCCCACGCTGGCTAGGAACACGAAACCTTGGTACTACGCTCAATCAATAGAGCAGGGTTCCCCATTTCTGGCAACTTTGAAGACTTGCGAACTTCAGCTCCCAGAATTCCTGCGATGCTGGCTGAGGAATTCTGGGAGTTGAAGTCCTGCAGTAGAGGATCTGTTAAGGCCTATGGGAAATTCATTTGCTGGGCTCCTGACCTGTGCGTAAGTCCCACTGGAGTGCATAGGCGTCCCTTGGTTCCAGCGAGGAATATTATCCATATGAGAGATGCTACTGTTTCCTGCAAGCAATGTTTCCTTCCCGAGGTTACATCTAACCGACTACTGTTTTATCTGTACATAAAGAACATTGTCAATAGTTCTTTCTCTGTCCATGGATTTAAAGCTTGTTATCTGTAATAGCCTCTCTCGTCTAGGAATGTAAAAGTGCACCTGCAAAAATATAATAAAAACCATCTGGATTTATTGTCTGTAAAAGAACACATTTCCTTGGAGTTTTTGCCATGCTTTATTTAACACCGTACATGCAGACCAGCTTTATAGGATAGCCTGATGAAATAAGATGTTGAGACTCTAGAACAGTGGTTCTCAACCTTTTTAACGCCGCGACCCCCAACCGGTCGTAAGTCGAGGACTACCCAACCGGTCGTAAGTCGAGGACTTTCCCTGTCCGGGAGCGCTGTGCATGCGTGGTGCCGCCCCCTGCGCCGGCCGAGGCGTAGCTGGCAAGCGGCAGAGACGGCACAGGCCGACCACCGGCTGGGCCATCAGCTGGCCCAGCCCAAGGGAGGTAAGGCACCCGCCGGGCTCCACGCGCGCCAGCAACCCTCCCTGCGCCCTCCGGTCTCCCACCTCCCACCCCTGGCCCTCTTTTCCTTACACTTTTAGTAGTTGCTCAGCAGGGAGGGGAGGAAGCTTCCAGACAGCTCGCCTTCGCTGCAGACAACTTGCAGCACCATTTGCAGACTGGGACTTTTGGGGGGCTCAGCAGGGCAGAGACAGCCTGGACAATTCCTATTGGCTTTTGAAAGCCGATAGAATTAGACTCTATTCAAGAGAGTCTATTCTATTGGCTTTTGAAAGCCAATAGAATAAAAGGGAGGACACAGCTAAGGAAAAGGGGGAAAAAATGGCGGACTGCGTTGTTTGGCGACCCCCGTGAAATGGTCGTTCGACCCCAAATGGGGTCCCGACCCACAGGTTGAGAACCGCTGCACTAGAAAGAGTACAGAGAAGAGCAACAAAGAGGATCAGGGGACTGGAGGCTAAAACATGTAAGGAACAGTTGCTGGAATTGGGGATGTCTAGTCTAAGGAAGAGAAGGATGAGGGGGGAGATGATAGCAGCCTTCCAGTCTCTTGGGGGCTGCCCCAAAGAAGAGGGAGTCAAGCTCTTCTCCAAAGCACCAGAAGGCAGGACAAGAAGCAACGGAGGAAAACTCATCAAGGAGAGAAGCAACCTGGAACTAAGGAGAAACTTCCTGACAGTGAGGACAATTAATCAATGGAACAACCTGCCTCTAGAAGCGGTGAATGCTCCAAGTTTTTAAGAAGAGACTGGACAGCCATTTGTCCGAAATGGTATAGGTCAGCGGTGGCGAACCTATGGCACGGGTGCCAGAGGCGGCACTCAGAGCCCGCTCTGTGGGCACTTGCGCCATTGCCCCAGTCCCAGGCCTTCAGCTAGGTTTTATAAAACCTTTTCGCTTTAGGCCTCTGCTGCTGTGTGCAAAAAAAAAAAAAAAAAAAGGTTCAGTCAATTTCAACTTCTTGCGGGGAAAAAAAAGATCTTGCAAAGTTGGAATTGATAGATTGAATTTTTTAGTCCCACCCAGTCTGCCGTTTTCACCGCAGCCACGCCCACCCAATGGGCCATGCCCACCCAATGGGGCACACCCACCCAATGGGCCACACCCACCCGGCACTCGACGATGCATAAGTGGGTTTTGAGTTGCAGTTTGGGCACTCAGTCTCTAAAACAGTGGTTCTCAACCTGTGGGTCGGGACCCCATTTGGTGTCGAATGACCATTTCACGGGGGTCACCAAACAAGGCTGTCCGCCATTTTTTTCCCCTTTGGCCGCGCCCCTGGCACCCGGTGATATATAAGTGGTTGGGGGTCACCACAACATGGGGAACTGTATTATGGGGTTGCGGCATTAGAAAGGTTGAGAACCACTGCTCTAAAAGGTTCGCCATCACTGGTATAAGGATACCTGCCTGAGCAGGGGGTTGGACTAGATGACCTCCAAGGTCCCTTCCAATATCATCATCATCATTATTATTATTAAGATTTTTGGGAGATAAAAGCATGCAAGTGGAACAGATCAAATCAGAACCATATAATATACCGGTATCGGCACCCAAAAGGGAAAACTGCAAGGCTTAAAGCAGTAAATGCACAAAGCCGAGGCAATGATGCCCGTTTGAATAGCTGGCCCGAAAAGGCTCACGTGGCATGAACGTCCACAACCACGGGCCACCCTCAAAACGGGGAGAGGGGTAGTCCTTGACTTAACGGTTGCAGCTGAGCCCCGTTACTAAGCAAGACGGCTGTGAACTGAGTTTTGCCCCATTTTTACCACCTTTCGTGCGAGTCACTGCGGCTGTTAAGTGAATCATGCAGTCATTAAGCGAATCTTGCTTCGTCCATTGACTGGGCTTGTCGGAAAGTGGCCAAAGGGGATCAGATGGGAGAGGACACCTGTCTTAAAATACGGGCCAGTTGCCAAGTGCCCGGATTTTGATCCCGTTACCAGGGGGATGCTGCTACGGTTGTGTCAAAACGGTCCTGTCAATGCCGTAATTCAGACCAGGGTTCTTCAAACTTGGCCCTTTGATGACTTGTGGACTTCAACTCCCAGAATTCCTCAGCCAGGCACTGGCTGAGGAATTCTGGGAGTTGAAGTCCACAAGTCATCAAAGGGCCAAGTTTGAAGACCCCTGGCTTATATGGTCCATGCTGGCTGAGGAATTCTGGGAGTTGAAGTCCACAAGTCATAAAAGGGCCAAGTTTGAAGACCCCTGGCTTATATGGTCCATGCTGGCTGAGGAATTCTGGGAGTTGAAGTTCACAAGTCATAAAAGGGCCAAGTTTGAAGACCCCTGCTTCAGACAGTCATTAAACAAATGATTGTAAATTGAGAACTGCCTACATCCCGCCAATTTAATGAGTTGTACCAGCAGCCATGAGCTGGTATTAATATGCTGACCACTGAGTGACCTTCTGCACATCAAGGTGCTCCTGTCAATCTTTTTTCCTCATTCTTACCAGGATCAATTCCCTTGACTTTTCCCAACACATCAGCAAAACCAGCAAAATCCAGCTATTGCCTACAACCTTGGCCCTTTTTATGACTTGTGGACTTCAACTCCCAGAATTCCTCAGCCAGGCACTGGGCTCCTTACCTGTGTGTAAGTCCCACTGGAGTGAATAAGCTTCCCTTGGTTCCAGCGAGACTTGCACAGGAATATTATCCAAAGAAGGAGATATGAGAGGTGCTATTGCTTCCTGCAAGCAATGCTTCCTTCTTGGGGTTGCACACTGGGTGAGGAATTCTGGGAGCTGAAAGCCACAAGTCATAAAAGGGCCAAGTTTGAAGACCCCTAGCCTTCAAAGTAAACCTGCAGTTCTTCCTCCGGGATCCGTCTCCAAAGCAGGGTAGAATTTAGTCAGGTTTTTCATGATCTAATTCAGTGGTTCTCAACCTTCTTAATGCTGCGACCCCCCCAACCGGTCGTAAGTCGAGGACTACTCAACCGGTCGTAAGTCGAGGACTACTCAACTGGTGCAGCACCGTTTGCAGAACGGGACTTTTGGCAGGCTCAGCAGGGCAGAGACAGCCTGGACAATTCCTATTGGGTTTTGAAAGCCAATAGAATTAGACTCTGTTCAAGAGAGTCTATTTTATTGGCTTTCAAAAGCCAATAGAATAAAAGGGAGTAGCACAGCTAAGGAAAAGGGGGAAAAAATGGAGGACTGCGTTGTTTGGCGACCCCCGTGAAATGGTCGTTCGACCCCAAATGGGGTCCCGACCCACAGGTTGAGAACCACTGATCTAATTGTTTTAAGCACAGGTAGTCCTTGTTTAATGACTGGCCACTGTTATGAGCATGAAGAAAAAGTAATTGTGCAACGAATCCTCACAATCAAGCAAGCCTCAAAAGATTGTAAAAACTCACCATATTATTTAGCAACTGCTTTGCTTCACTTAGCAACCAAGCTGCCAGGCTCAGTTGTGGTTGCTAAACAAGGACTATCTATACCCCCTCTCCCCCACAAGGTTACTGCTGGCGCTAAAAATCCCAGCCTGTGCCCATCTTCATACGTAGATGCTGACTTTAGTGTTCGGCCACTTGTCAGATGGATGGACTTCAACTCCCAGAATCCCCCAGCCAGCATTATGGGAACTGAACTCCCTAACCCTGAGGGGCAAATGACAGGGACTTTGTAATTTGTCAGCTTGCAGAGTTACTTTCTATGTTACTTCCAATTTTGAACATCATTACTTTACTTTGATTTGACTTACTTTTCTCTCTTTTAAAAAGGTTTTATAAAACCCTTGGATAGCTTTCAACCTCCCCAAACGGAAAACATAAAAGTTACAGGATAGCTGGATACTATTTCCTGATAAGAAAACGTTGATTAGTGTCAATTGGCCTTTGGTTATCTAACTCCGAACAAATCTTTTGAGGTTGGTTTACTGTGCAAAGGAGGGGGTCACTTTTATTTTAACAATCACAATAATAGGGATTTTTGAGGTCATCTAGTCCAACCCCCTGCTCAGGGAGGAAGCCCTATACCAGGGGTCTTCCAACTTGGCCCTTTTAAGACTTGTGGACTTCAACTCCCAGAATTCCTCAGCCAGCATGAGGGAACTATGACCCTTTTATGACTTGTGGACTTCAACTCCCAGAATTCCTCAATTAGGCACGCTGGCTGAGGAATTCTGGGAATTGAAATCCACAAGTCATCAAAGGGCCAAGTTGGAAGGCCCCTGCTATAGAATATATAGCAGGTATGAGTATTTTGAGGAAATTTTGAAGGAACATTCTGGAAAAAAAGAGTAGACAGAGGCCTAGTTCAGAGTTTTGTGGGCTGCTTTGTGGCTCCACGACTGGAAGAGAGGTAATTGTCACTAAATGTAGAACAAGGATAAGATTTCTGCTTTTTTTCCCCCCCTCATAAAGAATGTAATACAGGTATGTAGTCCTAAACCAGGGGTCTTCAAACTTGGCCTTGATGACTGGTGGACTTCAACTCCCAGAATTCCTCAGCCAGCCTCCATTTTGTTTCTTAGATTTAAGACAGGGGTCTTCAAACTTGGCCCTTTGATGACTGGTGGACTTCAACTCCCAGAATTCCTCAGCCAGGCACTCGTGCCTGACTGAGGAATTCTGGAAGTCCATCAGTTATCAAAGGGCCAAGTTTGAAGACCCCTGGCGTAGACCATTTCAGACAAGTGGCTGTCGGGTCTCTTTTTTGAAAATATGCCCGGCGAGAAGTCGCAGGCCGGGCGGGGGTTACCCCCGCCATCCTCCGAAGCGACCTGTCCCTGCAGCAGCCGCCGCCACCGCCCGTCAGGCCTACAAGGCCGGTCGCTCTACCCGTCATGCTCCGCGGCATGAGGGCGGGGCCGCGCCGCCCCAGAGCCCGCCTCATCACGATCATCTTCTTCGCTGAGCATTCTGGGAGCGGCCCCCTCCCTCTCCCTTTCCGGGACTGCAACTCCCGTCGTGCCCCGCGCGCTTAGCTGGCTGGCCTTCGAACGCTTTCTTCCCTCCCTCCCTCCCTCGAACGCGCGCGCGCCTCTCAGATCGGGGCGGGCTGTCCCTCCGCGGCCACCGTTCGGGCCTAGCGCGTCTCCGTCACGCAGGCTCTCCTCAGGCCAGCCAGCGAGCGAGCGAGTGCGCGAGCGCCATCCGCCCCTCCTCCTCCTCCTCCTCCTCCTCGGGCGTTTTTTTTTCCCTCTCTCTCTCTCTCTCTCTTCCTCTTCCTCGTTTTCCCGCCCGCCCTTGCGGAGACCTTTGACCCTCTCCGTCCGGTTGTTATGTCGGGCCTCCTCCGCCGCCGCCGCCGCCGCATTCCTTGACGCGCGCGCCCGTCGCCTCCTCAGCCGCCGTCTTTTTTTTTTCTTCTTCTTTCACCTTCCCCCCCCCCTCGCAACCTCAGCCGCCCGGGGTTGCGCGCGCGCCCACAGCCCCCCCCGCCGCTTCCTCCTCCTCCTGCCCCCACCTCGAAGCCCGCGCTCGCCTCCAGCCCCGCCCGAGTAACGGTCGCCTCCGCGCTCCAGGCGCGCTCCCGCCGCCGCCCGCGGCCTGCTCGGGAGCCTCTGCCGCCCCCCCCCTCCCGCTCCCTCACGTGCGCGCGCCCGCCCGCCCGGTCAGCTCTCCCGCCCGGAGGAGGAGGAAGAAGACGAAGATGAAGGAGCTGAAGCAGCGGAGGAAGAAGGAGCGCACGTGGGCCGAGGCCGCCCGCCTGGTGAGCGGGGCCGGGGGCTCGGCCGGGGCCTCGTGGGGAAGGGGAGGGGAGGGGAGGGCGGGGGGCGCTCGGCCCTCCCGGGGGCTCCGCTTCCCCCCCCCACGTGCAAATATAACTCAAAGCTTCCGCCCTGGGGTGGGAGGGGGTCTTGTGTATACACACACACATACGTGTATAAGTATGTGTACGTCTCTGTGTATACACACACATGCACACAAACAAATGTACGGGTGTGTATGTCTATATGTGTATACACACACAAATATATATGGGTGTGTATGTCTATAGACACGCGCACACACAAATGTATGTGGGTGTGGGTGTGTATGTGCATATATATACACAAATATATATGAGTATGTCTGCATACATGCACACATGTGGATGTGTATGTCTATATGTGTATGCATATATATATATATACACACACAAATATATATCGCTGTGTATGTCTATATACACATGCACACACAAATGTATGGGTGTGTATGTCTATATGTGTATGTGCATATATATATATACACACACACACATATATGGGTGTGTATGTCTATATACACACATGCACACACAAATGTATGGGTGTGTATGTCTATATGTGTATGTGTTTATATACACACAAATATATAGGTCTGTATGTCTTATGTGTGTATATATATATATATATATACACACACATACAGAAATATATGTGAGTATGTCTATGTGTGTTTATATACACACACACAAAAATATGTTTGTGTGTACACACACAAACACACATATATATATACACGAATGTGTATGTATATGTATGTATGTATGTGTGTATATATATATATATACACACACACACACACACACACACACACACCCAAATATAGTGTATATAGTATATTTTAAATGTGTGTTATGTATGTGTACACTTGGAGAGGAAGCAACTAAATTTCATTATATATATATATATATATATATATATATATATATATATATATATATATATATATATATATATATATATATATATATATATATATATATATATATATATATATATATATTAAACAATAAACCCTGATGATGCTGGCAGATGCCAGTGAAAGCTTGGTTTTATTCTGGTTTTATTAAAACTTTTTATAGTTTTATAACTTCCTGGTGTTCGTATATTTTATTGTTTAATATGAGTCTACCCAGGAATCACTGATTTGTTTTTAATATTCTTAATAATATACATACATACATACATACATACATACATATACAAACACACACACATATATATGTGTGTGTGTATATATATGTGTGTGTATGTGTATTTTTCAAATTGTGTGTGTATATGTCTGTATGTCTATACACACATATATATACATACGTATATACTCACCAATATGTGTGCGTGTATATATATTCTACACAAACAGACATATACATATACGCATACACAAATATATGTATGTACATATATATATATGTATGTATGTTGTGGGGAAAGTAAGAGGAGGAAGGACCGTTCCATTTGCTCAAAGCTTTTAGTTATTTTTTAAAAATAATCGGGGTTGTTGTGGGGAAAGTTGGAGGAAGAAGGAGCACTCAATGTGCACAAAGCTTTGAGTTATATTTGTAAAAACAAGGCTGGATATCTGTGTCTGTGTCTGTGTGCATGCGTCTATAGCAGTGGTTCTCAACCTTTTTGCCGCGACCCCCAACTGGTCATAAGTCGAGGACTACTCAACTGGTGCAGCACCGTTTGCAGAATGGGACTTTTGGCGGGCTCAGCAGGGCAGAGACAGCCTGGACAATTCCTATTGGCTTTTGAAAGCCAATAGAATTAGACTCTATTCAAGAGAGTCTATTCTATTGGCTTTCAAAAGCCAATAGAATAAAAGGGAGTAGCACAGCTAAGGAAAAGGGGGAAAAATGGCGGACTGCGTTGTTTGGTGACCCCCGTGAAAGGGTCGTTCGACCCCAAATGGGGTCCTGACCCACAGGTGGAGAACCACTGCTCCAGATCCTGTTTGAAACCTGGCCGCAGGAGAAATGGGCAAAGGCGCAGGCGAAGGTCCACTTGCGCGTGTGGAGCTTCACGCACAAATGCCCTATGTTCATGCGAGAGAGCGCAAATGCGTGCTGCTCTCATGAGCGGAGAGCGTGCACGCGTGTGCTGCATGCACAAATGGAGCTTTGCGTGCACACGTGCGCCTGCCATTCATAAACATCTCCTGCGCTCCGGGGTCGGGCCGCCAAGCTGGGGGATGAGACCAATCACCCAACTAGCTTTGATGTCTAAGGCAAGACTCGAACGCGGGTTCTCCCGCTTTCTAACCTGGTGCCTTAACCACTGGACAAAACTCTCTTTGTTTATATGTTGGCGAGGCAAGAGTGACAGGTAGGGCCAAGCCTGTAGGATGGATGGATTGGCTTGGGAAACGTTCATAAGCCATCATCCCTTGGTGGCTTCTTCGGACATGATTTGGATGCTGTGTGAAGCTGGGCCATTTGTGTGGGGGATAGTTTCCCTCTGGAATGGAAGCCTTACCATCTCACCTTTTGTGTTACACACAATGGAGGCTAGGGATGCTTCACCTGTGGTTTTCTTGACTGTTCTAGCTTATAACTGGGTAACCGTCATCTTCATTTTTGCGGAAAGAGCTCGGAGGAGCGAAAAACCATTAGGGGTTGGACCAAATTTCAGCTGGTGTGTTGATTAAGGGCGAATAATTCCACGTGCGTGTGAAAGCAGGCCTCCTTTGTACTTACTCCACAGGGGCTTGCAGAATCATTGCGTTACGTAGTATGATTGTATGGATATATTTACCGTAGAGACCAAGCGCCACATATAAAATCAAGACGGGATGTCTGGAAAACTGCAAAAAAAAATACATTTTGGGATTTACACTCCGGAGTTAACTTTGAACTTGGAAGGCAGTCTCTTGTTGAAAAGGAAAGTTTTCCAGTTGGATCCGAAGTGGCTATTCCCATTGTGGCATTGTGGGTTTGGGAATTGTGTGGAGTAACCCTGTGTTTCTCAGCCTTGGCAGTTGTAAGATGGGTGGACTTCAATTCCCAGAATTCAATTCAATTCTGGGAATTGATGTCCACACATCTTAAAGCTGTTAAGAGTTGAGAAACCCTGGACTAATCCATTTCTCTGTCTGGTTTTATGGAAATGGACAATAGACGAGGGATGAGACAGGATAAGGAAAACATTTTTAAAATTCTTAAGTGTCCTTAGTGGGTCACGTGAATTGCTTTGGGCCAGATTGGAAGACAAAGTAAATGTAGAAGGATGGATATCTTGAGAAGTGGATATTCATTCTGTTATCAGGCCAGGAAAGCTGCAATTTTTACTCTCTCTCTCTCTCTCTCTCTCTCTCTCTCTCTCTCTCTCTCTCTCTCTCTCTCTCTCTCTCTCTCTCTCTCTCTCTCTCTCTCTCTCTCTCTCTCTCTCTCTCTCTCTCTCTCTCTCTCTCTCTGTGTGTGTGTGTGTGTGTGTGTGCACACAGAGAGGGAGAACTGTGTGAAATTAGCTTCTTTTTAAAGTGTGAAAGTAGCTTTTTAAAGCTGGTTCATTATCCTTAAAGCTGGCCATTTTTTAAATAATAACCATCTTTACAATTTATCCTTAGAGTGTCGTTGTTTTCTAACTGGAGAAGAAATGAATGGTTGAGGGCATGTTACAGATAGTCCTCAACTTACAGCAGTACATTCAGACTGTTCAGAGCTTACAGTGGCACTGAAAAAAGGGACCAGTGACTGTTTTTCCCACTTTACGACCGTTGCAGCATCCCCGGGGTCATGCGTCCAACATTTGAAAGCTTGGCAACTGGCATGTACTTAAGACAGTTGCAGTGTCCCGGGGTCATGTGATCCCCTTTTTGCAAGGTTTTGGCCAGCAAAGTCAGTGGGGAAGCCAGTAACAACCACGTTACTAACTGAACAACTGCAGCGATCCCCTTAATAATTGTGGCAGAAAAGTGGTAAAATGGAGCAAAACTCACTTTAACAGCTGTCTCGCTTAGCCACGGAAATTTTGTAGTTGTAAGTCGAGGACCTCCTGTATTTCCGTCTTACAAACTGACTAGGTGACATCTTGCTGTTTCTGCTTCTTCAAAACTACTCAGCAGAGGTGTCTCCAAAAGTCAGCTGTGTAAGCACTCCAAAGGCAAAGATTTATTTTTTTTTAAAAAAAATGTTTTATCCCACCTTTTTATTATTTCTACCAATAACTCAAGGCAGCAAAACATAGCTCATAAATCCTTCCTCCTCTACCACCACCACCTCCTTGTTTCCCCACAACACCAACCCCGTGAGGTGAGTTGGGTCAAAGTCACCCAGCTGGCTTTCATGCCTATGGCAGGACTTGAACTCATGGCCTCTTGCTTTCTAGCTGCCTTAACCACTACTAGACCTTTTGGGCACCAGGGACCGGTTCCGTAGAGAGAGGACGTTTTTCCACGGACCGGAGACTGCGTGGTTTTGTGTGCTGCCTGCATCCCACGGACGGGGCTTTGCTTGTTTGTGCGCCCCCCCCCCCCATTGTTGGCTTGTCATGGTCCGGTACCGGTCCACGGACGGGGGTGTTAGGGACCCCCTGCTTTGGACCAAGCTGGTTCTCCCCACTCTTTCTCTCTTAGCTAGGAATGTTTTCCCACTGTTCTTTTATCTGCTGGTTTCTGCAAGGAAAATAATAAAAGGAACACCAGCGGGCTTGTCTGCCTCTAATCTATGACTTAGCGTTGACATTTTTAACTCTCCTGTATCTAAACATGCCAGAAATAAGGACACAGAATTAAGTCCCTAATGTCCTGTAGGACACAAAGCGGTGTGTGTACATAAGGCCCTTTAAAAGCAAAGGATTTACTTACTTTGGCTCTGGACTGCCAAAAGTCACTTCCTGCTTTAGAGGCTCGACTTCACAAGACCACTAGGAATAAAATGGAATCTTCTTGTGTGTGTGTGTGTGTGTGTGTGTGTGTGTGTGTGTGTGTGTGTGTGTGCCTTGCATACCTTTATTGTGTGCTAACTGAAGAGATCTTCAAGGGCACTGGCATACCGTGAATTCTTGCAGACCCAGGAAAAGGTTTTTGCCATGCACGCACACAGAGAGAGACACACGTGATCCGGTTGTGTTTACCAAGGAAAGACTGAATAGTTAAAAAAAAAAATAATTAAAAAATAATAATTCTAAGGCTAGTTGCGTGACGATTGGAGGAGCTCTTTGCCCCCAAAAGTTTTTTTAAAAAAATCCCACGTTTTATATTTTCACCTCCTAGGGCAGTGGTTCTCAACCTGTGGGTCGGGACCCCATTTGGGGTCGAGCGACCATTTCACGGGGGTCGCCAAACAACGCAGTCCGCCATTTTTTCCCCCTTTTCCTTAGTTGTGCTACTCTCTTTTATTCTATTGGCTTTTGAAAGCCAATAGAATAGACTCTCTTGAATAGAGTCTAATTCTATTGGCTTTCCAAAGCCAATAGGAATTGTCCAGGCTGTCTCTGCCCTGCTGAGCCCGCCAAAAGTCCCATTCTGCAAACGGTGCTGTACCAGTTGAGTAGTCCTCGACTTACGACTGGTTGAGTAGCCCTCAACTTACGACCGGTTGGGGGTCGCGGCATTAAAAAGGTTATGAACCACTGTCCTAGGGAGAGAATACATGTTAATTGAACAGTGGTAAAAGCAAGCTGCACATGTGCAGGTGATCCTTGACTTACAACCGTGATTGAGCCCCCAATTTTTGTTGCTAAGTAAGACAGTTGTTGAGTTTTGCCCCATTTTACAATCTTGTTAAGTGAATCTGGATTTCCTATGGACTTGGCTTGTGAGAAGGTCGCAAAAGGCGGATTGCGTGACCCCAGGACGCTGGAACCGTCGTAAGTATGAGTCAGTTGCCAAACGTCAGAATTTTGATCCCATGACTACAGGGGAGGCTGCAGTAGTCGTAAGTGCGAAAAACGGGTGCTTGCTTCCCATGCCGTTGTAACTTACATGAGGTGGTCCTCCACTTACAACCGTTTGCTTAGTGACCGTGCAAAGTTACAACGGCACTGGAAAAAATGACGACTGTTTTCCATGACCTTTGCAGCATCCCCCGGTGGTCACGCAATCACAATTCAGACGCTCGGCAACTGACTCGTACTTATGACGGTTGCAGCGCCCCCCCCCCGGGGTCAAGTGATCCCCATTTGCGACCTTCTGACAAGCAAAATCAGTGGGTACACAAGATTCACTTAACAACCGGGTTACCAACTGAGCAACTGCAGGGATTCCCTTTCAGCTGTGGCAAGGATGGTCATAAAATGGTGCAAAACTCACTTAACAGCTGCCTTGCTTAGCAACGGGGAATTTTGGGCTCAAATGTGGCCATATGTTAAGGATTACCTGGGAATTGTACTTTTGTGTTCAAAAGTAGCAGATGGCTACTTTGATGTAATAATAATAATAATGTTGGAAGGGACCTTGGAGGTTATCTAGTCCAACCCCCTGCTCAGGCAGGAAACCCTGTTTTAAATAGGATCTCTGTTATGAAGGAAAATTCAGTGAATAGAGGTGATTTATTTTCTCTCTCTCTCTCTCTCTCTTTTTGGGTAAGGTACCGATTAAAATAGACTTAGGTGTTATGGCTGCCGGTTGCTATACCATCTTTTAAAAAAAAAAAAATTAGCCAATCTTCTTTTAGGCAAGGAAACCTGCCTGTAAGTGTGAAGTTTTTCAGAGCTTTCAGTTCTGGCAAAGGAAGGCACTTTACAGAAGAAAGTCACTCATTAAAATTGTACAGTTTTTTTGTACTATTAGGCCAGGGGTAGGCAACCCAAAACACTTAAAGAGCCACTTGGACCCGTTTCCCACCAAAAACACCGGGAGCCGCAAAACCATTTTGATATCTAAAATGAAGATAACACTGCATATATCCTTTTTTACCTTTATTATAGGTGTGTGTGTGTGTTTGTGTGTGTGTATGTATGTGTGTGTGTGTATATATATGTATATGTATATGTATGTATGTATATATATATATATACATACCCACCCACACACACACACACAGGTAAAAAAAGGATATATGCAGTGTTATCTTCATTTTAGATGTCAAAAGGGTCTCTCTCTCTCTCCCTCTCTATCTGCCCTTGGTCTGCCACTCCTCTTCCCCCGCTCTCTTTCTTTCTCTCTCTCTCTCTCTTCCCTCTCTCTCTCTCTCTCTCCCTCTCTCTCTTTCTCTCTCTCTCTCTCTCCCCCCCCTCTCCTATCTGCTGCTCACCTGACAAGTTTCAAGCTGTTGTCCAACAAGCTCAGGGGTAGGCAACCTCGTCTCTTTTATGACTCATGGACTTCAGCTCCCAGAATTCCTGAGTCAGCCTAGCTGGGCTAGCTAGCTCTCTCCTGCCCTTCCTGCTTCCTGCAGAGATGCAGCAAAGGGGGGAGCTCCGCCCAGTAAGCTTTTCAGCTCCTCGGAGAACACTGTGAGTGCATTCTCTTTTTTTTATACACACACACACACACACAGAGAGAGAGAGAGAGACAGAGAGAGAGAGAGAGAGAGAAGCAGGGAAGCGCAATTCCTCTCTCTGTCTCTGTCTCTGTCTCTCTCTGCAAAGGCAGAGGAGGCTGGGAGCCGCAGGGGAAGGCTCAAAGAGCCGCATTCGGCTCCGGAGCCGCAGGTTGCTGACCTGTGTATTAGCCAGATCTGAGGGGAAAAAAGAAAACTTCAAGTTACAATATTGGTGCGTGTTTAAGATTAGGGTTTTTTTTTTTTTTTACATTTGGGGAGAAAATAATTTCCCTGAAAAAGCTGTCAGTAGTTAATAAGTGTTGGTTAAATTTCTTAATATCTGTTTCTTTTATGTATGTGTTTAATATGTGTAAAGAATGTGATCTTACTCACTCTGGAACAGAAACATTTATATTCACAAATTGCAGTTTTATGACCACCAAGTAAACATAGCTTCCAGGAGTAGGAGACATACGTACATAAATATTGTGTTAGAGAAATCTGACATGTCTTTATGAATCGCATCCCAAGGTTACTTGTGAACGATTTTTTATTTCAGGAACGTACCTGAATGTAGCTGTTGTGGAAAAAAAAATCCTAATTTTTTAAAATTGTAATAGAGCAGTGGTTCTCAACCTGTGGGTCGGGACCCCATTTGGGGTCAAATGACCATTTCACGGGGGTCACCAAACCATGCTGTCCGCCATTTTTTTCCCTTTTCCCTAGCTGTCCTCCCTCTTATTGGTGGCCACACCCACTTGGGGGTCACCGCAACATGGGGAACTGTATTATGGGGTCACGGCATTAGAAAGGTTGAGAATCACTGTAATAGAGTAATATCTTTTGGTTTGGGATTTGGGCATTGGGGTTTGGGTGGGGAGTGAGATTGCATTTGTACTTTTTAAAAAAAACAAAATTGTTTTCCCCAGTTCTAGAAACCAGAATATGTGAGGTTCCTACGGAGAATTGGGACGTGGTATCTATTTAAGGAATAAATTCCTCATCTATTAATACATTTCCTTAAATAACATTTTTCCCACTTGCAAAGTGAAGTGAACTTACTGCAGTCTTGCAAAATGGCACACTCAGCTCTTTGTGGGCTGTGCATTATTCAGTTGCCTAATTGCACTGCAACTTTCAGGAAGTAACCTTCCTTTGCACGTCCTGGACTAAGAAAAAACACAATCTGTGAAAACGCACAATTCGTTTAAGGCCACCCTTTTTGGAAGGTTCCTCTCTCTGGGCGAAACTTTTATTCTTATTCTGGTCTCCGGAGTAGCAACTGATGCCCATTGAGTGCAGAGTTATTCCTACAGGGACAGACGTCAGGTTTTTCAACAGAACAATTTTGAATGTCCCCGCCACTGAAAACAGGGCAGTTGTCAAATACAGGTAGTCCTTGACTTACAACCGTTTGTTTAGTGACTGTTCGAAGTTACAATGGCACTGGAAAAAAGTTAGTTATGACCATTTTTCACATGACCGTTGCAGCATCTCAGTTGCAGCGTCCAGGAATGATGTAACTCCAGTGTCCATGGAGTTCCTTCTTTCTCTTTCTTTCTTTCTTTCTTTCTTTCTTTCTTTCTTTCTTTCTTTCTTTCTTTCTTTCTTTCTTTCTTTCTTTCTTTTTCCTTCCTTCCTTCCTTCCTTCCTTCCTTCCCTCTTTACTTCCTTCCCTCTTTCTTTCCTTCCTTCCTTCCTTCCTTCCTTCCTTCCCTCTTTCCTTCCTTCCTTCCTAACTTCTTTCTCTTTCTTTCTTTCTTTCTTTCTTTCTTCTTTCTTTCTTTCTTTCTTTCTTTCTTTCTTTCTTTCTTTCTTTCATTCTTTCTTTCTTTCTCCTTCCTTCCTTCCCCTTTCTCCCTTTCTCCCTTCCTTTCTTTTTTTCTTTTTCTTTCCTTCCTTCCTAACTTCCTAACTTCTTTCTTTCTTTTTCCTTCCTCCCTCCCTTCCTTCCTTCCTTCCTTACTTCCTAACTTCCTTCCTAACTTCTTTCTTTCTTTTTCCTTCCTTCCTTCCCCTTTCTCCCTTCCTTCCTTCCTAACTGCTTTCTTTTTTTCTTTTTCTTTCCTTCCTTCCTAACTTCCTAACTTCTTTCTTTCTTTCTTTCTTTCTTTTTCCTTCCTTCTTCTTCCTCCCTCCCTTCCTTCCTTCCTTCCTAACTTCCTTCCTAACTTCTTTCTCTCTTTTTTCTTTCTTTTTTTTCCTTCCTTCCCCTTTCTTCCTTCCTTCCTTCCTTCCTTCCTTCCTTCCTTCCTTCCTTCCTTCCTTCCTTCCTTCCTTCCTTCCTAGTCAATATTCAGTTGACAACTGTGGCAAGGAAGGCTGTATAATGAGGTAAAAGTCACTTAACAACTGTCTCGCTTAGCAGCGGAAATGTTGGCCTCAATTGTGGTCGCAAGTCGAGGACTGCCTGTCATTTTTGAAGTCTGAGTCTCCCATAAATGCCCAACTATAATAAAGGCCTTTTACGTACTGCAAAGGAAAATATTCTCTGTTTTGTTTTGTTTTTTTAAATGGGAAATGTAGAGGGCCGGTCCCTTTCCCCCCCCCCCCTTTAAAAACTCTCTTGCACGCAGGAAGAAGTTTCAGGAGCAGGAAAATCTCCTCTCTTCAGTTCCCACCAGTAGGCCAAACAGGAG
This sequence comes from Crotalus helleri, assembly GCA_024509115.1. Taxonomy (NCBI): domain Eukaryota; kingdom Metazoa; phylum Chordata; class Lepidosauria; order Squamata; family Viperidae; genus Crotalus; species Crotalus helleri. The sequence goes on from JAKSXO010000059.1 coordinate 2,834,937, forward strand.
GGGCTCTCAGGAATGCTGAAAGCAGAACCCGGATTGGCCTGCTCCCTTCATCTTTAGTCTGGTGGAGAACACACACACACACACACACACACACACACACACACAGAGAGAGAGAGAGAGAGAGAGAGAGAGAGAGAGAGAGAGAGAGAGAGAGAGAGAGAAAAGCCTCTTTCCAACCCCCCCCCCCCTTCCCATTTTACGACCTTTCTGTGCCAGAGTTGTTAATTGAACCCCGGCAGTTGTAAAGTTCACAACAGGGTGGTTAAGTGACTCCGGCTTCCCCATTGACTTTGCCTGCGAGGAGGTGAAATTCAATTACAAACAATGTTTGTAATTGAAGGGGAATCACGTGACCCTGGGGGACACGGCAAAGGCCATCAAGAGGAGTCCGTTACCAAGCCTCCGAATTTCGATTATGTCCTCCCAGGGTTGGGTTGTTTTTTTTTTTTTTTTTCACAATGACAAGTGTTGTCCCACGCCCACAGTCACGTGATCGAAATCCAGACACTTGGCAACCTTTAGGACGGTCGCTAACCTCTCCTTTTGCAACCTTTTCACAAGCAAAGTCAACGGGGCAAGGAAAAAAAAGGTCCTAAAATGGGGCAACGTTCACTCACAACTGTCTCATTTCGCAGTGGGACTTCCGGGCTCCGTTGCGGTTGCGAGTTGAGAGCTGTCTGTAAGAGTGGGAATTTGCCTTCCGCGGCTGATTGTTTTCAGAGAAGCTTTTCAGAAGATTTATTTCTTGGAATAAAATTCCCCGGGGGAGAACCAGGACAGACGTGCTTCCCCTTATTACGCCCTGTGTGTGACGCCGCACTTCCCCCCCCCCCCCCATGTCCGTTTCGCCGACAGAATTTGTCACAGATGTCTTGTCTTTTTCAGCAGTCTGCTTTTTCGGCTGGCAATTTTGCGTGTCCCCGTTCGAATTGCGGGGAATAAGTCACAACGGCTGCGGAGGGTGTGTTCTCGGAAACATCTGCAAAAGCCAACGGGTGCTTTTCATAATGTTGTGTTCAGCGCGCACACGCACACACACGAGTTGCTTCGCACCTTCCTAGCCGTTGTGCAGTTGGTGTCATTTTGCTGAAAGTGAAGAGTCACAGCTGTGATGTGTTTCCTACGGGTTTGTGTCTCTTTAGAAAACACGCTTCCTGTTCTTTGGTGTTGATGGTGTGTATCTCCCGGAACAGCATAGACTAGAGTAGAGCATTGCTTGTAAATTGAATTTCACAAGCTTCCGATTCATGTTGGGCATGCATTTCTGCATTTTCACTAAAGGGAAAGTGGGTTTGGTCCTTATCCTTAAGGTGATTGGTTGTGTCCTTGAAGAAGGTGCGTTTATCTGTGCCCTGATTTGGGAGTGGCTGTTTCAGAGCCCAGAGGCTGAACACCTTTTTAGATCAATTGATTGGATTCCAGGGGTGTGTCTGTTGTGTGTGCTTTGTGCTTTGCAACTCCTTCCAAGCTGAATTCACTCACAGTAGGCAGGGTTTCCTTTGCTTTCTTCCAGAAGCATAAACTCACTTTTTTCTAGCAGCTGTACACTCTTAATGGCAGAATACAGAATTCAGATTGAACTTTTTCTCTTTTTGGAGGCTGTGAGCTTGCCTTTCCTCCGTATTGTCCTTCCTTCCTTCCTTCCTTCCTTCCTTCCTTCCTTCCTTCCTTCCTTCCTTCCTTCCTTCCTTCCTTCCTTCCTCTTTCCACTTTACTTTATTCTTTCCTTCCTCCCATTTCCTTCCTTCGTTTCTCCTTCCTTTCCTCCCTCCTTCCTTTTCTCCTTCCCCTTTACTTCCTTCTTTCCTTCTTCCCATTCCTTCTTTCCTTTCTCCCTTCCCTTTCCTCTCTCCATCCATTCTTTCCTCGTTCCTGTTTCCTTACTTTTCCTTCCTTCCTTCCTTCCTTCCTTCCTTCCTTCCTTCCTTCCTTCCTTCCTTCCTTCCTTCCTTCCTTCCTCTTTCCCCTTTACTTTCTTCTTTCCTTCCTCTCTTCACTTCACTTTCCTCTCTCCGTCCCTTCCTTCCTTCCTTCCTCCTGTTTCGTTCCTTCCTTTTCTCCTTCCTTTCCTCCCTCCCTCTTTTTCTCCTTCCCCTTTCAATTCCTTCTTTCCTTTCTCCCTTCCCTTTCCTCTCTCCATCCATTCTTTCCTCCCTCCTGTTTCCTTACTGCTTCCTCCCTCCCTCCCTCCCTCCCTCCCTCCCTTCCTTCCTTCCTTCCTTCCCCGAGGCAGTGAACATGAGAACCTCACATAGCCAACACAACTTCTTCCTATTTTCCCCAAAACAGCAACCCTGTGAGGTAGGCTGTGCTGTGAGGAAGTGGCTCAAAGTCACCCCCGGATGGCTTTCATACCGAGGGAGGGACTTGAACTCGTGGTCTCTGGCTTTTTTACTCCTCTGTTACCATAAACTGGCTCCATGCGCAGTGTTTTCTATCAATCTACTGTTGGTGTTTGCATTCTATTAACGTTTTTAATGTGGCGTCCTTTTCACTGATGCTAGATTAAACAGTGTTTCTCAACCTTGACAATTTTAAGGCATATGGACTTCAACTCCCAGAATTCCACAGCCAGCATTGCTGGCTGTGGAATTCTGGGAGTTGAAGTCCATATGCCTTAAAATTGTCAGGGTTGAGAAACACTGTGCTAGAAGGTGTTGACGCTTCTTTTAATGACTATAAATTAAACATTCTAAAACAGTTGCATTTTTATTATAGGTTACTGTTACCACATTTGGCAAACTGGGATATTAAGAAATTGTGCAATCACTCTGATCCTTTAAAAATGTGCTGCTGAAAATTCACCATTTGGCTGTAGACGTTTGGCAGCCAATCCTAGGTCTACCCGTCCACTATTGCAGGGACATTAAATGAAGTTTTTCACATTAAAGATGATTTGTGTGAACTTTAGCTAGAGGGTAGATACTGTATAAAACAAGAGTATTTTCTTATATGTTTTGGTGACTTTTTTTTTTTTTAAAAAAAACCCTCTTTTTCACATCAAGAGACCCAGAATTGGCTTTTTCCCTCCCTTGTGTTTCACGCTGACTTTATTTTAACCTTTCCTCCTACGAAAGAGAATATTGACCCTCTTACTAACAAGCGCTTGGCTTTCTTTCTTCCGTTCAGCTGCATGAGTCTCAACAGCGTAGGGAAGGAGAAATTGATAACGTACTCCAGCCGAAGACAATGGAAAAATGTTCCGTATCTTAGAGCTTTTTTGCTATTTTGGGAAGTTGTGCTGGGGAAAGTCAAAGGAGAATCCCAGAACTAACCAACAAATAAATACTACAGCAGGGCCCCCCAAATAAATACTACAGCAGAGGTACCAGGGACCAGTTCTGTGCAGAAAGGTTTTTCCACGGACCGGAGGTTGCGTGGTTTTGTCTGCTGCCTGCATCCCACAGATGCGGCTTTGCTTGTTCGTGTGGACCGGTTGCTGGCATGCCGTGGCCCCGTACCAGAGGGTTGGGGACCCCTGTACTTCAGGATGACCGTTGAGCAAGGAGTTTAAAATCAGCAGGAAGAAAACTGGCTATTTTCATCCTGATGGACTCTTATGAAAAAAATAGTTCACAGAAACATCCATATTCACACTCGTCTGTCTAAGGCAGAAGTCTTCAAACGGGGCCCTTTTATGACTGGTGGACTTCAACTCCCAGAATTCCCCAGCCAGGCACACGTGCCTGGCTGAAGAATTCTGGGAGTTGAAGTCCACAAGTTATCAAAGGGCCCAGTTTGAAGACCCCTGTTCTATAGAATATGTAAGGCAGGTATGAGTATTTTGAGGAAATCTTGAAGGAACGTTCTGGAAAAAAAAGAGTAGACAGAGGCCTAGTTCAGATTTTTGTGGCAGTTTTGTGGCTCTGCGGCTGGGAGATAGGTAATTATCACTAAATTTAGAATAAGGGTAAGATTTCTGCTTTTTTTCCCTCATAAAGAATGTAATACAGGTATGTAGTCCTAAACCAGGAGTCTTCGAACTTGGCCCTTTGATGACTGGTGGACTTCAACTCCCAGAATTCCTCACCCAGCATGCCTGGCTGAGGAATTCTGGGAGTTGAAGTCCACCAGTCACCAAAGGGCCACATTTGAAGATCCCTGTTCTATAGAATATGTAAGGCAGGTATGAGTATTTTGAGGAAATCTTGAAGGAACATTCTGGAAAAAAAGAGGCCTAGTTCAGATTTTTGTGGGCTGCTTTGTGGCTCCACAGATGGAAGAGAGGTAATTATCACTAAATGTAGAACAAGGGTAAGATTTCTGCTTCCCCCCCCCCCCATAAAGAATAATACAGGCATGTAGTCCTAAACCAGGGGTCTTCAAACTGGGCCCTTTGATGACTGGTGGACTTCAACTCCCAGAATTCCTTAGCCAGCATGCCTGGCTGAGGAATTTTGGGAGTTGAAGTCCACCAGTCATCAAAGGGCCAACTTTGAAGACTCCCAGTCTAAGGTTTACAACAGGCCTGGCCAGTACACTTAGACCTCGACTTACAGCCATTTTCATTTACTGACTGTTCACAATTAACAACGGCACTGAAAAAAGTGACTCGTGATTGATTATCCCATGACAGATGCAGCATCCCCCATGTGATCAGAATTCAGACGCTTGGCACCTGACTCCTATTTATGACGGTCCCAAGCGTTCCGGGCTTGTGTCATCGCCCTTTTGCCACATTCTGATAAGCCAAATTCATTTAATGGCCAAATGGCTCGTTCAACAACTGTAGTGACTCACTTAGCAACTGCAGCAGGGAAGGTCGTAAATGGAGGAAGAATTCACTTAGAATGGAAATGTTGGACTCCATTGGGGTCATAAGCCGAGGACTTACCTGCTGTCCTCGACTTAACGACCACAGTGGAGCCCAACATTTCGGTTGCTAAGTGAAACATTTGTCAAGTGCCCCATTTTTACGAGCTTTCTTGCCAACGTTGTTAAGCGAATCATGGCAGCTGTTCATTTAGTGACGGGGTTGTTAAGTGAGCCTGGCTTCCCCCATTGACTTTGCGTATCAGAGGGTCGCAAAAGGGGGAATCACGTGACCCCGGGACGCTGCAACCGTCGTAAGTACGAGTCAGTTGGCCAAAGCATCTGAATTTTGATCCCGTGACCCCTGGGGACTGCTGCAACGGTCCTCAGTGTGAAAAATGGTCCTAAGTCACTTTTTTCCAGTGCCATCGTAACGTTGGAACGGTCACTAAATACACAGTTGTAAGTCGAGGACTTCCTGCGCTTCTCTACCTGCTGCGAGTCGCTTGAAGCATTTTGTGTAGCCTTTGCTGGGTCTGCTTCTGTGGAAGCAGGAATATTTCATCATCATCATCATCATAAAGTTGGAAGGGACCTTGGAGGTCATCCAGTCCAACCCCCTGCTCAGGCAGGAAACCCTATGCCATTTCAAACAAAGGGCTGTCTTAAACTACTTAAATTCATCTTCAGTTACTCAGTTTTTCATCTTTTATTGTTATCGGTTAAATTGTATGCTGCCCAGAGCCCCTCCCACATTGCCCAGGTTAAGAACCACTGATCTAGTCCAACCCCCTGCTCAGGCAGGAAACCCTATACCAGTGGTTCTCAACCTGTAGGTTGGGACCCCATTTGGGGTCGAACGACCATTTCACGGGGGTCACCAAACAACGCAGTCTGCCATTTTTTTTCCTTTTCCTTAGCTGTGCTACTCCCTTTTATTCTATTGGCTTTTGAAAGCCAATAGAAGAGACTCTCTTGAATAGAGTCTAATTCTATGGGCTTTCCAAAGCCAATAGGAATTGTCCAGGCTGTCTCTGCCCTGCTGAGCCCGCCAAAAGTCCCATTCTGCAAACGGTGCTGCACCAGTTGAGTAGTCCTCGACTTACAACCGGTTGAGTAGTCCTCGACTTACGACCAGTTGGGGGTCGCGGCATTAAAAAGGTTGAGAACCACTGGGCTATACCATTTCAGACAAATGGCTGTCTAGTCTCTTCTTAAAAACTTCCAGTGATGGAGCACCCACAGATTCTGGTTAATTGCTCTCCCTGTCAGGAAGTTTCTCCTTAGTTCCAGGTTGCTTCTCTCCTTGCTTAGTTTCCATCCGTTGCTTCTTGTCCGGCCCTCTGGAGCTTTGGAGAATAACCCCATCTCTAAATACTTTCCCTTTTCTGGGTGAAGCCCTTTCCCCCTACCCCCAAAGGACAATTTGTTCTACTTAGACCCCCTCATCTCTCCCCTTTTCAGGCACAGCGAGTATTTTGTCGAGGGGGGGCCAAATGACATCTCAAAGGGGGGGGGACAATTTAGACGTGAAAAGCAGAAGGGAGGGGAAAGGCTAAGAGAGCCCTCAAGGGACACTGACTCATTAGAGTTGCGCTGGGCCCATCCTCGTGATTGCATTTTTAAAAAGGGGGGGAGAGAAAAAAAGCCACAGATCCAGATCTTGTGTCTGGTCTAGCAACGGTTGAAAAGAGTCTGGCAAGCAGCTCTTATCATTTTGAACATATCTCGGCGTGCACGAAAACCGTTCGGGCCCAAAGCCCATCCCAGTCAATGTTGCAAGGCGGCTAAGCCAGTCTTCCCTTTCAGTTGTGGCTGGATAGCCTCGAGTTGGTTTACCTACATTAAACCTGGGATTTTCTCTCTTTCTTTTCTTTTCTTTTCTTTTTTTCAGGTGCTGGAAAACTATTCGGATGGACCCATGACCCCAAAGCAGATTCTGCAGGTGATAGAAACCGAAGGCCTAAAGGAAATGAGGTCAGTGCTGTACTTTCTCGTAAGTCAGTGTTTCCCAAACTTTGACAATTTTAAGGCATGAGGACTTCAACTCCCAGAATTCCACAGCCAGCAACGCTGGCTGTGGAATTCTGGGAATTGAAGTCCACATGCCTTAAAATTGTCAAGTTTGGGAAACACTGTCGTAAGTCAAAGGGCGGAGGGACTAAGTTGACTTGACTTCTTATTCCCTAGCCCTCTTCTCTTCCGCCTTTCTGCTTTGGAATGCTTTGTGTGACTTTTCGTGAGAAGATTTCCTTCCTGTCTAGGATGGTGCCCTTTGCACAAGCCAGGCTGCTTGGTTGAGACTCTCCCCCTTAGCAGCAGACATACCCAGTTTAGGGGGGCAATGCTGTGGAACGGCCTAGAACAGAGGTCTCCAACCTTTCCGGGCTCCAGGACCGGAGGGAAAGAGAGTAGCTTCAAAATTGGTGCGCGCGCGCGGGGCCCATGCGCATTGGCACAGCACTAGCAGCGTGCTCAAACGGGCCGTGCAAACCCCCAGGCTAGTGGCACCTGCGCAAACGGGCTGCATCCCTGTTCGCACCCATGCGCTAGCGCAAGTGGGGGAAGCGCGCCCACGCTTGCGTGCGACGGCCAGCCGTTTCCGTGTCCTGCTGGCCAAGAGCCCAAGGCACAGGCCGCGGACCGTAGGTTGGGACCCCTGGTCTAGAAAAAGATATTTTTAGCCCAGGGTTGAACTGTGGGGACCCTTAGCACTCTCTGAGCCGGGTGATTTTCTTGCAGACATTTCATGACTCAACTAGGGAACAACATCAGTGCTAGAAGGGGGTTGTGGAGAGGAGGAGGACTGTGGGGTCCTTGATGCTCTGTGAGTTTGCTTGTTTTCTTGCAGACGTTTCATGACCCAACTAGGGAACATCATCAGTGCTAGAAGGGAGTGGGGTTTGTGGAGTAGAGAAGGAGGAGGACTGTAGGGTCCTTGGTGCTCTCTGAGGTTGGTTATTTTCTTGGCAATGTTTTGTGACCCAGCTAGGGAACAGCATCAGTGCAAAGCTCACTCCCTTCCAGCACTGATGATGTTCCCTATTCAGTCAATGAAACATCTGCAAAAAAACAAGCAAGCTTGGAGAGCACCAAAGACCCCACAGTCCTCCCTCTCCTCCGTCTTCTCCACAAAACTCATCCCTTCTCGCAGTGATGACGTTCTCTATTCAGACATTCCCTATGAAATGTCTGCAAGAAAAAGAAGAAACTCAGAGAGCACTAAGGACCCCATAGTCCAGCCGTCTTCAAACCTGGCCCTTTTATGACTTGTGGACTTCAACTCCCAGAATTCCTCAGCCAGCGTGAGGAACTAGGACCCTTTTATGTCTGGTGGACTTCAACTCCCAGAATTCCTCAGCCAGCGTGAGGGAATTATGACCCTTTTATGTCTTGTGGACTTCAATTCCCAGAATTCCTCAGCCAGCGTGAGGGAACTAAGACCCTTTTATGGCTCGTGGACTTCAACTCCCAGAATTCCTCAGCCAGCGTGAGGGAACTATGACCCTTTTATGACTGGTGGACTTCAACTCCCAGAATTCCTCAGCCAGCGTGAGGGAAATATGACCCTTTTATGTCTTGTGGACTTCAATTCCCAGAATTCCTCAGCCAGCGTGAGGGAACTAAGACCCTTTTATAGCTCGTGAACTTCAATTCCCAGAATTCCTCAGCCAGCGTGAGGGAACTAGGGCCCTTTTATGTCTGGTGGACTTCAACTCCCAGAATTCCTCAGCCAGCATGAGGGAAATATGACCCTTTTATGTCTTGTGGACTTCAATTCCCAGAATTCCTCAGCCAGTGTGAGGGAACTAAGACCCTTTTATTACTTGTGGACTTCAACACCCAGAATTCCTCAGCCAGCGTGAGGGAACTATGACCTTTTTGTGACTTGTGGACTTCAACTCCCAGAATTCCTCAGCCAGCGTGAGGGAACTATGACTCTTTTATGTCTGGTGGACTTCAACTCCCAGAATTCCTCAGCCAGCGTTTGGGAACTAGGACCCTTTGATGTCTTGTGGACTTCAACTCCCAGAATTCCTCAGCCAGGGAGTTGAAGTCCACAAGTCATAAAAGGGCCAAGTTTGAAGACCCCTCTGTTCCCTAGTTGGGTCATGAAACATCTGCAAGAAAACAGGCAAGCTCAGAGAGCACCAAGGACCCCACCTGGCATGGTTTATCTCTGTGCATTTGGAGTGACAGCCCCATCCATTTAACGCAGCCATACTTTTGTTTTATTTTTCTAAGACAACAGGCAGTTACTGTTAAGTGTTCCTGTCTCACTAAACATGAACATTTACAAAAGAGCTTCTCCAGAAAGTTATGTGAGTCTTTTTTCAGGCTTGGGGTGTTTTGTTTCCTGCCAGGCAGATCAAAGGCTCACGGTATTAATCATGCTGCCACTTAATGCCCCACTCAGTTTAAAAAAAAAACAAAAAAACATAGGCCATATTTTGACAATGATACTTCTTTGTTTCTGGGGGGAGAAGGTAAGTAATCTTTTGAGTATCTTTTTTTATATATATAAAAGTTTTATTGTTTTTTTTCATTTTTTTATACAAAAGCTTAGGACACAACGTGGTGGTCAGAGTGTCAGATCGTTCAAAAACAAAGTTGTATACATATAGCTCAAATTAATTATAAACAATTTGCTCTCTGTAAGGAATAATATTGCTTATTAAAATTAATACAATTTTAGATAAAGTTCAGTCAAACAAAGATCCTCAATCACCTTGCAATTATAATAATCTGTATCCTGTTTTAAGCTTTACAAATTGCAATTGTCTTATTCCAGTTACATTTCAATAGACATATAGTTGGGATTTCAGCTATCCTTAATAACAGATCGTTCATTAAAACTATTTTTTTCCCTATCACAAGTGGCTCTTACTCTCTCTCTCTCTCTTACAGCGTATTTTTCACATTTAAAATAACAATATAAATCCAACAAATACAGTTCTATTTTTTTAAAATATATTCTATCATTTCATCAATCCACATCTATAAAAAAATCTTTTTAAGCCCTTTTCTACAGCTTACACCTTCAAATACTTATCAAGTAAAACGTCAAGAAATTCCCTGCCTTCATTCATTATTAAATCGTAGGAAGGAACAGATGCAAATAAAATCGGGGTCTGCTCCAGTGGTGAGCGCAGAGGGGAACCTTTGTTGACTTTTTCCCCCCCTTGTGAATCTGTTTTCTGTCCTTCTTTCACTCTGTACCCTGGGCCCTGAAAACAGAGAGGATAATGAATATTAGAGATGAGGCGGTCCCAGATCCAAAGGCTGAGGCTCTAGATCAGTGGTTCTCAACCTTTTTAATGCCGCAACCCCCCAACCGGTCGTAAGTCGAGGACTACCCAACCGGTCGTAAGTCGAGGACTTTCCCTGCCCGGGAGCGCCGCGCATGCGTGGTGCCGCCCCCTCGCCGGCCGAGGCATAGCTGACAAGCGGCAGAGACGGCGCAGGCCGACTACCGGCTGGGCCACCAGCTGGCCCAGCCCAAGGGAGGTAAGGCACCCGCCAGGCCCGACATGCACCAGCAACCCTCCCTGCGCCCGCCGGCCTCCCATCTCCCACCTCTGGCCCTCTTTTACTTACATTTTTAGTAGTTGCTCAGCAGGGAGGGGTGGAAACTTCCAGACAGCTCGCCTTCGCTGCAGACAACTTGCAGCACCGTTTGCAGACTGGGACTTTTGGCGGGCTCAGCAGGGCAGAGACAGCCTAGACAATTCCTCTTGGCTTTTGAAAGCCGATAGAATTAGACTCTATTCAAGAGAGTCTATTCTATTGGCTTTCAAAAGCCAATAGAATAAAAGGGAGTAGCACAGCTAAGGAAAAGGGGAGGAAAAATGGCGGACTGCGTTGTTTGGCGACCCCCGTGAAATGGTCGTTCGACCCCAAATGGGGTCCCGACCCACAGGTTGAGAACCGCTGCTCTAGAAACAGTGCAGAGAAAAGCAGCAAAGATGATTAGGGGACTGGAGATTACAACATAGAAAGAACAGTTGCAGGAATTGGGTATGTCTAATTTAATGAAGAGAAGGACGAGGGGGGACATGATAGCAGTGTTCCAGTATCTGAGGGGCTGCCATAAAGAGGAAGGGGTCATGTTGTTCTCCAAAGCACCAGAGGGCAGGATGAGAAAAAAATGGTTGGAAACTAACCAAAGAGAGAAGCAATCTGGAATTAAGGAGAAACTTCCTGACAGTGAGGACAATTAACAAGTGGAACAGCTGGCCACCAGAAATCGTGGGTGCTCCATCACTGGAGGATTTTAAAAAGAGGCTAGACAGTCACTTGTCTAAGATAGTATATAGGTTCTCCTGTTTGAGCAGGGGGGGCTGGACTAGAAGACCTCCAAGGTCCCTTCCAGATCTATTCTAAAATTAATTTAAAATACAAATGTCTATAGTTGATATTCTGTCTTCCTCTAGTGCTAATGTTTTAATCTGGGGAGAATTGTTGATAACTGCCAAAAACACAGCTGAGATTTCCCACAAAAGCCACTTCCCTCCCCCCCTCCCCCCCAGAAGGGAGAGAAGCAGCAAATTAAATTGAAGGGGAAGTTCAATTTTAGAACAGTTTTGTAGGGGAGTGTGTAATTTTTCAGTGTACAAGCCTACTTCCTTTTTTAAAGAATAACTTGAAACTGAATCTCTCTTGAGATGTTCAAGATTGGAAAAAAAACATCTTTTAGAACGACTATCAGTTCCGTTTTTCTTAGCCTTTCCCCCTCTTTAGAGAACTCCCCTCTCCAGATGCTGCAGATTATTTTCTTCCAACTGTATTTTGACCCACATTACAAAAAATAAAGAATATAAACATCCAAAACTTACAACGAAGAAAATACTAGAGGCAATAAACAATTAAAAAACTAAACTGAAGCAAAAAAAAAATAGAAGAGAAGGAACCCCCCCAAAATATAAAATCCCTCCATCTCCTTCCTTCCTTTCCTCCCTCTCTCCCTCCGTCTTCCATCCATCTACTTCTTTCTTTCTTTCTTTCTTTCTTTCTTTCTTCCATCCATCCTTTCTTTTGTTCCTTCCTATCTCTTTTTCCTTCCTTCTTTTCCTCCCTCCATCTCTTTTCTTCCTTCCTCCATCCATCTTTCTTTTGTTTCTTTCTTTCATTCATTCATTCATTCTTTTTTCCTCCCTTCCCTCCCTCCCCCTCCTCCTTTTGTTCCTTCCTGTCTTTCTTTTTCCTTCTTTTCCTCCCTCCATCTCCTTCCTTCATCTTTCTTTTCTTTCTTTCATTTTTCTTTTTTCCCTCCCTCCCTCCTTTCCTTTCCTCCCTCCACCCTTCCTCCTTTCTTTTGTTCCTTCCTGTCTTTCTTTTTCCTTCCTTCTTTTCCTCCCTCCACTTCTTCCTTCCTTCCTTCCTTCCTTCCTTCTGTTCTTCTCTCCCCTTTCATTCTTTTTGAACTCCCTTCCCTCCTTCCTTCCTTCCTTTTTTTCTTTCTTTTTTTCTTTCTCTTTCTTTCTTTCTTTCTTTCTTTCTTTCTTTCTTTCTTTCTTTCTTTCTTTCTTTCTTTCTTTCTTTCTTTCTTGTCATTCGTCACAAGGGGAATCTGGGCAGCTGGTAATATGTCGGCTTGTCAAAATGTTCCACAGTTTCTTTCACAAGTTCCAGAGCGAGGTACCTCTCGACTGACAGGTTGAATTGTGCCTGTTTTCCATCTGCAGTGGCACCTCTCCGCTGGCCTGCCTGAACGCGATGCTTCACTCCAATTCAAGAAGCTGCGATGGGCTATTTTACAAACTTCCCGGGCGGATTAGCCTCTTCACTCTCAAGGTAAGACCAGATTTCCGTTCTTTTAATCCAGGGGACCGGGGGAAGGCTTAGCTGACTGCCAAATTTTGTACAAACCTGGGCCCGTGACAAGGTCTCAGGTCTAGATCTTGTCGTTAGCCAGTTTTGGGTGCAGATCAATAAATACGAGCTTAAATAGGAATATTGTGCCATGCTGTATTTACACTAGCTTCCTTGCATGCCTTCTGTCTGAGATGGTGGCTGTCACGGTCATTGGGCACAGGCAGGGGTCTTCAAACTTGGCCACTTGAAGACTTGTGGACTTCAACTCCCAGAATTCCTGAGGGCTGGCTGAGGAATTCTGGGAGTTGAAGTCCACAAGTCTTCAAGTGGCCAAGTTTGAAGACCCCTGGTATAAAGACTTAGTCCAGTAGAGAGAGGTTCCCTCAAGATGGGCTCCAGCACCAGTCCAAAAGCTCAGAAATCTCTGGTCCCGGTGACCAACCCAGATTGGATCCTGCAGTATAAGGACCTTACATACCATCATACACAGTGTGTACCACATACAGGATTGTAACTACCACCCTGTAGGAGAGGCAGGTAGAAGAGTAGCAGAAGGCATCCGTGAACATCAACTAGCAGAAGACAGAATGAAAACTCCCAAATCTCACACCGCACAGACAGGTTCCACCAGAGTTCCAGCTTGGAAACTTGTGAGCATCCTAGACCAAGCCAAATCCACCAATGCTAGGGAGTTCTTGGAAGCTTGACATTCAAACAAACCAGCCATCAAGAGACACCAAGAAATCATCCACATTTACACGCCCTTCCAAAAAGAGAACAAGAAAGCTGAGACGGAGGAAGTTGGGTCATGAAGTGTCTGCAAGACTAGAACGCCTCCCCTCGGTAGCCAACACCCAGATAAGCAGGGATTAATACCAGACAAACAATCAACCAGAACACAATAGCCTAATCAAGAAATTATCAAGGAGGAAACACACACACACACACACACACACACCAACACGGGCAGAGCAAGCCACCATGTATAAACAGGAAGCAAACTCTACACACCCCTCAGCTCAGTTGCTAGTTGGGTAATGAAAAATCTGCAAGCAAACAACCAAGCTGTGAACGCTGCTCTAACATTGGATGTTCTTGCTTTGACAACATATGGAAATGCAGCCTTTTTCTCTCTTATGCTTTACTCTTAGAGTTAGATGATACTGGGGGGAGGAGGAGGAATGTGAGACATAACAATATTATAATAGTGTGTGAATTCAGGGCTTTTGAAATAAGAGATGATAAGAAATGGAGGGCTGGAGTAAAGGAGGGAAGGCCTGCATTTCAAGCTAATTGGAGAATGTGATTTATGACTGTAAATTAGGGGAGGGAATTGTGCTTTGCTACTGTGTGCTCAGGGGAGGGGAATCCAGATTTTGGCTTGGCCTATGTACGTGTGCCGATGCGATGCTACTCGAATAAAGATTCTTTAAGGTAAACAATGCCTCGAAGGTCTTGGAAGAGTTTCATCTGTCGGAACCAGGACATAAGCTCAGAGAGCACCAATACAGGTAGTCCTCGACTTATGGCCACAATTTGAGCCCAAAATTTCCATTGCAAAGCGAGACTTGTTCAGTGAGTTTTGCCCCATTTTACGACCTTGAAGGAACATGGTTGTTAAGTGAATCCAGCTTCCCCCATTGACTTTGCTTGTTGGAAGGCTGCAAAAGGGGATCCCGTCACTCTCTCTCTCTCTCTCTCTCACACACACACACACACACACACACACACACACACACACACACACACACACACACCCTCCCCGGGACGCTGCGACTGTCATAAATACGAGTCAGCTGCCAGGTGCCTGAACTTTGATCCTGTGGCCCTGGAGATGTGGCGACGGTCGTAAGTGTGAAAAATGGTCGCAAGTCGCTTTTTTCAGTGCTGTTGTAACTTGGAACGCTCACGAAACGAGCGGTTGTAAGTTGAGGACTACCTGTATGTCGTCATCATCATCGTTTTAGCCATTGTCTGTCTGTATATAGTTTGTTTATATTATTGGCTGACCACTGTAGCTGGCTCCAAGCGAACGCAGTAGCTGGATAGTGGGGGAGATAGTAGTGTCCGTGTGACCCTCCCCTCTGGCTCCCAAGAAACCGTCTCTCCAAGCTCTGATTGGTTCTTCCAGAAAGCTGCTGCCCAGTGGTCTCGGACGCTCGCCGGGCCTGAAGGAGAAGAGCTGGATGACGCCGAGAGCAGCGGTTCCAATGAAGCTGCCAGCACTGTGAGCGGGGATAATGACGGTAAGTGGGCTCCTACTCTGAGCTTGCTCCAGCTGCTTCCTCAACGGATGTGGATGCTATTTAGGGGACTGGAGGCTCAAACATATAAGGCAGTGGTTCTCAACCTTTTTAATGCCGCGACCCCCAACCGGTCGTAAGTCGAGGACTACCCAACCGGTCGTAAGTCGAGGACTTTCCCTGTCCGGGAGCGCTACACATGTGTGGTGCCGCCCCCTGCGCCGGCCGAGGCATAGCTAGCAAGCGGCAGAGACGGCACAGGCCGACCACCGTCTGGGCCACCAGCTGGCCCAGCCCAAGGGAGGTAAGGTACCCGCCGGGCCCGACACGCGCCAGGAACCCTCCCTGCGCCCGCCGGCCTCCCACCCCTGGCCCTCTTTTACTTACATTTTTAGTAGTTGCTCAGCAGGGAGGGTGGAAACTTCCAGACAGCTCGCCTTCGCTGCAGACAACTTGCAGCACCGTTTGCAGAATGGGACTTTTGGCGGGCTCAGCAGGGCAGAGACAGCCTGGACAATTCCTATTGGCTTTTGAAAGCCAATAGAATTAGACTCTATTCAAGAGAGTCTATTCTATTGGCTTTTAAAAGCCAATAGAATAAAAGGGAGTAGCACAGCTAAGGAAAAGGGGGGAAAAATGGCGGACTGCGTTGTTTGGCGACCCCCGTGAAATGGTCGTTCGACCCCAAATGGGGTCCCGACCCACAGGTTGAGAACCGCTGATATAAGGAATGGCTGCTGGAATTGGGTATGTCTAGTTTAAGGAAGAGAAGGACGAGGGGGGACATGATAGCAGTCTTCCAGTATCTCAGGGGCTGCCCCAAAGAAGAGGGAGTCAAGTTATTCTCCAAAGCGCCTGAAGGCAGGACAAGAAGCAACGGATGGAAACTGATCAAAGAGAGAAGCAACCTGGAATTAAGGAGAAACTTCCTGACAGTGAGGACAATTAACCAGTGGAACAGCTTGCCTCCAGAAGTTGTGGGTGCTCCAACACTGGAAGTTTTTAAGAGGAAATTGTACAACCACTTGTCTGCAATGGTATAGAGTTTCCTGCTTGAGCAGGAGGTTGGACTAGAAGACCTCCAAGGTGCCTTCCAACTCGTTATTTTATTTTATTTTATTGCTTATTTATTCAGCTTATATGCTGCCCATCTCTCTCGGAGCTAACTGTGGGTGGGGCTTGCAGTAATTAAAAACATGAGAACAATAAATAGCAATAGCACTCAGGACTTCTAGACCGCCCCGTAGCGCTTGAACTCACAGCTTACAATGTAGAGGCATCATTTGCATCTTGCCCCCCCCCCCCCAACAAGCTGGGTCCTCATTTTACCGACCTCGGAAGGAAGGAAGGCTGAGTGGAGCTTGAGCTGGTTAGGATCGAACTCCAGGCTGTGGGCAGAATCAGCCTGGAATAGTTTACCTGCAGCACTTCATTCTAACCACGGCGCCAACAGGGCTCCCATTAAATTAATTTAAAATTGACAGTGATGGGGAGGAAGGGAGCAAGGTGCATTGGGGGGGGTGGGGAGGTGAAGCCTTAGTCCAGTGGTTCTCAACCTTTTTAATGTCGCGACCCCCAACCGGTCGTAAGTCAAGGACTACTCAACTGGTGCAGCACCGTTTGCAGACTGGGACTTTTGGTGGGCTCAGCAGGGCAGAGACAGCCTGGACAATTCCTATTGGCTTTGGAAAGCCAATAGAATTAGACTCTATTCAAGAGAGTCTATTCTATTGGCTTTCAAAAGCCAAGAGAATAAAAGGGAGGAGCACAGCTAAGGAAAAGGGGGGAAAAAATGGCGGACTGCGTTGTTTGGTGACCCCCGTGAAATGGTCGTTCGACCCCAAATGGGGTCCCGACCCACAGGTGGAGAACCGCTGCCTTAGTCAATGAGCCACCTCCAGAATCTCCATTGGGGGCCCAGGCCAAATTGGCAGGGCCAGGTCTTCAGGCTCTTTCGGAAGACCAAGGGCGGGGAGGGGGATCTCGCCTCGGGGGCACGATGTTCCAAAGGTCAGGAGCCACAGCAGAAAAGCTCTTCTCCTGTATCCCACCAGGCAACATTTCTTGACTGACAGGTGCACAGCATGCTTCCTCCGCCAGCACGGAGGGGACAGGGTCATCCCCTCAGGATGAGATGATTCCTCATATAGCCTGGTCCTAGGCCTTTAAAGCTGATAACCAACATAATAATGATGATAACAACAATATAATAATAATAACAACAATAATATAACAACAACAACAATAATAATAATGTTGGAAAGGATCTTGGAGGTCATCAAATCCAACCCCCTGCTCAGACAGGTATCCCTATAGTACATTTCGGACAAATGGCTGTCCAGTCTCTTCTTAAAAACTTCCAGTGATGGAGCACCCACAGCTTCTGGAGGCAGGTAGTTCCACTGGTTAATTGTTCTGACTGTCAGGAAGTTTCTCCTTAGTTCTACGTTGCTTCTCTCCTTGATGAGTGTCCATCCGTTGCTTCTTGTCCTGCCTTCAGGCGCTTTGGAGAAGAGCTTGACTCCCTCTTCTTTGGGGCAGCCCTTGAGATATTGGAACACTGCTATCATGTCCCCCCTCGTCCTTCTCTTCGTTTAACTAGACCCTTGGTGGTGGCACTCAGAGCCCTCTCTGTGGGCACGTGCGCCGTTGCCCCAGTCCTGGGCCTTCAGCTGGGTTTTATAAAACCTTTTCGCTTTAGGCCTCTGCCACCGTGTGCAAAAAAAAAAAAAAAGTTCAATCAATCAATCCAGTGGTTCTCAACCTTTTTAATGCCGCGACCCCCCAATCGGTCGTAAGTCGAGGACTACTCAACTGGTGCAGCACCGTTTGCAGAAGGGGACTTTTGGCGGGTTCAGCAGGGCAGAGACAGCCTGGACAATTCCTATTGGCTTTTGAAAGCCAATAGAATTAGACTCTATTCAAGAGAGTCTATTCTATTGGCTTTCAAAAGCCAATAGAATAAAAGGGAGTAGCACAGCTAAGGAAAAGGGGGAAAAAATGGCGGACTGCGTTGTTTGGCGACCCCCGTGAAATGGTCGTTCGACCCCAAATGGGGTCCCGACCCACAGGTTGAGAACCACTGAATCAATTTCAATTTTTCACGGGGACAAAAAAGATCTTCAAAGTTGGAATTGATTGATTGAACTTTTTAGTCCCACCCAGTCTGCCGTTACCACCGCAGCCACGCCCACCCAATGGCCCACGCCCACCCAGCACCCAACGATACATAAGTGGGTTTTGGGTTGGTCTCTAAAAGGTTTGCCATCACTGAACTAGACCTACCCAGTTCTAGCAACCATTCCTTCTATGTTTTCGCCTCCAGTCCCCTGATCCTCTTTGTGGCTCTTCTCTGTACTCTTTCCAGAGTCTCAGCATCTTTTTTACATCGTGGTGACCAAAACTGGATGCAGCATTCCAAGTGTGGCCTTACCAAGGCCTTGTAAAGCGGTATTAACACTCCACGTGATCTTGATTCTGTCCCTCTGTTTAATGCAGCCAAGCACTGTGTTGGCCTTTTTGGCAGCTGCAGCCCTTGAACTGAACCCGGAATCAAAGTGGCCTTCAGTGGCGCTCCCGACACAGTGGCATAATGTGGGTCACCCTGGGTGCCCCAGAACCGCCCGTCCAGGCTGCATTCCAATGCTCTGATCCTTCCTTTCCAGTGTCTCTGGACGAAACCTCTTCCAACGCCTCCTGTTCCACGGAATCCCAAAGCAAGAGCAGCTTGGCTCTTCGGGAAAGCACCAGAACAGCATCGCAGGTAGGAAGGGCCGGAGAGGAACTCACAGGGGGGCAGGTGAGCAGGGCCCCAGAGCTGGGTCACCAAGAGGAAGCTGCCTTTATTCCACCTGAACTGCCCTCCTTTGCTTCTCGTTAACACCCGCCGAAGGTTCGCGGCGGAGAGCTTTCTCCGTGTTTATAAACTGCTGTGGGGCGCCCCCGCTAGTTTGTGACCCACTTTAAACCAGTGGTGCTTAACCTGGGTGATATTGCCCCCCCAGGGGGCGATTTCATTTTTCAGGGGGGCGATGGAACGAAAAGGGGGCGATATGGGGGCGATGGAGCGAGAAGTTTTGGGGACACTTTTGAGACTTTTTCGTACAGTGAATCGCTGCATATCTGTCGTACAAAAACATCCGATCGCTCGCTCTTAGTGGATTGAATGGTGTTTTCAAATGTTCCTCCCTCTAGCTTCAGTACAGAACGCCGTACATATGTGAATACGCATCGCTTATCTTCATGTGCGTTGCGCAGCAGCCTCTGCCCTTTTTCTATTTCTTTTTGCGTCTTAAATTTCACTTGTAATTCAATCATTAAATGTTACTCTTTTTCTTTTCAGGCATTTCGCTTTCTTGCAATTGAATTTTGTTTTCAGTGGTCATTACATTTAAGTGTCTTGAATAAATAAGATAATCATGAAATACATGTATCACGAAGTTTGGGAATAAAGTTGATGGGTGGCACCAACATTTTTCAAACAGTTGAGATATGGGAAAAAGACTGGAAATATATTATTTGCATCGATAGGTCCTGATGACAATTTGAAAGAAAACCAAAAAAGTGTTTGCATAAATTGAAGAATTATTTCCTATGTTGTAATTGAGAGGTGATGTTGGGGGAGGGGGGGCGATGACAACTTCCTCATTGGCTCAAGGGGGCGATTTGTTCAAAAAGGTTAAGAACCACTGCTTTAAACGACATTAAACGTGGGAAGATTTCAAAGAGCCTCGCGAAGTAGAAAAAGGACAACTGCAGAATTCCCTCGGGCTACAAAGTTGTGTCTCGACTTGTGGGGCAGAGGCCTTTCGGAGATGGGCGACGTTGAGCCGGCGACAATATTGTTTGCCGCTGGATCTGGAATTTGGCACCGCAGCTGCCCAGAGCTGGGCGTGGAGAGCGCCTCTGATTGCTAGAGAGGCGTTTGGCCAAATCTTGTCCAGATTTTTATTAAAAAATCCCCCAAAGACAAAGCCTGGATGAGTCACCTAAGTATTCTTTTGCTGACCTGGATAGAATAACTGGAGCAAAAGCACCCCTGGATTATCTTTCTGGAGGAGAGCTGGCGTGCTTTTTACAAGGACTCTCTCCTGTATTCCAGTGTTTATTTCCGGTGACCCTGTGTGAATAGAAATGGGGAGTGAAGCAACTGAATATACGTGAAAGGGGAAGAGAGTCTTCAGGGGCCACTTCCCAACCCAGGGGTCTGAGATAGGGAGGGATGGGGCTGGGGAATTCTGGCAAGTGAAGCCAGATTTCACTTAACAACCAGGTTACTAATTTATCAGCTGCAGTGATTCCCTTAACAACTGAGGCAAGGAAGGTTGTAAAATGGGACAAAACGTACTTAAGAAATTTCTCACTTTAATCGAATAGAATAGAGTAGAATAGAAAATTAGAATAGAAATGAATAGAATAGAATAGAAATATAGAATAGAAAAGAAATATAGACTGGAATAGAAATATAGAATATTATGGAATGGAATGGAATGGAATAGAATAAGGAATAGAATAGAGTAGAAATATAGAAATATGGAATAGAATAGAATAAGGAATAGAAGAGAAGAGAATATAAATATGGAATAAAATATAAATATAGAATAGAATAGAATAGAAATATAGACTGGAATAGAAATATAGAATAGAATAGAATAGGAATAGAATAAGGAATAGAATAGAATAGAATAGAATAGAAATATAGAATAGAAGAGAATAAGGAATAGAAGAGAATATAAATATAGAATAGAATAAGGAATAGAATAGAACAGAAATATAGAATAGAATAGAAATATAGAATAGAATAAGGAATAGAATAGAAATATAGACTAGAATAAGGAATAGAATAGAAATATAGAATAGAAATATAGAATAGAATAGAAGATGGAATAGAATAGAATAAAATTAATAGAATGGAATTGAATGGAATAGAAATGCAGAATAGAATAGAATTATGGGATAGAATAGAAATTTAGAATAGAATAGAATAGAATAGAATTGGAAGGGACCGTGGAGGTCTTCTAGTCCAGCCCCCTGCTCAAGTAGGAGACCACTTACTGTGGCCATAAGTCAAGGGTTACCTGTCTGGAGGCTGTGTAGTAGAGAGGCACCACCCGCCTGCTCCATTGGCAACCCATGAAGGTCTTTTGCAAAAGCTAGTAGTTATGACCACTAGGCCGAGCTGTCCCGAAATGGAGGGGGCCGGGGCCTTTGATCCTGCCTGCCGAGAAAGCAAGAGGCTCGGTCTTTGGGCTTCCTCTGTCTTCCCCCCAGCAACGCTCTCTCCTCCGTTTCCTTTGAAACAGGTGAGCAAGCAGAAGAAAAAGGCAGGCATGATGCTTCCCCGTGTGGTCCTGACACCCCTGAAAGTAAATGGGGCCCACATGGAACCCTCTTCCGGTAAGTGGAAGCTCTTCTTTCCCCCCCGGGACTACCACACCCATGTGGCCTCTCCGACCCCAGCCTCAAGTCACTCACAGGTGTTCCTAGTTGCTATGACTGACTTGGTCTTCGCTGAAAGCAAGGGTTATTCAAGCTTGGGAATGTTAAGGTGGCTGGGGAATTCTGGGAGTTGAAGTCTACCCATCGTAACGTTCCTAAAGTTAAAAACACTGTCCTGCAAGGTATAAATTCTGGCCCATCTATCTATGCCTATCCATCCATCCCTACCTACTTACTACTTACTTACATACCTATCTGTCTATCTGTCTGTCTATCATCTCTTATATATATATAAGAGATGATATATATATATATATAATATATATATAGATATATATATATATAATCTATCTATAGATAGACCTATCATCTATATCTATCCATCCATCCTATCTACCTATCTGTCTATCATCTCTAATCTATATGTATGATCTATCTATAGATCAGTGCTTCTCAATTATTTTCTGTCATGCCCCCCTAGGAAGAAGAAAACATTTCGCGCCCCCCGCGCGACTGTAAAAATTTTTTTTCTGTACAGAGGACCGATTTCCGGGTCTAAAAGTCACACGGGCGGGTTTGGCCAATCAGGATAGAGCATCATGTCTATCCAATCGGGTCCTTTGCATGTGTCACATGCGTTGGCGGTCATGTTGTCCTCCACGTCGGGCTGCTGCTTGCGAGTGAGTCGGATGATCCGATCTAGAAATCCAATATGACAGTATTTGCCGAGGTCAAACGAGCCCCCCTTTACGGAGCCTCCGCCCCCCCTGGGGGGCGCGCCCCACTATTTGAGAAGCACTGCTATAGATAGATCTATCATCTGTCCATTCATCCTATCTATCTATCTATCTATCTATCTATCTATCTATCTATCTATCTATCTATCTATTTTACGTGGGAGAAAACCCGAACAACCAAAGACCTACATACAAACACCCGCGAAAACCTCAGAAAACAACTATCTATCTGTCTGTCTGTCTGTCTGTCTATCTATCTATCTATCTATCATCTCTAATTTATATGTATCATCTATATAGATCTATCATCTGTCCATCTTATCTATATCTATCTATCCATCTATTCATCTTTATCTATCATCTGTCTATCTAATCTATATCTATCCATCCATCCATCTTTATCATCTGTCTGTCTATCTAATTTGTATCTATCTATCCATCCATCCATCTTTATCATCTATTTATCATCTCTAATCTATATGTATCATCTATCTATAGATAGATCTATCATCTGTCCATTCATCCTATCTATCTATCTACCTACCTACCTACCTACCTATCATCTCTAATTTATATGTATCATCTATCTATATAGATCTATCATCTGTCTATCTAATCTATATCCATCCATCCATCCATCCATCTTTATCTATCATCTGTCTATCTAATCTATATCCATCCATCCATCCATCCATCTTTATTATCTGTCTATCTAATCTGTATCTATCTATCCATTCATCCATCCATCCATCCTTATCATCTATCTATCTGTCTATTTATCTATCATCTCTAATCTATATGTATCATCTATCTATGTATCCATCCATTTTGGCTACTCCTTTTAACCCAGTTCCTTTTAAGGCAGCCACGTCGTCTCCGGCTTAACAAAGCAGCACACAACTTAACAGCCGTTCCTTCCAGGGTCAGTCACCCTTGCAAGTTGAGGACTACCCATCTCTCCCCTGGCCATTCCCTGCCCTGCCTTCAGTCAACAGACAGATACCTGGGGCAGAGTCAGGCCCCATACCTTCTGCTGGGGCTCGCCCTGCCCTGCCGTGACTCTGCCACTCGGTGAAGCTGGGCTGGCAGGCAGGCAGGAAGGTCGCCGGCAGCCGCGGACGCCTTCGCTCACCGGGGGCTCTTTTCCCAGGATTGGCGGGGAAGCCGGTTGCCGACGAGAGCAGCAGCAGCAGCTCTTCGGTTCTGCCCAGCACTCTCTGCAACAGGACAGAGATGGCGAGGGAAGCCCCCCACCTGCTCCGGGGGGTCCGCAAGCCCTCAAGCGGTAGGTAGAACCCAAAGTCTTCTCTCCCCAGGAAGAACTTTAGCACTTTTGGATCCGGCTCACTTTAAAAATGGTGTGTGTGTGTGTGTGTGTGTGTGTGTGTACACGCACGCCAGTGGATGTCCCCTAGATTTTGTTTTTAGAGCATTAGATTTGCCACTGATGTTTTCTCACAATGGTGTGGCAATGGTGTGGTTGCTCGGGAGCCCCTTGTGGATCTTTGTGTTAGTAAACCAAGGGTCTCCAACCTTGTGGACTTCAACTCCCAGAATTCCCCAGCTGGCTGAGGCTGAGGAATTCTGGGAGTTGAAGTCCACAACTCTTAAATTGGCTAAGTTGGGAGAGCCCCGTACTAGACAACCTGAGATTCATTGAGCCCTCATCTTGGAGTTAACGTACAACCTTAACTTCACTTACAACCTTAACTTACAACCACAATCAGGCCCGACATTGCTGTTGCTAAGCGAGATCATTTTAAGTGAGCTTTGACCCCTTTTATGACTTTTCTCGCCACATTAGTAATGACGGTGGTTCAGTCAATCTGGCTTCCTCATTGACTTTGACGGTCAGAAGGTCGCAAGTCATAAATGTGAGCCTACGCTTGGAATACTGCATCCACTTTTGGTAGGCACAATATAAAAATCATGCTGAGATTCTCAACATCTGGATGATGTTTCATGAAACGCCTGCAAGAAAACCACCAAGTTCAGAGAGTTCCAAGGATCCTTCAAATCTCAATATCTCTCTCTCTCTCTCTCTCTCTCTCCCCTCCCTCCCTCTCTTTCTCTCTCTCTCTTTGTCTGTCCCTCCCTCTCCGTCTCTCTGTCTCTCTCCCCCCTCTCTCTGTGTGTCTCTCCCTCCCTCTCTTTCTCTGTTCCTCCCTCTCTCTGTGTCTCTCTCTCTGTCCCTCCCTCTCTGTCTTTTCCCCCCTCTCTCTCTGTCTCTCCCTCTTTCTCTGTCTCTCTCTCCCCCTCTCTCCCTTCTCTCTCTCCTCTCTCTCTTTCTCTCTCTCTCTCCCCCCCTCTCTCTCCCCTCCCTCCCTCTCTCTCTCTCTTTGTCTCCCTCTCTTTCTCTATCTCTCTGTCTGTCCCTCCCTCTCCGTCTCTCTGTCTCTCTCCCCCCTCTCTCTGTGTGTGTCTCTCTCTCCCTCTCTTTCTCTGTTCCTCCCTCTCTCTGTGTGTCTCTCCCCCTCCCTGTCTCTCTCCCTCTCCCCCTCTCTCTCTCTGTCTGTCCCTCCCTCTCTGTCTCTCTCCCCCCCTCTCTCTGTCTCTCTCCCTCTTTCTCTGTCTCTCCCCTTCTCTCCCTCCTCTCTTTCTCTCTCTCTCTCTCCCTCTCTCTCTCCCCTCCCTCCCTCTCTTTCTCTCTCTCTTTGTCTCCCTCTCTTTCTCTATCTCTCTGTCTGTCCCTCCCTCTCCGTCTCTCTGTCTCTCTCCCCCCTCTCTCTCTTCTGTGTGTGTCTCTCTCTCCCTCCCTCTTTCTCTGTTCCTCCCTCTCTCTCCCTCTCTCTCTGTCTCTCTCCCTCTCTCTCTTTCTCTCTGTCTCCCTCTCTTTCTCTGTGTCTCTGTCCCTCCCTCTCTGTCTCTCTGTCTCTCCCTCTCTTTCTCCCTCCCCCTCTCTCCCTTATCTCCCTCCCTCTTTCTTTCTCTCTCTGTCTCTCCCTCTCTCCCCTCCCTCCCCTCCCTCCCTCTCTCTCTCTCTGTCTCTCTTTCTCTGTCTCTCTGTCCCTCCCTCTCTGTCTGTCTGTCTGTCTCTCTCCCCCCTCTCTCTCTCTCTGTCTCTCTCTCCCTCCCTCTTTTTCTCTGTTCCTCCCTCTCTTTCTGTCCCTCTCTCTCCCCTTCTCTCTCTCCCCTTCTCTCTCTCCCTCTCTCTCTTTCTCTCTGTCTCCCTCTCTTTCTCTGTGTCTCTGTCTGTCCCTCCCTCTCTGTCTCTCTCACCCTCCCTCTCTTTCTCTCTCTGTCCCTCCCTCTGTCTCTCTCTCCCCCTCTCTCCCTTCTCTCCCTCCCTCTCTCTCTTTCTCTCTCCCTCTCTCTCTCTCTCTCTCTCTCCCTCTCTCTGGAAAGAACAGGAAAATGGATCGTTTTTGCTTAGTTCAAAGTAAGTTTGGAACCTAGCAAGAAAATGCTAAATAATTTGACAAGGGATAACCCCCTCGTGGCGAACGATAAAATAAACAGCGCTCAGTACATGATTATAACAAGTAGCAAGAGATTAAAAGCTCAGTCCATTCAACTGAACCGAATGTAGGCTGGAATAAATAAACGATTAAAATCCTCTTAAAAGACTGTCAGGGACAGGCCTGGGTTTATTTCTGCACGTTGCCTCAAAGTAAAGCTCCTAAGTGAGCTCACACACGCAGGGCAGAGGCATAAAATAAAAGGCTCTTTTTTTCCCTTGGCAGCGGTAAGAAATAGTTGGCTTTTGACATCTTCCAAGATTTTTTCTTCCCCATTTTAGCCTCCAGCCCTGCTAATTCCTGGTGGTCTCCCATCTCTGCACAGTTTTCCAAGGGGAAGGCAGGCATGGAAGGGGTGCCAGATTCCCCCACAGCGCGGGAGAGACTTTAAGAGAATCGCCTGGCGGCAATATCTGTTTTCTTAATTTACTTTATTATTTTTATATGCCACTCTTTGCATAGATGGCTTACAATCAGTAAAAAAATTAATGAAAACTCATCAGGGAGAGAAGCATCCTGGAACTAAGGAGACATTTCCTGACAGTTGGAACAATTAACCAGTGGAACAGCTTGCCACCAGAATTTGTGAATGCTCCAACACTGGAAGTTTTTAAGAAAAGACTGGACAGCCCTTTGTGCGAAATGGTGTAGGGTTTCCTGCCTGAGCAGGGGGGTGGACTAGATGACCTCCAAGGTCCCTTCCAACTGTATTATTGTTGTTGTTATTGTTATTGATCAGGGCTTTTCAACCAGTGGGACGGGTACCACCTGTGGTACATTGGCACCTGGCAGGTGGTACGCAGCCATCCTAGAAAAGGGGTAGCAGGGGAGGGGAAGGAGCTGAACCGGTGGCAGCACCGCACAAGCCTGAGCGAGAGACGGATGGAGCTGCAGGGCTGTCAGGGCTCAGAGGAAGCGCCAGGATCAGCACCAGGCTCCAGCTGGAGCTCGGCACTGATCCTGGGGCTTCTGCTGAGCCCTGAAGAAGCGCCGATCAGCTGGAATATTGCAGCATCTCCAGGGTCTTGTGATTTACATTCAGAGGCTTGGCAACTGATTCATATTTATGATGGTCACACTGCCCCAGGGTCTTGTGAAGTGACCAAAACCTGCTGCAACCACCCAGCGGACAGGGGGGAATAAAGACCAAACACCCCCCACCCCACCCCCGCTGCCAATCCTCAACAGAAATGCTCACAACCATGAAAACCTCGGACAGGAGGAAGAGCGCCGCGGGATGGGCAGGCAGGTGTCTTGCTCGGCTGTGGCTTGGGGGGCACTTTTTTCAGGGCCACTGTCACTTCGAAGAGTCACTAAGCGAACTGTTGTAAGTCGAGGACTACCTGTACGTCATCACTTTTTTTCCTTTTTTGGGGGGTCATCAAGTTTTGGCCCCTTGCTAGGCGACTGGTGGTCCTGGGATATTGCCATATCCTAAAAGTGGCACAATGGGTGAAAAGGTTGAAAAGCCCTGGACTAGATGACCTCCAAGGTCCCTTCCAACATTATTAATAATAATAATAAAAATAAAAACAATAAATAATAGCATCAAATTAGCTTAAAATTGACGAGGACTGGGAGGAAGGGAGCAAAATGCACATAGGGAGCAGGTGAGTTCTTATCTTAGTCCAGGGCTAGGCAATCTGGGCTCTTTCATGACTCCATGCTGAGGGGAAAGGGAGA
The DNA here is from genome assembly GCA_024509115.1 of Crotalus helleri. Lineage (NCBI taxonomy): Eukaryota > Metazoa > Chordata > Lepidosauria > Squamata > Viperidae > Crotalus > Crotalus helleri. The sequence continues at coordinate 2,862,063 of JAKSXO010000059.1, forward strand.
GTTTCGAAGCTGAGCCAGGCTGGCTCAGGAATTCTGGGAGTTGAAGTCCACCAGTCATAAAGGGGCCAAGTTTGAAGACCCCTGGTTTAAATATTTAATTTTTTTCCCCCTCACAATCACATGATCAAAATTCAGGCATTTGGGCAGGGGTAGGCAACCTTGGCTGTTTTATGACTTGTGGACTTCAATTCCCAGAATTCCTGAGCCATCCATGCTGAGGGGGAAAGGGAGAGGTTTCCAAGCTGAGCCAGGAATTCTGAGAGTTGGAGTCCATCAGTCATGAGGGAGCCGTAGTTCCCCATGCTGGCTCAGGAATTCTGGGAGTTGAAGTCCACGAGTCATGAGGGGGCCATAGTTCCCCCATGCTGGCTGAGGAATTCTGGGAGTTGAAGTCCACGAGTCATGAGGGGGCCATAGTTCCCCATGCTGGCTCAGGAATTCTGGGAGTTGAAGTCCACGAGTCATGAGGGGGCCATAGTTCCCCCATGCTGGCTCAGGAATTCTGGGAGTTGGAGTCCATCAGTCATGAGGGGGCCATAGTTCCCCCATGCTGGCTCAGGAATTCTGTGAGTTGAAGTCCATGAGTCATGAGGGGGCCATAGTTCCCCCATGCTGGCTCAGGAATTCTGGGAGTTGAAGTCCACCAGTCATAAAAGAGCCATGGTTGCCTATCCCTGACTTAGTCCATCACTCTTTCTTAGCCCAGCCCACCTCCTGGTGTCATTGTGGGGAAGATAGGAGACCGCAGACTCAAACGGCTGGAAGGGACCTCATTTGGTGACCGTCTGAGGTTACAACAGCACTGAAAAAAGCTTATTTATTATGACTGTTCTTCACCCTTGGACCGTCGCAGCCTCCCCGTGGTCACGTGATCAAACTTCAGAGGCTTGGCAACGGTTGCAGTGTCCCCCACGGTCACCTGATCCCCTTCTGCAACCAGCAAAGTCAACAGGGGAAGCCAGATTTGGCTTAACGTCCGTGCGGCTACCTTAACAGCTGCCGGGACTCACTTAACAACCGGGGCGAGAAAAGTTTGTAGAATTGGGGCACAACTCACTTAGCAACGGAGAGTTTGGGCTCGGCTGTGGTCATAAGCTGAGTTCCACCTGCAGCCACGCGCGGATCGGGTGGTCTGTTTTCGGCAACTTCCAGCAGGGCTTCCTGTGCTGAGAAGCGACAGCGGCCTGCGTACGCCTCCCCCCAGAGAGGGGCTGTGTAAATATTTCTGGTTGTCTGTTCCTCTCTGGAAACTGCAGGACAGATGAAGAGGAACAGGGGGGACGACGTAGACTTCGAGACGCCTGGCTCCATTCTGGTGAACACCAACCTGCGGGCGCTGATCAATTCCAGGACCTTCAATGCCCTCCCCCTCCACTTCCAGCAGCAGCTGCTCCTCCTCCTCCCTGAAGTGGACAGACAGGTAGGGGTCCCCCCCCATCTCTCTCTTTTTCTCTCTCTCTCTCTCCCTCTCTCTCGGTGTCTCTCTTCTCTCTCTACTCTCTCTCTCTTTCTGTTCCTCTCTCTGCCTCTCTCTCTCTCTGTCTGTCTCTTTCCCTCCCTTTCTGTTTCTCTTTCTCCTCTCTCTCTCTTTCTGTGTCTGTCTCTCTCTCTTTCCCTCCCTTTCTCTCTCCATGTCTCTCTCTCTCTCTCTGTGTCTCTCTTCTCTCTCTACTCTCTGTCTATCTCCCTCTCTCTCTCTCTCTCTGTCTTTCTGTTCCTCTCTTTTCTCTCTCTCTCTCTTTCTCTTCCTCTCTGCCTCTCTCTCTTTCTTTCCCTCCCTTTCTGTTTCTCTTTCTCCTCTCTCTCTCTTTCTGTGTCTGTCTCTCTCTTTCTCTTTCCCTCCCTTTCTCTCCCCATCTCTGTCTCTCTCTTCTCTCTCTCTTTTCTGTCTATGTCTCTTTCTGTGTCTCTCTTTCCCTCCCTTTCTCTCCGTCTCCGTCTCCCCTCTCTGTTGCTCTCTCTCTCTCTGTGTCTATGTCTCTTTCTGTGTCTCTCTCTTTCTCTCCCTTTCTCTCTTCTCTCTCTCTTTCTGTGTCTCTGTCTTTCCCTCCCTTTCTCTCCCTTTCTCTCCCTTTCTGTTCTCTCTTTGTCTCTGTTTCTCTCTCTCTCTCTCCCTCCCTTTCTTTCTCTTCCTCTCTCTTCTCTCTCTGTCTCTTTCTGTGTGTGTCTCTCTGTTTTTCTCGTTCCCTTCCTCTCTCTCTTCTCTCTGTCTGTCTTTTTCTCTCTCTTCCTCTCTTTCTCCTCTCTTCTCTCTCTCTCTCTCTCTCTCTCTCTCTGTTTCTCCCTATGTGTCTTTCTGTTTGTGTCTCTGTCTTTCTCTGTCTCTCCTTTCTTTCTCCCTTTCTCTCTCTCTTTTTCTCTTTCCCTCCCTCCCTCTCTCTCTCTTTCTCTCCCTCTCTCTGTGTCTCTCTTCTCTGTCTCTCTCTCTCTCTCTCTGCCTCTCTGTCTTTCTGTTCCTCTCTTCTCTCTCTCTCTCTCTCCTCTGCCTCTCTCTCTCTGTCTGTCTTTCTTTCCCTCCCTTTCTGTTTCTCTTTCTCCTCTCTCTTTCTGTGTCTGTCTCTCTCTTTCTCTTTCCCTCCCTTTCTCTCTCTGTCTCTCGTCTCTCTTTTCTGTCTGTGTTTCTTTCTGTGTCTCTCTTTCCCTCCCTTTCTCTCTCCATCTCCGTCTCTGTCTCTCATCTCTCTCTCTGTTGCACTCTCTCTCTCTCTCTCTCTCTCTGTTGCACTCTCTCTCTCTGTCTATGTCTCTTTCTGTCTCTCTTTTTCCCTCCCTTTCTCTCTTCTCTCTCTCTTTCTGTGTCTCTGTCTTTTTCATTCCCTCCCTTTTCTCTCCGTCTCTGTCTCTCTTCTCTCTCTGTTGCTCTCTCTCTCTCTCTCTCTCTTTTTCTGTGTCTCTTTCCTTCCCTTTCTCTATTCTCTGTCTCTCTTTCTGTGTGTCTGTCTTTCCCTTTCCCCCCCTTTCCCTCTTTCTCTCCCTTTCTCTTCTCTCTTTGTCTCTGTTTCTCTCTGTCTATGTCTCTCTCTCTCTTTCCTTTCTTTCTCTTCCTCTCTCTTCTCTCTTTCTGTGTGTGCCTCTCTGTTTTTCTCGTTCCCTTTCTTCCTCTCTCTCTCTCCTCTGTCTCTCTCTTCTCTCTGTCTGTCTTTCTCTCTTACTCCTCTCTTCTCGCTCGCTCTCTCTCTGTGTGTGTGTGTGTGTTTCTCCCTCTGTGTCTTTCTGTTTGTGTCTCTGTCTTTCTCTGTCTCTCCTTTCTTTCTCCCTCTCTTTCTCTGTGTCTTTCTCTCCCCCCACCCCCACCTTTGGAATGGAGTTGGCGCCGGTTTGGGCGCTGTGCTCACCTTCGCTTTGCTTCCTTCTAGGCTGGGACAGACGGGCTGCTGCGTCTGAGTGGAAGCGCCCTCAATAACGAGTTTTTTGCTCATGCTGCCCAGAGCTGGAGGGAGAGGCTGGCAGACGGTAGGTCTCCTGCTTCTGGGATGGGGGGGGGGCAAGCCTATCCTTAGAGCAGGTGTCGGCCTAGCACAGGGGTGGGGAACGATGGCCCCTTTGTGACTGGTGGACTTCAACTCCCAGAATTCCTGAGCCAGCATGGGGGAACTACAGCCTCCTCATGACTCGTGGACTTCAACTCCCAGAATTCCTGAGCCAGCATGGGGGAACTACGGCCCCCTCATGACTGGTGGACTTCAACTCCCAGAATTCCTGAGCCAGCATGGGGGAACTACGGCCCCCTCATGACTCGTGGACTTCAACTCCCAGAATTCCTGAGCCAGCATGGGGGAACTATGCAGCATCCCCGTGGTCACGTGATCAAAATTCAGGCGCTCGGGAACTGGCGTGTACTTAGGACGGTGGCACTGTCCCAGGGTCACCTGGTCAACCCTTATAACCTTCCCAGCGGGCTTCTGATGAGCAAACTCAATGGGAGGGGGAAGCCAGATTCTCTTCCTGCTTGCTCTTGTCCGTGTGCTGCTTTTCTGGATTTCCATGAAGCCAAACAAACTGTAATTCTTTCTTTTTTCTTCTTCTTCTTCCCCTTCCAGGGGAGTTTACTCACGAGATGCAGGTCCGCATCCGGCAGGAAATGGAGAAGGAAAAGAAGACGGAAGTCTGGAAAGAGCGGTTTTTCGAGGACTACTACGGGCAGAAGTAAGTGTCCGGTTTGGAAATACTGACGGGCAGCGTATAAGTTGAATAAATAATCGGCAGGTCTTTGTGGGAGCTGGCTCTGTTCCCCCACGGCTGTTGCCAGGGCCCAGGGCCCACAGGTGTCTCCTGCCAAGACCCTCAAAGGGGTCCTGGACACCTTCCCTTCCCGTCACCAGGAGGGGATGTGCTCGGTGGGTACGCCTAGCAAGGAAGGCCCACCCAACCTCTGCGACATTTCTCAGGAAAGCTTAACGGGGATCCCTGGCCAGAAGCCTGTCAAGCGTAGGGGGTCTCCAAACGTGGCTAGTTTTAAGACTTGTGGACTTCAGAATGACAATAAAGGTCATCTAATCCATTGGTTCTTAACCTTTTTGAACGAATAGCCCCCTTGAGCCAATGAGGAAGTTGTCATCGCCCCCCTCCCCCAACATAACCTCTCAACCACAACATAGGAAATAATTCTTCAATTTATGCAAACACTTTTTTTGTTTTCTTTCAAATTGTCATCTGGACATATCGATGCAAATACTTTATTTCCAGTCTTTTTCCCATATCTCAACTGTGTGAAAAATTTTGGTGCCACCTCCTGTCACTTTATTCCCAAACTTTGTGATACATGTATTTCATGATTTTCTTATTTATTCAAGACACTTAAATGTAATGACCACTGAAAACAAAATTCAATCCACTAATAGCGAGCAGTCTGATGTTTTTGTACGACAGATATGCAGCGATTCACTGTACAAAAAAGTCTCAAAAGTGTCCCCCAAAACATCTCGCTCCATCGCCCCCATATCGCCCCCTTTTCGTTCCTTCGCCCCCCTAAAAAACAAAATCGCCCAGGTTAAGAACCATTGATCTAATCTAAGCTTCAAGTCCCAGCATGGCTGGCTGGGGAATTCTGGGAGTTGAAGTCCACAAGTCTTAAATTCTGAAGTCAAGTGTCAATGCTGCAAACATTGTATATTCTTGCTTTTGACAATATGCAGAACTGTCTGGTATTTGTGGGGTTAATACAGAGCAGACGGGGGGGTTGGGGGTAAAGCCCGGGAAAGAAAGAAGAAGAAAACCTTTGACCTTCACACTAATTGGATAGTGTGAGATATGACTGGCTAATTTAGGGAGGGAACATGCTGATAACTTAACTGCTCACAGGACGAGAACTTAGATCCTAGCATCCCTTCGTTGTGCCGACATTTTGTAACATTAAAAGACTTTTAGGAAAATAAATGCCTGGAAGTTCTTTGGGATGTTTCATTAGCCGGAACCACATCGCCAAGGAGAGTCAAGTGGACGGCCTCTCTTAGTGGCGAGGGGCGCAAGGATCCCAATGCTGTGCCGGTTGTGAATCCACACCGAAGACGAGGTGCAGGCCGCCGATGGGAAATTGTGGGAGTTAAGTCTTAAAGTGGCCAAGTTAGGACACACACACACACAGAGAGCCACACACACACCGATCTAGTGGAATCGGCTGCCATCTGACTCCGTTCTACCCCCCTTGCAGGCTGGGCTTGACCACGGGAGAGCCGAACTCGGCGTCCGGCGAAGCGGAGAACAGGACCGTAGCCGCCTCCCCAGAAGGCCCCGCCAGGGCACCCTGCGCTCCCGCCACCCACCAGCCCGACGGGCACTTCAAGAGGCGCTCTCTCCGCTGCCGGAGCCGCCGGAACCGGCACAAGCTGCGCGAACCGGAGCCCTCCGCCCCTGCCCCAGAGGCCTCGCCGCCGTCCTCTGCGGAGGCCACGCCGGTTGAGGAGAGGCCGGCCGATCCCTCCGCCAACGAACGCCAAGGCAGCCGGGCTTCTCCCCCAGCCGAGATGTCCCCAGAAGTGACCAGGGTCCTGAGCAAAGTGGACGAGGCGGTGGCTGTGGCAGCGGCATCGGCGGCAGCCCCGGACAGAATTCCCAGCCTGCCTCTGGGGCCGCAGGAGCAGCAGAAGAGGAAGTGCTTCGAGCAAACCGCCTCTCCCTCTTTCCCCGAGAAGAAGCCGCGGCTGGAGGACCGTCAGTCCTTTCGTAACACAATTGAAAGTGTTCACCCAGAAAAGCCACAGCCCACCAAAGAAGAACCCAAAGTCCCTCCCATCCGGGTAGGAGAGCGTCTTGGCGCTGCGGCCTGCCTTGGCGGGGGGCCGGGAGGCGGTTCTGGGCTTCCCGGGCTTCGCCTGAGGCCTCGGGCTCAAGGGATCACGGGGCGACTCGCCGCTGCTCCCCCAAACATGCCTTCAGCTTGGGTCCCCGGGTGGGTCTCCCTCTGGGTCAGGAGGAAGGAGAGGAAGAGCGGGTGGGCACACTTGGGGCGGAGGGGGGGTCTGCCTTCTCGTGCGTGAGCAATCTCAGAAGGGGTCTAGAGGGGGGGAGGAATGCAAGGATCTTAACAGGAATCCCAGGGAGGTAATCCAGTTTCAGCTAGTAGCGAAACCACCACACTAGAAACCAGGCGACTGTGAGTTCTAGGCCTGCCTTAGGCACAAAAGGCGGCTGGGTGACTTTGGGCCAGTCACCAAGAGATTGTGAGTTCTAGTCCTGTTTCAGCCATGAAAGCTGTCTGGGTGACAGGGAGTTGTAGTCCCGGCTTAGGTATAAGACCAAGCTGGGTGACTTTGAGCCAATCACTAGGGGACAGGGAGTTCTAGTCCCGCCTTAGGTATAAGAGCCAGCTGGGTGACTTTGAGCCAATCACTAGGGGACAGGGAGTTCTAGTCCCGCCATAGGTAGAAGAGCCAGCTGGGTGACTTTGAGCCAATCACTAGGGGACAGGGAGTTCTAGTCCCGCCATAGGTAGAAGAGCCAGCTGGGTGACTTTGAGCGAATCACTAGGGGACAGGGAGTTCTAGTCCCGCCATAGGTAGAAGAGCCAGCTGGGTGACTTTGAGCCAATCACTAGGGGACAGGGAGTTCTAGTCCCGCCATAGGTAGAAGAGCCAGCTGGGTGACTTTGAGCCAAACACTAGGGGATGGAGTTCTAGTCTCGGCTTAGGCACAAGACCCAGCTGAGTGACTTTGAGCCAATCACCAGGAGACAGGGAGTTCTAGTCCTGGCTTAGGTATAAGAGCCAGCTGGGTGACTTTGAACCAATCACTAGGGGACAGAGTTCTAGTCCCACCATAGGTATAAGAGCCAGCTGAGTGACTTTGAGCCAATCACCAGGAGACAGGGAGTTCTAGTCCCGCCTTTGGCAGAAAATCCGGCCGGGCGACTTCGGGGCAGTCATTCTCAGCCCAACCCACCTCACAGGGTTCTTGTTGTAGGGAAAATAGGAGGAAAACGTCTTAGGGATGTTCCTCATTTTGAGTCATTTATAAAAAGAAAAATAAAGGCGGGATACCAATTAAATAATAGTGGGCTAATTCTCCACCTTTTTTCTTCCGGGAATAGGAAACCCCCCCCCCACTACTGTTGCATCAACCATAATCGAGGTGGGGCTTTGCCCTTTTTAGCGCTAAAGCTAGGTGGAAGACCCCCGTCTCCAGGCCTTTTTCCCCAGGGGACTCTGGGAGTCGTAGTTCTGAGAAGGGAGCCCTTTCCCAATCTGCGTTCCCCGGCATTCCTTGAGAAGGCAGCCTGGACCATTATGTTTCTGCCTCTCAAACAGTCCTGGGGGAGGGGGGTTCCTTCTAAAAAATTAAGTATTTATAAAAGCTGAAAGAATTACAATTCTAAAAATAAAAAGTAGGCAACGGGGGAGGGCTTTTAACGTGCCGGCCTTGAGGACGGTCTCCAACCCCCCCCCCTCTTGTTCTTCTTGTTTCTTCTCTCCAGATTCAACTTTCCCGAATCAAACCCCCCTGGGTGGTTAAAGGTCAGCCAGCCTACCAGATATGTCCTCGGATTATCCCCAATCCAGAACCCGCCAGGTCGGACAGAAGGGGCAGCCCAACCTCTGCTGACTCTCAGGCCTGTCCTCTGCAAGGCCGAGTCCAGCGAACGGCTACTGCTCCTGCCTCCACCATTGGAGGTGGGGGTGGGCCAGGAGGCGGCGGAAGGGGTCCCGACGAAGGCGGTGGTGGTGGTCGCAGCAGCAGCAGCAACAACAACAGCAGGGTCCGGCCGCCCCGGAGCCACCGCGCCAAGCACTGGCGATCCAAGAGAACTCGCGGGAAGCGCTGGTCAGATTTACAGCGAGCACAGTTACTGCCGCCTTCCCACCTAGACGGGAAGACCGGCTGGCCGGTGCCTGAAGCCAACTTGCCTTCTGGGGCCAGAGAGCCCACCCGGGAAGGAGGGCGTGAGTTGGGTGGACAGGCCGCAAGTCTGCCTTCCCGGGAAGCTGCTGTCCAGCGAGAGGAGCCTTCGGAAGGCGGCACCCGTGATCGCAGAGCAGCGGAAGCGCTGGCCGTTAGTCCTGGGCAACTATTGGAGGATCCGAGATCTCCGCTGTCTCCAGAAGAGGCTTCTCTGGAGGGCCATAACCAGAAGGAGAGAAGGGAATCTCCCGTGGGAAGCCAGCGGAGCAGTGGCTGGCTAGGAGACGCAGAAAGCAGGAAGGAGGGCCGTGAAGATGACCGTCCCGCCATGTTGGACTGCACCACTGCAGCACAAGCCGGCTCCCTTGATCTGGCTCCAGAGAGCAGCACAAGAGTCAGCTCAGCGGCTTTGGGCTCCCCTGCATGGGAGGGCGTGCCAGTGCACCCCACTCCTGCTGGGACGGAACTTCCACCCTCCCAGCCTCAGAGGGCCGCCCCTGGCGCTGGAAGAGGGGCCCGGAGTAGCCCAGAGGAAGCTTCCCAGGCGACAACAGGCCTGCTCCCTCCATGCTTCGAGGCAAGTGCCCACAAGAGCCACCTGTCCCCAGCAGAGGCACCCTCAGGCATGGAGGTAGAGAGTGACCGAGAGCGGGCCGAGGCAGGGCTGAACGCCAGCCCCGGCAGCAGTGAGGGAGCCCGGAGTCCGCTGAGCGAGACCACAGAGACTGCCTCCGATTTGGACGCTGAGCTCACCGATGAGAGCTTGGAAATAAACCGGGATTGTCGCCCGGCGGAAGCGAGGGAAGCCGGGTCCAACCAGAGGCACCCGGAGGAACGCAAAGAGGTCGTCTTAGAAAGCGGGGAAGATTTGCCTTCCGACGTCGACGTTGCCAACGCACCGTGCGGGAGAAAGTCGCCCTCTGCTACCCTCGCTGCAGGAACATCGGTTCTCCCCGTTTATGTCAAAATCCAGGAAAGGCCCCGCTCAGGCATCTCCCAGCCTCTGTCCGCCGGAGCGAGCAAGCCCCTCGAGGGGCAGGGGGTCACCCAGGGCCTGCCTCCACAAAGCGTTCTGCCCTCTTCCGAGGCGGCTAAGAGCAGGGACCGCCTCGTGCAGGACGCTTCTTACGAGGAGGGGACAGTCCTGACTGACCCAGCCGGGAAAGCCGCTTGTCCATCCCAGTTCTTGCGGGACTCTGCTGGAAGGCCCCGCCTGCCGGAGACAGCCTCCCTGCCTCCAGAGAAGAATCCCAATTTGGGATCCCTGGATCAAGCCGTCCGTCAGTCCCAGAAAACAGATCTCTTGAATCTGGGAAAGAATCACATCTCTCCCGCTCTTCATCCAGATCAAAGGGATTCTCCCTGGGCAGATTGTACCGCTGGAGTCGGGAAGCTGGAAGAGAAGCTCAAGACGGCCCCGGAGCCCAGGTTCGTGACCTCTCTGGGACCCGGGCAGCCAAACAACGTTCCTGCAGAGAAGACCCCTGCAGCTCTGGGCAGGAAGGTCTTCGGCTCAGGCATCCCCTCGGGCGGGGCGGCAGCCAAGGCCCAGAAGCCCCAGGGCTCCGAGCCTTTCCCCATGTGGGGCATGCTGTCCCACAGCAAACTGGTCTGCCCCACGCCCAAGGGTGCTGCCCCTGGAGCCGGCTTGCCTCCTGCAAGGGAGGGTGGGCCCTCCAAGCTGGACGAGAACAGGAAGGTCCAGGCCTCGGTCCAGAGAAAGAGGGAGCCGCCGAAAGAGGCCCCTGCCAAGTTGAGGGAGCCTTGGCAGAGCCTCCCTTTGATGAGGGACCTGGCTTTTTTCAAGCTGCCGAAGGAGCCGGGCAAGGGGGCCCCGCAGCCCCTGGAGCCTTCCTCCCTGCCTTCCCAGCTCAACATCAAGCAGGCCTTTTACCGGAAGCTGTCCAAGCTGCAGCTGAATTCCGCCTCTTCGGCTGGCAGCCCCTTTTTCCCCAGAAGCCTGGAAGGCAGCCACGCCATGCCCTTCGGCCCCAAGGCCAACCTGACGGCTTCTTCCCGGGGCGGGCTGTCTTTTTCCGCCCAGGTGTTTGCCGAGACGGGCAAAGGCATGGAGGAGCTCTCCCTCCAGTGCTCCTGCAGCCTGAAAGCCATGATCATGTGCAAGGGCTGCGGCGCCTTTTGCCACGACGACTGCATCGGCCCTTCCAAGCTTTGCGTGCTGTGCCTGGTGGTGAGATGACGCTCGCAGCCCCGGGAAGGAGAAGCAAGCTGTACATTTGAGCGAGGGAGGAAGAGGAGGAGGAGGACGCCGACCAGGAACAAACCTGTATGCAAACAAGATTCTGGTCCTTAAACGAAGGCAACGTTGGTGCTGTGTGTCTTGAGTTTCCCTGCTAGGGGTGGCAGGTCAGACACGGAGACGGGCTGGTTTCGGGGGGCGATTCTCACCCACCGAGGAACTGTTGAAGATTTGGCACTGTTGGCGCCCCGGCCTGGGACTGTTCTGGCGCTGTGGGGCGGGTGGGGGGGGGGAGAGCTGAGACACCCCCCCTTCCTGTTGGAAGGCCGATCCAGCTGATTCTGTCTTCCACTTTCTCTTCCTGCCACCCTCCCCGAACACTGGGGAGGGTCCACCCGGAAATACAGGGCGGTGGGCTTCAGAGCTGGAAGACAGGAGGGGAGGACTTTTTCACTTTCTAAGCAGTGTCATCTTTTTTCTGTTTTTTTTTAAACCCCCCCCCCCATACGTATATAAATATAAATCTATAATATAATTTTTTTTGTTGTTCTTGGGTGTAAAAAAAAAAAAGTGGAAACCCGTTTGGCACCTCTCCGTACCTTCTATGCATCTGTAGGAAACACGTCTTTCTTCAATCCGTTGTACACAGCTCACTGGCCACTTCTGTAAAATGGGTGTTTTGTACATAAAAAGCTCTCTTTTTTTTCCTTTTTTTTTTTTTTGAAACCCCCCCCCCTTTTTTTTTCGTTTTATTTCAGGCTACCCACAGTATTGCATTTGTAGAGTAGTGTCGGTTACGAAGCGCCCTCCACCAACAGCTGTACCCCTCGTCCTGCGGAGGGGAAGGGGGAACCCCTCCTGTGGATCCCCCTAGATTTGAATCCGTCTCCCAGGAGGCAAAGCCCACTCTCTTTCCCCCCCCGCCGGGGAAGGGCCCGAAGACCTCAACCCAAGGCCCCCATCATCTCCCTCCCCTTGACCTACCTACCTACCTACCTACCTCTTCCTTTCTTGACAGTCTCCCTCCCCTTGGCTTTCACCGTAGACCTCCTGCTCAAGAGTGACAGCAACAGCCTAAAAAAAAACAAAAAACACCTGGGCTTTCTTGCCCGGGCAGGTGAACGCCATTCCCAAAATCAGTCGAGGTCGCCTGAGCAGGGAAGGCCAGTTCAAAGGGGAGTGGGTGGTCTTCAGAGGGTCTGAACCTGCTTACCAAAGAATGGGCTTCCCCCAAACCCCTCCCTTGCTTCTGACCCCCTCTATCCTCCGGGGGGGGGAGAGATGTGTGGTTTGTGTACAGATGGAGCCTGGGCTGATGGGGGAAGGAGGGGCAGATCTACCCTGATGTTATATGTCCCTTGTGGTATGGAGAAAAAAAATAAAAAAACATTTGCAACAGCTCAAACCCGGCTTTGCAACGCTCCTTTTTCCAGCGGCATCTCTTTGTGTGCGTTGTGGACAAAGGAGGTGTGTGTGTGTGTCAAACCAAACTGAGTGGACGTAGACAGCCTTATCGATCTAGCCCGGATGGTCGCCTTTTTTTTTTTTCCCGTCCCCCCAACAACCACCCGCTTGAACAGGAGAAACAGCGCCCCATTTTGTGTCCTCTGGTTGTCGGTATACTTCGTGTGCTGTTGCTTCCTTTGCCGTGCGTGCAAGTCTTTTGCACGGACTCGGACTTCGGTTTGCGAAGTCGGGGGTTCGCCCCTGTCTCTTCCTGCAGCCGCTGGGTGTGTCGAGCGTCCCCCACCTTACGGTTCAACCCCTTAGTTGCGCCCCAGGCCTTGGGGGAGAAGATACAAGGAGTGCTCGGCTTAACGACCGCAACGGAGCCCGACATTGCTGCTGCTACACAAGACGGCGATGGAGTTTTGCCCCGATTTTGTGACCTTTCCCCCCACCCTTGTTAAGCGAAACACTGCAGCCGTTAAGTCAGTAACACGGTTGTTAAATGAATCCAGCTTCCCCCATTGCCTTTGCTGGTCAGAAGGTCGCAAAGGGAAATAATCAGGTGGTCCCGGGAGACGCTGCGACCGTCGTACCAACCGAGCGTCTGAAATTCAGTCGTGTGACCACTGCGGCGGTCATTGAGGGAAAGCAGTCCTAAGCGGCTTTTTTCTTGCTATCGTAACTTCAAATAGTCACTAAACCAGTGTTTCTCAACCTTGACAATTTTAAGGCATGTGGACTTCAACTCCCAGAATTCCACAACTCCCAGAATTCCACAGCCAGCATTGCTGGCTGTGGAATTCTGGGAGTTGAAGTCCACATGCCTTAAAATTGTCAAGGTTGAGAAACACTGCACTAAACGAACTGACTTCAAGGACTACCTATAGTCCAGAAGTGTGTGTGTGTGTGTGTTGGTAACGAAAAGTACACATTCTCCAGTTTTGCACCAGTGTTTTGAGCCAGATGCCATGGGGTGCCCTCGGCAGGCACTGCCTGCGGATTTCTTGCTATCATTTACGGAGCGCCAGGCCTTGGAAGGGGAAGGGGAAGAGACGGACTGCTCAAAACGACCGCAAGGAGGCCCAAAATGTCCGCTGCTAAGCAAAAGAATTGTTTAAGGGAGTTTTGCCCCCGTTTTGTGACCTTCCTTGCCCCCGTTAAGTGAACACTGCAGTTATGTTAGTAATATGGCTGTCAAGCAAATTGGGCTTCCCTGTTGACTTTACTTGTCAGACGGTCGCAAAAGGGGATCAGTGGTAGAAGAGGGGGGTTTGCAAAGAGAAGGAGGAGGGCGTTTCATGACCCACCTGGGTAACATCATCCGTGCCACAAAGAGGGTTTGCTCTCTGTTTATATCAGTGGTTCTCAATCTCTTTAATGCCGCAAACCCCCCCCCCAACCGGTCGTAAGTCGAGGACTACTCAACCGGTTGTAAGTCGAGGACTACTCAACTGGTGCAGCACCGTTTGCAGAATGGGACTTTTGGCGGGCTCAGCAGGGCAGACACAGCCTGGACAATTCCTATTGGCTTTTGAAAGCCAATAGAATTAGACTCTATTCAAGAGAGTCTATTCTATTGGCTTTCAAAAGCCAATAGAATAAAAGGGAGTAGCACAGCTAAGGAAAAGGGAAAAAATGGCGGACTGCGTTGTTTGGCGACCCCCGTGAAATGGTCGTTCGACCCCAAATGGGGTCCCGACCCACAGGTGGAGAACCACTGGTTTATATACAAGTGGCTTGCCCTGTCAATGTCAGTTGCGAGTGTCCTTGGTGGTTCCAACAATTAATACATAACATTCCGTAGTATATAACTTAGGGCAGGGCTAGGCAACCTTGGCTCTTTTATGACTCGTGGACTTCAACTCCCAGAATTCCTGGGCCAGCCATGCTGAGGGGAAAGGGAGGTTTCCAAGCTGAGCCATGCTGGCTCAGGAATTCTGGGTGTTGAAGTCCAGAAGTCATAAAAGAGCCAAGGTTGCCTACCTCTGATTTAGGGCAATACTTCGACAAAACATACATAAACAACGAATCCCACTCCCTTCTAGCCATCATGATGTCATCTAGCTCAGCGGCCCCCAATCGTTTGGGCACCAGGGACCCGTGCCTGTTTTTTCTGTGCGGTTTTGTGTGCTGCTTGCGTGCCACTGATAGGGTTCGCTTGTTGGCACAGGCCGGTTTTTGGCACGCCGTGGGCCGATACCGGTCCACGGCCTGGGAGTTGGGGACCCCTGATCTAGTTGGGTGCTGAAAATGTCTGCCACGCTCAGAGAGCACCAAGGGAGCCACACCCTCCTCTTCTCCTCCACCGACTCCTAGCACTGATGATGTTCCCTAGTAGGGTCATGAAAAGTCTGCAAGAAAACAACTTGAGCTCAAGAGAGCACCAAGGATCCCACAGTCCTCCTCCTCCTCTCCACACTCGCCTCCCTTCTAGCACTGATGATGTTACTTAGTTGGGTCATGAAACGTATGCAAGAAAACAAGTTCATAGAACACCAAGGGCCACACAGCTGTCCTCCTCTCTGCAAATCCCCCTCCCTTCTAGTATTGATGATGTTGCCTAGTTGGGTCATGGAAAGTGCAAGAAAACAACTTGAGCTCAAGAGAGCACCAAGGATCCCACAGTCGTTGTCCTCCTCTCCACACACTTGCCTCCCTTCTAGCACTGATGATGTTACCTAGTTGGGTCATGAAACGTCTGCAAGAAAACCACTCAGCTCAGAGAGCACCAGGGACCCCACAGTCCTCCATCTCTCCACACACCTCCCTTCTAGCACTGATGGTGTTGTCTAGCTGGGTGATGAAAACGTACAGCCAAGCCTATTGAGCATCAGGGAATTCCCCCCCCATCCTGAGCTACCAGTATTCTCTTTGTATCAATCTGTAGATTCTCCTTTTTGACCCATCCCCGGTCTTAAGAGAAGCCGCTTTCCCTCCCCCGAGTTGGAAAGGGGCAAGATCCGTTCCGTTTGTTATACAGTGTTTATTAAGTAGATTCAGTCTTATATGATATACAAACTCCCCCCCCCAAAAAACAAAACAAAAAAAATTCCACATACTTATGAAATCAGTGCATTTAGCAAGTAATACCATGAATGGAAAAGAACCGCTTGGTTTTAAAAACAGCTCGTTGGTCTTTTTTTTTTTTCTCCTTTTTTTTTTTCTTCAGTGAATAGGACGAGGAGATTGGCCTGTGCTACTCGTTTCACAAACAGAACAGAATTCGAAGTCGCATCACGTTAAAAAAACCAAAACACGCGAGCTAAGAATTAAAATATTAAAGCCACGTTTACTGGGAAGAAGGGGAGGGGGGGAAAAATAATAAGATCCACTGTCTAGAACACATAAAAGGAAGGGGGGGGGAAATGAGATTTCCATCGCACGTTGAGGAAGGGGGTGGAAAAAAAAGACCTCATCTGCTTAGAGCCACGTGAAATTTGCATAGGTTGCCCGTTAGGAAGGAAGGAAGAACAAACGCTTTTTCGAAGGTTTCTGACGGACTGACGCAAGCGAGGATTGCCTTGGTCCGCTGCTTTTAAGTGCCTTGGTTTGGTTTTTTTTCCCCATCTCTGGGGAAGGGGAAAATGGGTGGGCTTAGTTCAGCTCTGTAACTGCCCCAGAGGGCTGCTGCTTTGGTTGCCCTCCTTCCCGATGGTTGGGGTGGGGGAACTCACCAGCCACTCGACCCTCCTGCAGTTGCCAGAGGGGGATGCCTGGTCTCAGCGACCTGCAGACCATCATTCACGTGGGTTTTATCAGTGGCGGGTTCCACAAGCCACTCGTTACTAAGAGGGGCCGTGCTGTTACCTGGCTTTTGCTTTAACTCGGGGTGTCCAGCCTCGGCAACTTTAAAGACTTGAGTGCTTCAGCTCCCAGAATTACCTGGCACCAACGCATTCCTTCTCACGTGCCGCTCCCATTTTGGGCCTGCTTGCTCTCTTGTAATCCTTTCCTCTGCAATCTCTGCAGAGATTGTAATCCCTTGCTCTCTCATAATCCTTTTCTCTGCGATCTCTGCAGAGATTGTAATCCCTTGCTCTCTCGTAATCCTTTCCTCTGCGATCTCTGCAGAGATTGTAATCCCTTGCTCTCTCGTAATCCTTTTCTCTGCGATCTCTGCAGAGATCGTAATCCTTTACCGTCAAAACGGGCCTGGCTGGCTGGGGGAAGTCTGGGAGGTGAAGTCCACAAGTCTTCAAAGTTGTCGAGATTGGACATCCCTTGTCTTTAGGATGTCAAGCTGGCCGGAGGGGACCAGCATGGTGGGCCCTGTCCTACCAGCCCAGCCCCATGGGCATCGGGGAAACAGGTTGAGCGGATCTGTGGCTGCACTAAGCAGATGAGGCAGGGGGTGAGGTGGGTCTTCCTCGCCAAGGCGAGGGTCTCGCCGAACACACGAGGGGCGCTGGGAGTTTTCTGTACATGTAAACAGTACACTTTCACTGAGTCCAAAGTCAGGAGGAAAAAAGTACAAAGAATTCACGTTGGTCTTAGGTACATTACAGATGAAGAAGAAAGAACGGAGCGGATCCGTTCGGAAACGACCACCGAGAGAGAAAAAAAAACTTTTTTTTTTCCTTTTCCTAAAAGCACCACGAAAATGGTATAAAAAAATCATCAAGACCAGGGACAGATTGTTTCAATCGGTTATTTCCCCCCCGCCCCCGGTGGAAATTGCTAAGACTACCTCTGTAAAAAGTCTTACAAAAAAGAAATACAAAGCAAAGTTGTATTTTTTTTTTCAACCCTCTGAGTTCAAAGCAGCATTTCCCCCCCCCCCCGAAAGGGACCGATAATTGAGGGGACGGCCAGCGACGAAAAAAATCGGGCCTCTAAAAGATGGGGCAGGGGGCTTGGGGTGGGTGGCTGGGGTGTCCCGCCAAATGCCTTTCCCCAGGTCCAAATGCTGCTGCGCCCCCTCCCATTGCCAAGAGGGCAGCAGCCGAGCCCCTCCCACAAATACACCCCAGAGAACTGGCCTGGAAAAAGAGGACTTCCTGGTGGGTCAGCCTCCAGGACAGACCCCTGCCCAGGTGTCCCGAGAATCTTAGAAAAACATGGCTTGTAGGATCGACTTTTTCAGATCCAGAGAGGGATGGCTAGTCAAACTCAAGGCGGAGTCAAGTGCCACCTCTTGATGGTCTCAAGGAGCCCCTTCG
The DNA here is from genome assembly GCA_024509115.1 of Crotalus helleri. NCBI lineage: Eukaryota > Metazoa > Chordata > Lepidosauria > Squamata > Viperidae > Crotalus > Crotalus helleri. The sequence goes on from JAKSXO010000059.1 coordinate 2,879,205, forward strand.
GGGACCCCCAGACGTGTGAAATGGGGGCAGAGGGGAATGGGGGGGAGCCACCGGCCGGCGCTAAGGGACCCCAAATTCCATCAAAGGAGCTGTTTTGCCTCTGTCCAGTCTGGGTCACCGGCCTCCGCCACCCCCTTGCCAAAAATTGCATGGCGGCCCCCCTTCCCCAAATCCTGATGTGCCCCGAAGTTGCAGACGGAAGGGGTGCGGGGTACGGGGGGGGGAACCTTCACGTGTTTCCGGACAGCGATTGTCTCTGCCGCTGTTGCACAATAAGGGCTTTGCACGAGGGTGTTTGCGTGTCAGACCCGGTACAAGAACTATTTACACAAAGTTGGGGGGGCCCCTTGGGACGGGAGGGAAGACGGTCAAATCAAGGGGGGGACAGATAGGATTGCTAGCAAAGACATGGATCCTGTCCTCCACTGTAAGAGCCCCCCCTTTCTTGGTTTGGGGACAGCTGGGGGGGGGGAAGAGAGGCCGGCCTTGGGGGGGGAGCAGATGGTCTCGGGTTCAAATCCCGGCCTGACTCTGGAGCACCAGAGAGAGGAGAAAGTAGATGGGTTTAGCACAGGGTTTAAGCCATGTGGACTTCGACTCCCAGAATTCCCCAGCCAGCTTTGCTGGCTGGGGAATTCTGGGAATCGAAGTCCACAAGCCGAGGTTGGTTGCCCCTAGCTTAGGAGAAACCTACATTGAAATGACGCTCCCTGGATGGGAAGGAACGGCTGCAAGTTAGCCTGCCCGTTAGCCAAAAATCGGAGACGCCCTCTTTGCCCAACCTTGCAGGGCTGGCTCTTCCTTCGGGACATGGTGGGGAGCATAGGACAGGGCCAGGAGGGCAAGACTGGGCCCAGTTCTCTTCCCTGAGCCAATTCCGGTGGTTGCTGCTGAGGCTGCTTTTGCTAAAACCGCCTGTTGGCTGCCCCAGCACCTCCGTTCCCTCTTATTTTATATATATATATAGCAGCACAGTCAATATTGCACTGAGCAACAAAGCAAGTGCATTTGCATTTGCAAGGCGGCGGTTGGGGCAGGTTGGAGGAGGAGGAGGAGGAGGAAGAAAAAAAGGGGGCTCAATCCCTTTGCACACACAGACACACAAAAATCAGGCTCCGGCAGCCGTTCGGTGTGCCTCTATGTCTTGGCAAACCTACTGGCACGACTCAAATGGGCTCCTGCTCGCCCCTCTCCACACACTTCCCATTTTGGGGGGGGGTTCTTGCCACTCTCTCAGAAGCCCTGCAGCCGGGGGCCACCTTCGGCTCCTCAAAAGTGAGCTGGGGCCAGCAGGGAGCAGCCAGGAGTGAGGTAGAGTGTGGAGGAGGAATGGGTGGAGGTGGTGAGGACGAGGAGGTGGTGAGGTAAGGGGGAGGAGGAGGAGGAGGTGGTGAGGTAAGGGGGAGGAGGAGGAGGGGGTGAGGACGAGGACGTGGTGTGGTGAGGATGACGTGATGACGTGAGGACGAGGAGGAGGTGGTGAGGATGAGGTGGTGAGGTAAAGGGGAGGAGGTGGTGGTGAGGACGAGGAGGAGGTGGTGTGGTGGTGAGGATGACGTGATGACGAGGTGGTGAGGATGAGGTGGTGTGGTAAGGGGAAGGAGGAGGTGGTGGTGAGGATGAGGTGGTGAGGACGAGGAGGTGGTGAGGTAAGGGGGAGGAGGAGGTGGTGGTGAGGACGAGGTGGTGGTGAGGTGGTGGTGAGGATGACGTGAGGACGAGGAGGAGGTGGTGAGGATGAGGAGGTGGTGTGGTAAGGGGGAGGAGGAGGTGGTGGTGAGGAGGAGGTGGTGGTGTGGTGAGGATGACGTGAGGACGAGGAGGTGGTGAGGATGAGGAGGTGGTGTGGTAAGGGGGAGGAGGAGGTGGTGATGAGGTGGTGAGGACGAGGAGGTGGGGAGGAGGTGGTGGTGGTAGTGGTTAGGATGAGATGGTGATGTGGTGAGGACGAGGTGGTAAGGGCGAGGAGGTGGTGGTGAGGACGAGGTGAGGACGTGGGTGAAGAGGGGGTGAGGACAAGGAGGTGGTAAGGGAGAGGAGGAGGTGATGAGGACGAGGTGGGGAGGTGATGAGTAGCAGGAAGGCCGGGGTGCTTTGGCCCTAAAATGAGCCCAGAAAGTTCTTCCAAGACTGGCTTCGGGCCCCAGTGTGCCTCCCCCCCCGGGCAAAAACGGGGATCAAGTGGCCCAAAGGAAGGAAAAAACCCAAAGCAGCGCCGGCTTTTCCCCCGCTGGCTTCCGACGCCTGGCTGCTCCCTTCGCGGGACAGCCGCTGAGACGATGCAGAACCAAACCCCATTCCTCACTTAGAGACACAAAAAGTGGCAATTCTTTACAAACTCAAGAATCTTTTTTTTCTTTTTTTAGGGAAAAAAAAAATAAATTACGGGGAAGGAGGAGAATAGAACCGGGGGGCTGGAGGGACTGGGAGAGGTCTGGAGGAATCGGACTGGTGCATTTCTCAATAAATATGCAATTCCTAAGAAAGAAGACGGGACGGGGGGGGAGAAAGAGGGGTTTCTACCGTAGCCGGGCTCCGCAAGAAAATCCTGACTCTGCCTCAAGCTCTCTGCCAGCCCGAGCCCCCCTCCTCCTCCTCCCCCAAAACCACCGCGGTCCCCATCTTTCCAGACTGCAAGGCCGGCTCCGGGTGGCAAAGAGCACCGGCTCGGTCAGCTTTCAAAGGCAGAAGACTCCTGGGGTCCCCGGGGCTCCAGGTCGAAGAAGAACAAAAAGGAATCTCTCGGGGTCTCCAACCCTGGCCGGGGCGGTGATGGCGGCAGAGGACCGGCCAGTCCTGAGCAGATTGATCGAGAGAGCCTGGGCCGAGGGGTGGTGGTGATGGACAACGGTCTCTTCCGGCGCAGGAGCCCCCAGGCAGGCGAGCAGTCAGTTCTGCTGTAAAATGAGGTTTTCCAGTTCGTCGGCCGAGCGGAGGAGAAAGGCGGCAGACTCCCGGTAGCCGGCGATCAGCTGCCGCACGGCGCTGATCTCGGTTGGGCTGAGCTGGGCGGCCGGCACCCCCCGGTTCGTGCTGTTGGCAGGGGGGGTGGTGCTGGACGTGCCGCTTTTCATGCTGAGGTCAGTAGGGCCTGCAAACCGGAGGGGCAATGGAGAGAAACACAGAGGCATCAGGTCAAGGGATGGACAGGATTTCTTTTTTTAAATATATATAGAGAGAGAATAATAATGGAATGGAATCAAATGGAATAATAATGAATAGAACAGAATAGAATATATGGAATGGAACAGAATAACAAGAATAGAATAGAATAGAATAGAATAGAATAGAATAGAATTAGAATAGAATTAGAATAGAACAGAATAGAATAATAGAATAGAATTAGAATTAGAATAGAATAGAATAGAATAGAATAGAATAGAATAGAATAGAATAGAATAGAATAGAATAGAATAGAATAGAATAGAATAGAAAATATGGGATGGGATGGGATGGGATGGAATAGAATAGGAGAAGGAATGGAATGGAATGGAATGGAATAGAATAGAATAATAGAATAGAGTAGAACAGAATTAGAATAGAATAATAGAATAGAATTAGAATAGAACAGAATAAAATAAAATAGAATAATAGAATAGAATTAGAATAGAATAGAATAGAATAGAACAGAACATAGAATTGAACAAAACAGAATAGAATAGAATAAACAGAGAGTTGGAAGGGACCTTGGAGGTCATCTAGTCCAACCCCTTGCTCAGACAGGAAACCCTATATCATTTCAGACAAGTGACTGTCCAATGTCTTCTTAAAAACTTCCAGTGTTGGAGCACCCACAACTTCTGGAGGCAGGTTGTTCCACTGGTTAATTGTTCTCACTGTCAGGAAGTTTCTCCTTAGTTCTAGGTTGCTTCTCTCCTTGATGAGTTTCCATCCGTTGCTTCTTGTTCTGCCTTCAGGCACTTTGGAGGATAGCTTGACTCCCTCTTCTTTGGGGCAGCCCCTCAAATACTGGAAGACTGCCATCATGTCATTTTATCAGGAAGCGGCTATGCAATGCAGCATGCCATTTTTGCGCCCTAAGGTGCAGCGTTGGCCTGTTTTCACGCCCCGCGGTGTGATGGCGTCCCGTTTTCGTGTCCCACGGCACAATGGTGTCCTGTTTTCACACCCTGCAGCGCGGTAGCAGCCCATTTTTGCACTGCGTGGCGTGGCGTTGTTTTCGTACCCCGCAGCTGCAGCACTAGCACGTGTGGGGGGGGGGTGCGGCCCAGTGGCCAGCAGCCCACAGGTTGGGGACCCCTGGTATAGAGTTTCCTGCTTAAGCAGGGGGTTGGACTAGAAGACCTTCAAGGTCCCTCCTGGCTGTATTCTGATTGGGCTCCCTTCCTTACCGTTACTGTGATTCCCTGTCTGGAGTGGAGGAGTCGGCTGCAAAGTGCCTCCCAGCGTCCCGTAGCTGCGGTAGCTGTAATTCAGACTCCCGTTGATGTAGACGGGATCCTGGGAGAAGGAGGAGGAGGAGGCTGGCAGTGAGTACGACGAATGCGTGACGGAGGTGGACGAATCCCGGGACTGCTGCTTGTCGACTGAAACTGTCTCGTCCTGCAAGGGGAGAAACACCGGATGCGTTGCGTCAGGAGCAAAGAGAATCAGGACCCTCCGCAAGATTTCAGCCTGTGTCAGAGCTGCCATCTTCGGCTTGGCGCCTTGCTGCCATCCTGCCATCAGCCGTTTGGGCTGGATGGGTGGAGGAGAGGAATGGGCACAAAGCATGTATGGGGTAGAGATGAAAAAACAGGGAGGGGGTGGAGGCAGGTGTGACGGAAACCAGAGGTGTGAGAAAGCAGCCCGTCCCAGTCTTCAAGGCCATGAAGCTTGGGAACGGAATGCGAATTGCACCAAACGTCCGAGCGGTTCCCAAAATAGCTAGGTGGCACACCACTGGTCAGTAGCAAACTGGTCAACGGGGGAGGGCTGTGACGAAGGAGGAAAGTTTGTATCCTTTTGCGCGGGAATACTCAGATCTAGCCTCGCTTTTACTGCAACCACTAAGCTTCAGTAAAAGCACCAATCGCTTCAACCAAATGGAGTCGATGGTCTTTCTTTCCTAGGAACGTTGCTGGGGCAGGTCTGACAGCGTGGAAAACAGCGGTCACACAACCCCAGGAGGCTGGCAACATCCTAAATACAGGTAGTCCTCAACTTAGGACCAGAGTGGAGCTCAACCTTTGTGTTGCCAGCGGGACAGTGGTTAAGTGAGCTTTGCTCCATTTTACAACCTCTCTTGTGACAGTTGTTAAGGGAATCACTACAGTTGTTAAGTGAGTGACACGGTCATTAAGTGACTCTGGCTTCCCCGTTGACTTTGCTTGTCGGAAAGTCACCAAAAGGGGTCACGTGACCCTGGGATACTGCGATACTAGTGAGTCAGTTGCCAAAATTCAGTTTGTCTGAATTTTGATCACGTGACCAAGGAGATGCTACAATGGTCATTGGTGTGAAAAATGGACATGTCACTTTTTTCCAGTGCCGTCGTTAACTTTGACGGTCACTAAATGAACTGTTGTTAAGTGGAGGACTATCTGTATATGCCAATTGCCAAGTGCCAGTATTTTCATCCTGTAACCCTGGGAATGTTCTGCGATCATAAGTCATTTTTTCAGTGCCATTGAGAATGGTCGCTAAACAAACGGTTGTAGGTGGAAGACTATATTATAGTAGAGTCAGTTTTAGGACTGACATGTGGCATGAATATAAATTCTGATCATGTAAGGGTTTGAAACAAACCAGGGTGCAGAATCGAGGATGGGATTCAGTGCCTTCTTGCAAGCGGTAAAGGGGTAACTTCTCCCGATATTCAAAGCCAACAAATAACCCGATTCTGAAAACAATGTACAGAATCGAGGATGGGACCTTGCGCCTCCTTGCAAGCGGTAAAGGGATAATTATCTCGATACTCCAGGCCAGCAAATAACCCGATTCTGAACATAATGTACAGAATCAAGGATGGGACCCTGCGCCTTCTTGCAAACGGTAAAGGGGTAAGCTATCCGGATACTCAAGGCCAGCAAATAACCCGATGCTGGGTCCCATACCTGCGACGTCTGATAGATCTCAAGCCGCATCCGCTTGGCTGCTTTCCGGGTCTCACTTTCACAAGCAGCTGCCAGGATGTTCTCGGCCATGGCTGAGGTCAGGTGAGGAGGGGTCGGCCTGGTCTGAAGAAAAAGGACATTTTCAGGAAAGCTGGAACAACTGAACATGGCTCTATTTATGGCTATACAGTTGAAAAAAAAGTAACACTAGCAAGTGACTAAAAAAAGCAGAGAAAGGGGAGGAGAATCGAAAGATCTAAAGCAATTTTAAGATACATTGAGCAAGGATTCCATAGTCTTCCTCCTCCTCCCTTCTAACATTGATGATGTTCCCTAGTTGGGTCATGAAATGTCTGCAAGAAAACCACCAAGCTCAGAAAGCACCAAGGACCCCAGAGTTGTCCTCCTCCTCCTCACCCTCCATTCCTCTTCCCCTCCTCCTCCTCCTCTTGTTAAACCCCACTCCCTTCTAACACTGATGATGTTACCTAGTTGGGTCATGAAACGTCTGCAAGAAAACAACCAAGCTTAGGGAGCACCAAGGACCCCACAATTCTCCTACTCCTCCTCTTCATCCTTTCCCCTCTCCCCCTCCTCTTCATCTCTCTTCTCCTCTTCATCCCCCTTCCCCTCCTCCCTGCAAACCCCACTTCAGGATCCACCTGTCAATCAATGTCTATGGAGATGCTCAAGTCATCCAGGTCATGGTTCTCCCAAAGAAGCTTTTTTTCACGAGGCAACTGGACTTTGCTTGTTTTTCTCTGAAGACGTTTCGCTTCTCATCCCAGAAGCTTCTTCAGCTCTTCGACCCACCACCCTCCAGGCAGAGCTGAAGAAGCATCCTGGACGAGAAGCGAAACGTCTTCAGAGAAAAGCAAGCAAAGTCCAGTTGCCTCCTGAAAAGGCATCATTGAGATCTGTCGGTCAAGGAAAGCAAACGAATGAATTAATTTAGATTTCCTGGGGGGGGGGCTTTTCCCCAATGCCTGAGGGTCCCTTTCCTAGGGGGAGAGCCCCTCTTCTTATCCTCCGCCCATAAGCAGGGGATTAAATCCCCTTTAATGCCAGGATAGGATCTGGCTCGGGAATTCTGGGAGTTGAAGGCCACGGGTTGTAAAGTTGGCAGAGCTGCCCACAGCCGCCAATTTCAGAGTGGTGGACTTCAACTCCCAGAATTCCTCAGCCAGCCATGCTGGCTGAGGAATTCTGGGAGTTGAGGTCCACCACTCTGAAATTGGCAGAGTTGTCCACTGCTGCTCCAGATGTCTGGAGGGGGGGGGAAACACCGCAAAGACCCCCGCCCTCACCATTTCCATGCCGTTCTTCTTCATGCGGCGGCAGGATTTGAGGTAAGTGCGGATGCGTTTGCGCGCTCGTTCCTGGAACTCCGGGAATTGCCGGCTGCAGGATTCGATGATGGCCTGGATCTTCTCTTTGGGCTGCTTGGAGATGGGCACCATCCGGTCCAGGTTCTCGTCCACGAAGAGACGCACAAACATCTGCAGAGATAACGGGAAAACCGATCAGGCCTTTGCTCTCGCTGGGCCCGCGTTGAGTGACGACCGGCGGTCCTTGACTTACGGCCCGTTTTACAACCTTTAAGCAGTCGTTAAGTGAACTGTGAGATTCCTAAGTGAATCTGGCTTCCCCTATTGGCTTTGCTTCGTCACTGGAGGCTGGACTGCCATTGTCAGAAAAGGTGTAGGGCAGTGGTTCTCAACCTTTTTAATGCCGCAACCCCCAACCAGTCGTAAGTCGAGGACTACTCAACCGGTCGTAAGTCGAGGACTACTCAACTGGTGCAGCACCGTTTGCAGAAGGGGACTTTTGGCGGGCTCAGCAGGGTAGAGACAACCTGGACAATTCCTATTGGCTTTGGAAAGCCAATAGAATTAGACTCTATTCAAGAGAGTCTATTCTATTGGCTTTCAAAAGCCAATAGAACAGTGGTTCTCAACCTTTCTAATGCCGTGACCCCATAATACAGTTCCCCATGTTGTGGTGACCCCCAAGTGGGTGTGGCCACCAATAAGAGGGAGTAGGACAGCTAGGGAAAAGGGAACAAAATGGTGGACAGCATGGTTTGGCGACCCCCATGAAATGGTCGTTCGACCCCAAATGGGGTCCCGACCCACAGGTTGAGAACCACTGCAATAGAATAAAAGGGAGTAGCACAGCTAAGGAAAAGGGGGAAAAAAATGGCGGACTGCATTGTTTGGCGACCCCCGTGAAATGGTCATTTGACCCCAAATGGGGTCCCGACCCACAGGTTGAGAACCACTGGTGTAGGGTCTCCTGCTTGGGTGGGTGGGTGGGGGTTGGACTAGAAGACCTCCAAGGTCCCTTCCGACTCTCTTATTCTATTCGACTATCTGTAATTGCTTTAGTCTGGCAAGAGTCTGTCTGTAGGCGAGCAGCAATCAAGGAACTACTCAGAAGTTATCACCACCACAGATCGTTCTCGGTCCGTACATTGAAAGCCTTTAGCCGCTCGGGATCCATGCCTTCTGAGTCGTTCATCTTGTCGTTGTCCTCGTGGTCGTCGTGGTCATCGTCGTCGTCGTCGGCAGTGGGAGCTCTGCCCACGGTCAGGTCTTCGGGACATCCACTGACCTCCGTCTTGACCGAGTCGTAGCTGCCGGAGCTGTAGGGAGGGGACTGCCGGGAGAGGAAGAGGTCACCACCTTGAAGCCTCTGCTTAACCCCCCAACATCCTGCTGGGACTTCAGATTTCTCCCGGGGTCACTCACCCTCCTTGGGTCCACCTCTAAGTCTCTAGAGCAGGGGTCTCCAACTTTTCTGGGTTGGTGGCCCAAGGAAGTGTGGTGCTGGTGGAGGCGCGTTTATGTGTGCGAGTGCACCCACGTGTGAACAGGGCCACATGCGCCCAAACTGGATCGTGATTGTGCGTGTGATGCAAACGGCCACGCATGCCCACGCGATGCTTGGGTGAAGCTGGCACCCACGTGACACCACAACACTAGCGCGAGTGGGGAGGGTGTCAACGCTGCTAACATCGGATGTTTCATATTGACAACAGATGGAAATGTAGCCATCTTTTTTCCTTCCGCTTTTAGAGTTAGATGATGCTGGGAAGGGGGGGGGGATGTGAACGAGAGTCCAGTTAGACATAACAACACTAAACTTAGTGTGAGAATCAAGGTTATTGAGCCCAGAGCTGATTAAGAATTGGTGGGCTGGAGAGCTGGAGAGGAAGCCCGTGCTTCAAGCTAATTGGGGAATGTGATTTATGACTGTTAATTGGAGGAGGGACTTGTCCTTTGATACTATGTGCCCAGGGGAGGGGAATTCAGTTTTTGGCTTCGATTATGTACTGCCGATGTTATGCTACTCCAATAAAAAGATTAAGGTAAACGATGCCTCGAAGTTCTTTTGAGTTTCAACTGTTGGAACATGACAGAGGATGTGAGTGCGGCCGTGAATGGGGCCGTGTACAAACAAACGGGGTCATGATTGCACACATGATGCAAACAGGGCCATGCACGTCTGCACGAGGCTTGGGCGACGCTAGCACCAACGCAATACCGCGATGCTAGTGCGAGTGGGGATGTTGCGCTTGCAGCGACACTAGTGCCAGCATGATGCTACAATGCTAGTGTGAGTGGGGAGTGCACTCGTGGCGATGCTAGCGCCCGGCCGACACGGCATTGCTGGAGCCCGCACGATGTCACAACACTAGCACGAGTGGGGAGGGTGCGAGTGCATGCACATGTAAACGGAGCTGTGTGTGCACAAATGGGGTCGTGATTGTACGTGCAATGCTTGGCGATGCTAGCACCCACGCAATGCCGTGATGCTAGCGTGAGTGGGGATGTTGCGCTTGCAGCGACGCTAGTTCCAGCATGAAGCTGCGACACTAGTGCGAGTGGGATGTGCGCTCATGGCGATGCTAGAGCCCAGCCGACACGGCATTGCTGGAGCCCACACAACGCCGGAACACTAGCACGAGTGGAGAGGGTGCGAGTGCATGCACATGTGAACGGGGCTGCGTGTGCACAAATGGGGTCGTGATTGCATGCGTGATGCTTGGCGACACTAGCACCCACACAATGCCGTGATGCTAGCGTGAGTGGGGCTGTAGCGCTTGCAGCGACGCTAGTACCAGCATGATGCCGCGATGCTAGTGCGAGTGGGGTGTGCGCTCGTGGCAACATTGGCGCCCGCCCGACACGGCATTGCTAGAGCCCGTGCAACACTGCAACACTAGTGCGAGGGGGGGATACGAGCGCGCACACTTGCTTGCACTGGCCAGCCACTCACATGGGCCAGTGGCCAACAGCCCACATCTTGGTAGTGGGCTGCGGACCACAGATTGGTGACTCCTGCTTTAGAGGATGACCAAAATCTCTTGGTGGTGTCAACCTCACTGATGGGCAGACACCTCCTGGCTAGTTATCTAGCCAGGATCAGCCTGGAGGTACCCCTCATCCACCACCCTGCTCTCCTTGAAGACAGGTGGACCCATTGTAACCCCACCTCACTTGTTATCCCCAAAAGGCCTTCTGATTCCTATCAGAAGGTCTCAAGGAAAGCAACTTTCAGCCACATGTTTGTCTAAGCCAGTGTTGGCCAACCTTGGCACCTCTGACTTCTGGGAATTCTGGGAGTTGAAGTCCACAGATCTTAAAAGGACCAAGGTTCACCAATACTGGTCTAATCCAAGCAACTATGTTCTAATGCAGGAGGCCTCCCTACTTGGCAACTTTAAGACTTGTGGACTTCAATTCCCAGAATTCCTTAGACGGCTGAGGAATTCTGGGAGTTGAAGTCCATAAGTCTTAAAGTTGCCAAGATTGGAGACGGCTGTTGTGATGTGTGGCTTCTCTGTCGTTTCTGAAGCCAACTCATCTGTTCCAAAGCAATGTGTCCCCAGTGTGATGGGGACAACTGCATGGGATACACCTGTGTTGGGCGGGCTTGGTGGGTGGGAATTCAACCCAAAATCAATTATAAGGTGACACTGGATTGCTAGGTGGGCTTTTGTGCCTTTTCATGGGATAATGCTCAACCCACCCTGAGGTCCTCAAACTGGACAAGGCCATCTCCTAACAAGTTCTCCAACCTCTAGTCTTCCACCTGCAGCGTAGGTGGGCCAGGAGCTAGCCACCCGACATGTCTATCCTCTTTTGAGAGTCTTCCTGGGGGGTTGGAGCAAGGTAGTGAAAACCACCAGCCATGCTTTCTCTTCCTGTTCCTGCCCTCCTCTTCCCCAAACATATGTTGAGTTGGAAGCTTGGTCAACCTCAACTGGTGGCTGAGGATGCTTTCCCACAGGCTGGGGATCTCCTGAACCACATTCTCCAGGTTAGGAGGTCCCACAAAGACCAGGAGGTCATGGGACTCGGCAGCTGCGTGCAGGTGGCGGTGGCATCTTGACCAGGCGGAGCATCTGGACCCACCTCTGTTGTGCTTTTGGCTCCATACTTCGTCCGGCTGCGCAGGCCATCGGCGCTGCAGCTGTCCGACTGGTAGGTGGCGGTGACGTGCGCGGTGGCCAACTTGTCGCAGAGGTTGATGGGCTGGTCCTCCGACGAGGCGCTGAAGTCCATGGGGGCGCCCGCTCCATTGCCGTTCACCTCGGCGTAGGTGGCATCACCCTGAGTGCTGCTGGAGGTGGACGGGTTCAACGTGGAGGAGCCGTTCCCACTGCAACTCTCTGAAGAGGAGTCGTCTGCAAGGAGAGAGAGAAAATACGCTCACTGTCTGGATTACTGCAAGGCGCTCTATACGGGCCTGCCCTTGAAGACTATCCAGGAGCTTCAACTACGCTGGGGGGCTACTGCAATGGAGCCCAAAGCTTCTGTGCCTATGGGAGCTCTTGCCTTCTTGACACAGTTCTTAAGCGAATCATTGCCGTTGTGAAGTCAGTCGCACCGAATCGAGCTTCACCATTGATTCTGCGCATCGGAAGGCCGCAAAAGGGGATCACGTCTCTCACACACACACACACCCCGGGACACTGCAACCGTCATAAAGATGAAGCAGTTGTCAAGTGCCTGAATTTGGATCATGGGACCATGGGGATAATAATAATAATAATAATAATAATAATAATAATAATAATAATAATAATAACAACAACAACAACTGCTGCTGCAAGAAGATCACACAGACTGACTACAAGCAGCGGCATGACAAAGTAGCAACAATGGTGCATTGGAAGATTTGCAAGAAATATCATTTGCCTGTAAGCAAAAACTGGTGGGATCATAAAATAGAGAAAGTCATAGAAAATGATCAAATTAAACTGCTCTGGGACTTCAGAATTCAAACAGACAAGCACCTGCAACATAACACCCCAGACCTAACAGTTGTCGATAAGAAAGACAAAGAAGTCTGGATAGTGGACGTGGCAGTGCCTGGAGATAGCAGAATAGAAGAGAAAGAACTGGAGAAGATAACAAAATACAAAGACCTACAAATAGAAATAGAAAGTCTGTGGCAAAGGTAAGCAAGGGTGGTACCAATAGTCATAGGCTCCTTGGGTGCAATCCCAAAACAACTGGAGCACCACTTGAACACCATCATCGGCATTGACAAATTCGCTATTAGTCAATTGCAAAAGGCGGCCTTCCTAGGAACTGCTTCCATCCTGCGACTTGCGACTGTTTTTCACATTGACGACCGTAGCGGCATTTCCCGTGATCATCTGATCAAATGTGGCAACCGACTCATGTTTATGATGGTTGCAATTGATCCCACCCAACCTGCAGACAATTCCTCTTCTTCCTTTCTCCTCCTCTTTCTGATTCCTCCTCTTTAACCCTTTCCTCCTCCCCCTCTTCCTCCTCCTCTTTTCCTTCTACCTCCCCCTCCCCCTCTTTATCATCTTCCTCCTCCCCTTCCTTCCTTCCTTCTCTTTACCCTCTTCCTCCTCCTCCCCTTCCTTCCTTCCTTCCTTCCTTCTTTCCCCCCTCTTCCTCCTCCTCCCCTTCCTTCCTTCCTCCCTCCCTTCTTTCCTTCTTTTCCTCCTCTAACTTCTCCTCCCCTTTCTTCCTTCCTTCTTTCCTTCCTTCTCTTTATGCTCTTCCTCCTCCTCCTCCTTTCTTCCTTCTCTTTATCCTCTTCCTCCTCCTCCTCCCCTTCCTTCCTCCTTTCCTTCCTTCCTTCTTTTCCTCCTCTAACTTCTCCTCCCCTTTCTTCCTTCCTTCTTTCCTTCCTTCTCTTTATGCTCTTCCTCCTCCTCCCCTTCCTTCCTTTCCTCCTCTTCCTACTCCCCCTTCCCTCCTCCCTCCCTCCCTTCTATTTATCTTCTTTGTCTTCCTCCTCCTCCCCTTCCTTCCTTCCTTTTCTCCTCTTCCTTCTCCTCCCCTTTCTTCCTTCCTTCTTTCCTTCCTTCCTTCTCTTTATCCTTCTCCTCCTCCTCCCCTTCCTTCCTTCTTTCCTTCCTTCCTTCTTTTCCTCCTCTTCCTTCTCCTCCCCTTTCTTCCTTCCTTCTTTCCTTCCTCCTCTTTATGCTCTTCCTCCTCCTTCTCCCCTTCCTTCCTTCTCTTTATCCTCTTCCTCCTACCCTTCCTTCCTTTCCTCCTCTTCCTTCTCCTCCCCTTCCTTCCTTCTTTCCTTCCTTCTCTTTATGCTCTTCCTCCTCCTCCTCCCCTTCCTTCCTTCTCTTTATCCTCTTCCTCCTACCCTTCCTTCCTTTCCTCCTCTTCCTTCTCCTCCCCTTCCTTCCTTCTTTCCTTCCTTCTCTTTATGCTCTTCCTCCTCCTCCTCCCCTTCCTTCCTTCCTTCCTTCTTTTCTTCCTTTCCTCCTCTTCCTACTCCCCCTTCCCTCCTCCCTCCCTCCCTCCCTCCCTCCCTCCATCCCTCCCTTCTATTTATCTTCTTCCTCCTCCTCCTCCTCCTCCTCTCCTTCCTTCCTTTACTCCTCCTCTTCCTTTCTCCTCCCCCCCCCACGGTTACAGGCTCTGCTGTTTCCCTGCTTCCCAGGGAGATGGCCCACGTGCCAAGCAACAGCCCACAACCCCCCCCCCATTCCCCCAATGGAAACAACCCTTGTTCCAGGCCTGGAATCCACTCTGCCAAGTGCACATGGGGGGGGGGAGGGCTGGCACTGCCTCCCTGCTCAGCAGTCGAGGGGGGGGTTGCATTGAAGAGGTCTCCCTCATCCTACCCAGCTCTCTCGGGGTGCCCTTTCCCCCCCCCATCCCCTTCTCCCCAGCTGCATCACCAGGGTTGACCTCCCTGGCCTTCCAGCCCCCGTTTCCCCCCCCCTTTGCAGACCCTCCCCATTCTGAGGGACCTTCCCCACTTCTGGTACTCCCCCCCCCCCCGCTGTTTTCTGCCATGGCAAACAAAGGATGCAAGGAGATGGCACCCCCCCCCACCTCCATTTTGCCCCCAGGGGGTGGGCAATTGGGGGTCAAGCCATGCCTGGCAGGGGAAGAAAAATAAACAGTCCTTGCCCTCCCCCCTCCCCAGCTGGTGCAGGTTCCCCTGGCCGGCAGGTAGGAAAGACCCCCCCCACTCCCTCCAGGGACCCTTGCACCCCCAGCTCCCATCAGCTGGCCACGCTGGCTGCCTTATGGGAGCTGTAGTCCGCAGTGCCCGCAGCCTGCCTCGTCTCCGGGTCCCTGGCACCTCCGGTTCCCCACAGCTTTGCCCGCTGAGAGGATCTATTTGTCTGCCCGGATCTCTTTAATCTCGGTTAATCACTGACCCAGATGACAGAAGCCTGGGGGTGGGGGGGAAGGGGGAGAAAGGGGGGGGGCAGGAAGGTGTCAGGGGAAGGAGAAAACTCGCTGGACGGCAAAAAAAACGAATTGGTTTGGTGCCCTTCATCCCTCCCCAGGTCTGCCACCCGTTTCCCCATCTTATCCCAGTTTGCCCAGCGTGTGCCAGCCCGTGCCAAGGTGCTCGGGAATTCTTGCTGTTTGGGGAGTGTGCGGGGGGGGGCTCCCTCCCCTCCCGCTCAGCCCCTTCCCAGAGGATCAGCAGCTTTATCTGTCTGTGGCGCTCTCCATCTCTCTCCCCCCCCCTCTTTCTCGGGAGGATTAATTCCTCCGGGCACACGAGCCGAGAGCGGCTGTGCTGACGGCCCGGGCATTGCCACAGCAACCGGGCGCTGCCTCCTCCTTCTCCTCTGCGCGCTCCCCGTGACTGGCCTCCCTCTAGGCCGGTGTGAGGACTGTGTGTATGTGTGTGTGTGTGGGGAGGGGTGGCTGCTGTGGGAGCAGGCCGTGAAGCGTTGCAAAAGCCCCAAGGAAAAGGACAGAGGCCGGGCACTGATGTCCACAGCTGGACGTAGCTCACTAGAGCTCTGATGGTGTGACCGAGTTTGGGTAATGACAGGTCTGCTGGAAAGCAACCCAACTCAGAGACTACCAAGGAGCCTAGAGTCTCCTCCTGCTCCTCCTCCTCCACCTCACACTGATGATGTTCCCTAGTTGGGTTATGAAACGTCAGCAGCAAAACCATCAGGCTCAGAGGGCACCCAGGACCCCACAGTCGTCGTCGTCCTCCTCCTCCTCCTCTCTATAAACCCCACTTCCTTCTAGCACTGATGATGTTACCTAGTTGGGTCATGAAACGTCTGCAAGAAAACATCCAAGCTCAGAGAGCACCCAGGACTCCACAGTCCTCCTCCTCCTCCTCCTCCTCCTCCTCCTCCTCCTCCTCCTCCTCCTCCTCCTCCTCACACTGATGTTGTTCCCTAGTTGGGTTATGAAACGTCTGCAGCAAAACCACCAGGCTCAGAGGGCACCAGGACCACACAGTCGTCGTCGTCATCCTCCTCCTCCTCCTCCTCCTCCTCCTCCTCCTCTCTATAAACCCCACTCCCTTCTAGCACTGATGATGTTACCTAGTTGGGTCATGAAACCTCTGCAAGAAAACACAACCAAGCTCAGAAAGCACCAAGGACCCCACAATCCTCCTCCTCTTCCTCCTCCTTCTCACACTGATGATGTTCCCTAGTTGGATCATGAAGCGTCTGCAGGAAAACCACCCAGTTCAGAGAGCACCAAGGGCCCCACAGTCTTTCCTTCCTTCCTTCCTTCCTTCCTTCCTTCCTTCCTTCTCCTCCCTTCTAGCACTGATGATGTTCCCAAGTTGGGTCATGAAATGTCTGCAGGAAAACTACCCAGTTCAGAGAGCACCAAGGGCCCCACAGTCTTTTTTCCCTCCCCTTCTCCTCCTCCTCCTTCTCGCACTGACGATGTTCCCTAGTTGGGTCATGAAACGTCTGCAGGAAAGCCACAGGCTCAAAGAGCACCGAGGACCCTTCATTTCAACCCTGAGCTACCAATATTCTCCTTTATTGGAGCGTGATTTTTCACTTAGCACCACTGTGGTCGTTAAGCCGAGGACTTCCTGTACTCTGTTCCATTTCCTGCCTCTTCCTGCAACCGCCATCTCCTCCCCCCCTCCCCGGTATAAAACGCCAGCCCTAAATCTACCCCCCCATCACCCAGGACCGAAAACTGAAAACGTTGGCAAGGAACAACGGGAGGGAAAAAGTGTAACAGTGTGTGTGTGTGTGTGTGTGTGTGTGTGTGTGTGTGTGTGTGAGTGACACATCCCTGAGGTGCGTGTTTGTGTAAGTTGTATAAGAAGGATTTGGAGAAGATGGATTGATTATATTCAAAAGAAATACGAAATTGAAAAGTATTATATTGCTTACGAGTAGATTTTAGATAATCATTAATAGTTTTAGTTATATTATTATTTTTGTTTTAATTTGTTAATACTTGTTTTGAGAAAGACTTAAAGTGTGTTATAGTTTTGATTGATAGTATAGTTGGTTTATGTTAGTTAGATTATGTTTGTTTTTTTCTTGATACCCTGTAATCAGCTCTGGGAAGTGGGGGAGGGGGAAGGGGTGGAGGGGTTTATATTGTAATAAATTATATTGTAAAACTTTTAATAAAAAAAAAAGGGTTGAAACGACCTCGCCAAAGTCCAACCAGTGATGTGTGTGTGTGGGGGTGTGTGGGGCGGGGCAGAGGAGGACGGCAGCTGCCAGACACACACACACACACACACACACACACACACACACACACACACACATGTCGCCCTGTGCCTAGGGCTCCTTGCAGGCTGGGCCAGCCACACAGGGGGCAGCAGGCAGGAAGGCACCGCCTTTAATTATGCAAACCAACCAGGGTTTGATGTCAGTTTGTTCCTGGGTGGCCCCGCAGGCAGCTCGGACCTGTCTCCACGTAACCAAGATCAGAATCCCGGTTTTTCTGGAACAAGCCATGAAAGATGGACTTTGATGGAGAGGAAGAGGATCGCGGCCTTTGAACTTTGCCGCCTTTGAACTTTGCCATTGGGGAAAAAATCCTGAGGTGATTCGGGAAACCGATGGATCCTCGCACAGATTCCAGGCAGCCCTCGGCTTGCGACAGTTCGTTTAGTGACCGTTTCAGTTACGACGGCACTGGGAAAAAAAGGGACATAGGGCCATCTCTCACCGTTACGACCGCTGGTCGCGTGAATCCAAATTCAGACGCTTGGCGACTGTCTCCGGTTTACGACGGCGGCAGTGTCCCGGCGTTACGTGATTCCCCTTTTGCGACTTCCTGACAATGGGAAGTCACTGGGGAAGCCAGACTGACAACAATTGGGTGACTAACTCAGCAAGGGCAGGGATTCACTTAACAACCGCGGGAAGAAAGGTCGTAAACCGGGGCAAAGTTCACTGAACAAGTTGTCTCGCTTAGCAACGGAAATGTTGGGTTTACGACCAGCCGTTTTATGACTTTTTGAAGTTAGGATGGACCTCCCCAGAGCTACTTAGGGCCTGTTTTCAGACTTTAGGGGCAAAAAGCTTCCCACCCATCGGGGGAACATGGATTCACTTAACGACCACCGCCTTTGCTTAACAACCATTTTATATAAGAGAGAGAGAGGGGGGGTGAGGGGAGTGGGGGGGACTAGAACTCTCTCTCAACCTCGGCCATTTTAAGATGTGGACTTCAACTCCCAGAATTCCTCAGCCAGCATGGGCAGAGGAATTCTGGGAGTTGAAGTCCACAAGTCATGAAAGGGCCAAGTTTGAAGACCCCTACTTACGCAGTGTTTCTCAACCTTGACAATTTTAAGGCATGTGGACTTCAACTCCCAGAATTCCACAGCCAGCAATGCTAGCTGTGGGATTCTGGAAGTTGAAGTCCACATGCCTTA